>CM033465.1:11450293-11779295 GCA_019425755.1 Amaranthus cruentus | reverse complement strand
TATTATTATTATTATTATTATTATTATTATTATTATTATTATTATTATTATATAAATTTTATCTTAATAGAAACTAAGGAGGCAACCTGTTAATACTTTTAAATATCAAATGCTCACAAGTCATAAAATATTATTATATGACATACTCATATAATAACCGAAAAAAATTTAATCGAAAATTAACGGGATATTATAGAAGCAATAGAAGATTTGGACACATATCACTCTAATAAGAAAATTTTTCTCTTCCAATTTTACTACTTAGTTTATTTCAGTTAATTTTAATTTCAGATTGGATATTTATACGCTAATGGCGATGAGAACACTTGCAAGGTGAAATATATTTTTTAATGATAATTTTGTTATTTATTTTATTTACTTATTTTTAATAATTTTTTTTTATTTTATTTTTTTATATTACCGAGCATCATATCGTTGTTATAAAACACTGATTTAAAATTCTTATAAATATATTATATTTTACAACAATAAGAGATTTAAACACGTGTAACTGCAATAATAAAAGTTTTTTATCCTAATTCTACTACTTATGTTTTTAATTTTAATTTTAGATTGAATATTCATACGTCAATGTGGTAGGAATACTTGTAGGATCAAATATTTGTTAACTAATTAAGTTTTATTTATTATTACATGATTTATTTTATCTATTTATTTTGATTAGAATGTTTTTTATTTTTTTATTTTTTTATTTTTATATTATCGAAAATTATACAATTTCTATAAACTAATAATTTTTTTTTTGAGTAACTATAAACCAATAATTTAAAATTCATATAATAATTAATTACATATATAATATTAATAATTATTTATTTAAATAATTAATAAACCGTGCTTATCACGGAAATCTATCTAGTAATAAATAAATCAATAAACACATTATTTACTAATCAACCATCTGAAAATGTATGAATCCTAAATTAATTAGAGTTAAATTACTAATCAATTAAAACTCTAATAAATTTCAAGAAATTAAATATGAAACCCTAAATTTATAAATTTACCACCAACTAAACCAAAAAGCCTAAAAATTAAATTTGAAACCTTAAATTTATAAATTTACCACCAATTAAACTAAAAACCCTAAATTGATTAAAAAAAATCCTAAATTTAACAAATTGATTAAATTGATTAAAAAAATGTTTGACAGTTAACCTTCAAAGAAATGAAAACTCTATAACAATGACACAAATTTAAAAATTTTATGGAAAGAAAAAAAAAGAAAAAAAGCGATTTACATGGTGGTGGATGGGGGTGGCTGCGGCCTGCGGCAGGTGGAGTTGACGACGGATGACCGGTGGAGTAGACGACTGGGCGGCTGGGGATACGTGAGGATGTAAGGGTTTTGAAGGAGGAAGGTTTAGGTCAGAAAAATGGAGAGAAGTGTATGCAACTTAAGGGTTGAAAAAAAAAGGTTCAAAATGTCGTTGTTGAGGTTTGAACTAGAGCTGTTCATGGACGGGCTACTCGTCAGGCCCGATTCATCCGGCTTGAAAAACGGGCGGGCATGGACAACGTTTTTCAAAAAAATTTAAAATTTGGACGGGTAATACCCGTCCGTCAAGATAAACGGGCGGGTAGCGACACCAAAAAAATACCCACGGGTATACCCGTCCGCTCGCTTAGTTTAATATATTATTTATTAAATAATTAATTCTATTAATTTTAAATTATACTACTACGTGACCCATACCCAACTTTAGTTTATTACTCTTCTACTAGCCTTAAGGTTTACTTCTTTTAGACTTTAATAAAGTTTCAAATTCTACTATCTACATTCGATATTTTTAACCATCAAAGCACTCGAGCAGTCGACTATCAAAGTTCGAACAAGTAGCCGACTCCACCGTCTATATTCAATATTCATGTAATTTGAGTATTTTGAGACTTTACATACTTCCTCTGGTTTTTAATAGTTGCTACATTTCTGTTTTTCACGCTATCCAATGCACGATTTTAATATTTAATATCTCTAATTTCATATGATAAAAAATTCGAAAAAGTTAATATTAAGAAAATACACATTAAGACGAATCAAACAAGATCCCACTTGACTATGTTTTACATTATACATAGATAACTATATATCAAATAAGATCAATTGGTGAACAGTAGTTGCAACAGGAACTATAGCAACTAATAAAATCCGGAGGAAGTATATTTAGAGTTTTTTAGATAATGTATTATATTTTGTTTGTTCTTATAAAAACTTAACTTTATAATATGATTTATGTTTTTAATTTTTATATAAAAATACCCGCCTACCCGCTTTAAAAATGGGCGGGTAGCGACAAAAAAATATGCCCGCGAATGCGGGCGGGCTTTTGAATATTTGGGCCCGCGGGTAGAATTTTTAGGTGCTACCCGGTCCGCTACCCGCCCAAGCCTGCCCATGAACAGCTCTAGTTTGAACCCGGGTTGTGTTGTCAAACACTAAAACCTCTAAGATTGTCTATGTATATGGATTTTTAACTCAAATGCTGTCAGTTAACAGCATTGATTTAATGTGCATTCGCCCCATAATAGTCTGCACTATAATTTTTGGTTAAATACTTTTTGTCACACTCAAAATAAGGAGTAATAGTCAATGCTATGGTTACCTAGACGCCAAATGTTAAATCAAATGGTGTTTCGAAACTTCGGTATTGAAACAGTACAAAATATGAGAACCAGATCGTCGGCAGCAATGTTCCGATTGCTAATATCAAACCTTTTAAGCCTTTCAAAATTGGTGATAAGAAGAAAAAATGTAATCTAAGAAATTAAAACCCTAACAAAGAAGCACAAGAAGAAACAAGAGAGAATGAGGATTTACCTTCCACAATGGTGATTGAGGATTTAGAGGTCCTTTGAGGTTTTTTACAAATGTCCGGCTCTTTATTCAATTCTTACCTAATTTTTAATTGCGACTATTTCTTATCCAATCCGTCCAATAGGGGAAAAGATTAATACATATTTGATTTAACTAGCTTGAATCCCGTGCCAAGCACGGATAATCAAAAAATATTTAATAAATAATCTCTAAAATATAGATAAAATTAGTTTAAATTATTCTGATATTTGGTAAACATAATAAATATAGAGAAAATAATATTTGATGTATGAGAAAATTAGTCTTTGCATTACATTAATTCTTTCAAATTTTAAAACTCTAAAATTAAACTTTGGGCTTGAATTATTTTTAATGAACTTGTAGAATGAACAATATTTACCACTATAAATTAAGAATGAGAAAAATATGTAAGCGATAAACTTAGCAATTTAAAATAAAAATATAGGACACGTATTCGCTTTTATAGTGCCCATGTTTTAATTTACAGGGCCCGTGTTTTTTATAAGAAAAAACCCATATTTTTTTATTTGAATCACGTATTGAAATAATTTATAGATTATAAGTTAATTTTATGGATTCTCTTTTCAAATAATAGATACTATTTACATGTTTGTGATTTCTTATGAAGCATTAATAGCCTAATAAGAGATTTTGTGAAGAATAATGATATTATATTGTTCTTTTTTTTACTTTATCTATAGAAGTATAATATAACAATTTTCTTCTTTGTTATTTTTAGAAGATCCTATATAACATTTTTATAATTTTGATATTAGACAATTGTACCATTTATTACAGTCTTAATTGTTAATATCTTATATGTTCAAAAAGAAAATGTTAATATCTTGTGATCATAATTGATAATATTTCAATTTTATGGAATAAACTTACTTGACACGTGATAAACAACCTACTTTTAATAGACAAATAAAAAATATTTTTATTGATGAGTTGGATTCTACTATTTTTAATATCTATATATAAGTAGTGGATAAGTTAACCGGTAAAAAGATGTAACTAAACTCGTATTTCAATTTTAATATTTTTAAATATAGGATATAAACCATGTTTTCTCATTCCATTTTGGGCTTGACCATGAGATTTCAATCCTTTTGGCTATTAAAATTATTTCGGGCCCAAACTTTTTCCTTAACCCATCTTTTTTATTTGAAAATTTTTTTTAAAAAAATAATCGGATGGAAAGGGGCAATGCTTGGCCTATCCTATGGGGTCTTTTGGTGTGGTTTGTAACCCCCATTTGAGTAATTGAAAGAACATGAAAATAATTCTTTCTAATTATACATTTTTAATTCCTTAATTATCTTTTTATCTTTGCTTTCCTTTCTTCCTAAAGTTTTCAAGAAAACTCTCTCAAATTCTCTTAGTCCACACGCCTAGTACCTCTTGCAACCTTGATTTTTGGTGTTTTTCATATAATTGTAAGTATAATTTTCCATTTATTTTTATATTAAGTTTAAATTAAATTATGTAATTTGTGAATTTTTGATCCGTGGACATTTCTTTCATTATTTAAAGTGATGGTATGAATTTTATATATGCCTTGTCAAATTTTAGTGTAAGATGTTTTGTTTTAGGATTTGTTTTTATATGAGTATGTTAAATTAAGTTGATGGGTGAATATATAAAAATTAATAATAATAATAATAATAATAATAATAATAATAATAATAATAATAATAATAATATATATTTGAATTAGGGTTGTTCATGGAGAAATTTGTGTTGTAGTATGAGGAACTATTTTGGTATGATATGTAAATTTTGATGTGTTGATGAATGGTTTGTTTAGGAAAAATTGTATTTGTAAGAAATGAATTATTTTGGAATTATGAAAATGATTTTTAATATGTGGGCATGAGTTTATGATTTTGATGGTATGGATTTAATAGGAAATGTGAACATTGGAATTTGTATGTATTTTTAATAAAAATTGACAAAATCCCGTAGGTTTTTAAAATGGTGAAAAATGGTGTTTTTGGAGCATTTTTGGCTTTGAAATTAAGTTAAAAATACTTATACTATGTTATAAATCATGAAAATTGATATCCGGGGGTTTTGATGCCTTCTGGACGCAACGGTGAAGTCGGATTTTCAGTTTGACAGTTTTAAAAAGGGTTTCTGGACAGAATACTTATGCTGTTTTTTTTTGGGGTGTTTAACATGTCATAGTAATGTGATGAATGATTCATGATGTGTGTAGTGTTCTAAGTGTGGTGGTAGTTGTATGCATGTGTTATGGTTTGATTTGAGGAAAGTGTGAATGTGTGCTTATTTCCCGAATACGATTGAACCTTGTATGAAGTCGATTCGTGACCAGGAATTGATTAGGACGTTGTGAATTGTTTGCTTGGTCAAGGTACGTACACGCAGCATAGTTTTGTCGTATATGTTATGTACCATATGTTAATGGTAACGGAGGTAAAGTATGGACGTGTAGTATGAATAATGATACGTTTTCCGAATAAGTAAATTTCATTATGTTGTTAATAAGCAGAGGTAGTATGACCTCACTAACTTTAAAGTGGACGTAGTATGACGTCAATTGGTGGAAAGAATTACTCGCGGCATATGGAGCCCTATGGGCCACCGCGGGGGTATGCATACTTAACCATAGTCACCGAAGTAGGACGTGTGTCTATGGTAGGGACTTGCTTAGGGGTTAGCTCCCCCTAATGTATTGTCTCACCTATGGAGATTGAAGTTGAACCGGCAGTATGGCTGGAAAAAGGATACAGCAGTATCGCTGACTAACAGATATATGAAGTTAATTTAAAGTTACTATTTTAAACTTATTGTACTCGAATTAAATGAATTGCAACTTTCTTGCTGACGTGTACTTTTAGTCTTAACGATCCTGCGATGATGTCGTTTCCTTCCTGGACAATGACTAGCAGTAAGTTAATTGCAGGTATGGGGAGTGAGGATTACCCTGGGAGAAATAAATTGCTAGATTTAGGAGTTTGTTATGAACTTAAGTTTTCGTATTTTTGAATATTTGGTTTTATGAGGCGTTGACGCTCTCAAGTTGTAATAAGTAGACCTACCTTTACAAACTTATCCGCTGCTAAGTTTCTTTATGTCTAGTAGATCGTAATAACTCTAATAGAACTCGATCCGCAAGTTTTGTTTCGTTATGAAATTCGTTTTAAACTATCCGTTTAACGTTCTGGTTTGACTCCATATTTAGTTCTTTAAAAGGTCGTTTTCTCTTTTAAAACGATCCGAGTTAAACTCGGGATGTTACAGGATGCTTAAACTTTTGCAAATTATCTATGAGATTTCCAACCAAAACTTTATATTTCCAAAGTGAGCAATTATAATCATACTTTTATTTTTCAAGACAATATTGTTACATTAATATTCATTAAATTTATATAATTAGTGTAACTATTCTAAGATAGTATAATATAAAGATTAAAATGATTAATAAGATGTAACAAATATTTCAATATACATGTCAAACTTTTATATTCTTTCATGTAATTTCCTTATGTTATTAGCTGATATGTTTCATTTTATATTCTTTAGAGTATTTTTTTTATAATAATTTATTTCTTTAACTTATCTAATTGATTGATATTATTGTATGGTATATTTTTAAATGTGAAGTTTATTTTGTTAACTGGATTTAATGATGTAATTGACTATTAAAGCGAGGTCATTCAAGCGGGAAATTTTCAACCATAGCTTGATACATGTCAATAAGATACTTTATTGGTTTTTCTTTAAGTATATTAGTGTAGATAAATAGATTTTACAGACGGATGAAACTTTCTATTTAATGATATTCTATTGCTATAATAATTAAGAATGATAGTTTAAGTGATCATAATTTATTGATATTTTATTATAGAATATAAGATGTAGTAGATATTTAAAAGGAACGGATATTTAAAAGAATTTGACCATATATTGTCCAATTTTTTATGGCCATTTTTGTAGATGGATATAAATCAATATGATACGTATATAACATAAGTAACAGAAATAAAGAATAATGAAGATATTTAAAAGAATTTGATCATACATTGTCCAGTTTTTTTAATGTCATTTGAAACGTTAATTGATTTAAATAATAGGGCATTCAATCTTAATTATTCTACTTACCCAATTTAGCTAAATGAAGAATTTTGGAGGGAAAACAATGAATATGAAAGCGACACGTGTCCTACTAAAGAATGCATTTAGTATATAGTATAGATAGATAGATATAGATTACCCAATTTAGCTAAATGAAGAATTTTGGAGGGAAAATAAGGAATATGAAAGCGACACGTGTCCTAAAGCAATTTAGCTAAATGTAGAATATATATATATATATATATATATATATATATATATATATATATATATATATATATATATATATATATATATAGTTTCAATTATTTCAACAAGACTAGAAGTTTATTTTTTAATCAATTTTGTGTATTTTTTTTTTTTTGGAAATCAATTTTGTGTATTTTACTTATTGGTTTAAATGTATATTCAAAATGCTTTGAAGAAATCAATTATGAAGATAATAATGAAATTTATTTATTAAAGTATCCATTTGTCAAGATATTTGATATTAAATTAATAGACAAAGTAATTTTTGTGTTAGCCAATGCAATTAAGAATTATATATTTTTATGTATTTTTTGCTTAATACTTAAAAGTCTTACAATAATAATTTGTTTTTATAGGAGGGCCTTCATTTAATATTTTCGTTCGTATAAAATTTCACTAAAATATCAACGTATTAAAAAATCCGTGCATTGCACGGGTTTCTATCCTAATTTAACTATAAATAAATATTAGTCAAATATAGCTTAATGGTAGAGAATAGAGATATTGTTCAAGATTAAATGTCATGAAATTAAATGATGTCATTTTTCTTTAGCCAATAATAGAGTTTTATTTGGCAAACTCTGTTTAATTAGACACTTGAAAATTTTCAATTTTTTTAGTATAATTTATGATTAGTTCTTTATGTAAAAGAATTAAAATCTAATCTTATCTTAGTTTCTAAAAAATTTGATCCCAACTTCATCATCATAATAATCATATCCCGTGTATTCCACTCGTAAAAATTACGTGCAGGATTTAACGAGGAACGACGATAACTCGGGGCCTTAGAAGAAAGCGAGGTCAAACAGTCTCGACTTCTTTCCTAACATTGTCGCACAACTCACATTTTGTATGTTACATACAAATACAAATACTATAATCCATAACCCTAGCTTCCTTCTTAGTTTCCCACTCAACAATGGCGTCGTCTTCTCTCCTTAACCCATCAACTTCTCTTTTCCAAAGCCCTAAACCGAAGCTTCATCGTAATCCCAAGATCTCCACCCACATTTACACTGTTCCAAAAATCACAGCCTCATCTTCCCCTCCAAAACTTCATGAAAACATCCGCGAAGAAGCCCGCCGCCATGTCAAATCCCACAACTTCTCCGCAAAATACGTCCCATTCAACGCCCCACCAGACTCCGTGGAATCATATTCCCTCGATGAGATCGTTTATCGCTCTCGTTGTGGTGGTCTCCTTGATGTTCAACATGATATGGAAGCTCTGAAACAATTTGATGGTAATTACTGGAAATCCTTATTCGATTCTCGTGTTGGTAAGACTACTTGGCCTTATGGTTCTGGTGTTTGGTCTAAAAAAGAATGGGTTCTTCCTGAAATTGATAGTGATGACATTGTTTCAGCTTTCGAAGGTAATTCTAACCTTTTTTGGGCTGAAAGATTTGGTAAACAATTTCTTGGTATGTCTGATTTATGGGTTAAACATTGTGGGATTAGTCATACGGGTAGTTTTAAGGATCTGGGTATGACTGTTTTAGTTAGTCAAGTTAATAGATTGAGAAAAATGAAACGCCCTGTTGTAGGTGTTGGTTGTGCTTCTACTGGTGATACCTCTGCTGCTTTATCCGCTTATTGTGCTTCTGCTGGTATCCCTTCTATTGTTTTTTTACCTGCTGATAAGATTTCTATGGCTCAGTTAGTTCAGCCCATTGCAAATGGGGCATTCGTGTTGAGTATCGATACCGATTTTGATGGTTGTATGCAGTTGATTCGGGAGGTGACAGCAGAATTGCCGATTTATTTGGCTAATTCTTTGAATAGTTTAAGGCTTGAGGGACAGAAAACTGCTGCTATTGAGATTTTGCAGCAGTTTGATTGGGAAGTTCCTGATTGGGTGATTGTTCCTGGTGGGAATCTGGGTAATATTTATGCTTTTTACAAAGGTTTTAAAATGTGCTATGAATTGGGTCTTGTTAATAAGATGCCTAGGTTGGTTTGTGCTCAAGCTGCTAATGCTAATCCATTGTATTTGCATTATAAGTCTGGTTGGAATGATTTTAAGCCTGTGAAAGCAAATACTACGTTTGCTTCGGCTATTCAGATTGGCGATCCTGTATCGATCGACAGGGCGGTTTTTGCTTTGCAAAACTGTGATGGAATTGTCGAGGAGGCAACCGAGGAAGAGCTTATGGATGCCATGGCTCAGGCTGATTCTACCGGAATGTTTATTTGCCCGCATACCGGTGTTGCTTTGACTGCTTTGTTTAAACTGAGGAATCAGGGCGTCATAGGTCCAAACGATAGGACGGTTGTTGTGAGTACTGCTCATGGGTTGAAATTTACACAATCTAAGATCGATTATCATTCGAAGAATATTCCCGATATGTCTTGCAAGTTTGCTAATCCACCGGTAGAAGTGAAGGCGGATTTTGGAGCAGTAATGGATGTTCTTAAAGGGTATTTGAATAAGGCTCCAAAAGTTTAAGTGAGGCAATACTCTCCCTTTTTCTTCATATGTACTTTTATTGTTTTATGGTGGTTTAGTTTAGCTGAGACTGTTTGTGTACCAAAGGCAAGCTCTATAATTTCTACTATAAGTTTTGATTTGCCTGTATTAACCTTCAAAAATGGAATGGATTCTTCTCTTCCACAAACTAATAAAGTGCTAAATCAAGCCTTCTTTATGAGGATTTTCACTCAATCAAATGACTCGATGAATTCTACGTTATATTTTTTGTGTTCCCGTCTTTTTCAAGTTTGTTTAAGGTTCTTTTTGCTCTGATATTGGAGTGAAAGTTTTTGTTTAAGTTCTCTCGTTTATATAACTTGCATCTCGAAAATTATAATGTACTTTATACTTGCTCAATCGCTAGTTAGGTTGTTTCGTCGCTAGGAGTAGTTGCACTTATAATCAATCAAAAGAATGGATGATCAACTGATTCTTATCGTTTGTTTGTATAACTATGATCACCTTATTTCACCGTTTTCTTTGTTATTAGTAGTTGTCTTTTGTGAATGGAGGCTTGCGGTTTAGCTCATTCGTTAAAAATGCGGTAACCGTCACGATCGCGATAATGAAACTGTGATGCGGTAATGTGAGTGATGTAGTTACCGTAATGCTTAAATATCGGTTGAAACCATTAGATATCCCTTGATATAGCCCAAAACACTATTTACTTGCATCTTTACAGTGCGAGAAATATCTGTTCATTCATTTTGAAACCTTTACAATGCAGCCGATGCGATGCGACGTGACCTTGCTTTTAAACTATGGTTTAGCCATTGTAGTTGAGAATCTGTAATGATTCGATTATATGTGAATAGTATACCTTCTAATATTATATTGTGATTTTTGATCTGTTATGAATTTTAGCCATGTATGTGCTGTGGGGATCGTAAGTTTGTTAGCTGTTACTTACAACACGAACTTCGTTTAGAAATTGTTTCGCCCTCTGCTTATTACCGTGATAAGCACTTTGTCTTGATGTCTTTACTCGTCTGATCCGTGTTTCTGTTATTATTTGGTGTTTGAAGACCAATGTCACATAATTCACTAATCTCCTTGCGAATCGTGAATAAAAAAGCGAATTATGGTCGGTTTTGGGCTATTTTAGGGTCCTTTTGAGTGAATCGCGAATTCAAAACGAATTATGTTACATTGTTGAAGACCATTGCTCTGTTTCTCAATGTTCCTAAATCTGTGTGGCTGTATTTTGCTCTTCAAATGTTTTTTTTTTTTTGAACACCTGTAGCAGTGTTGGTTCCTTGGACTTATCTCTTCAGAAGCAGCTCGGTTACTCTGTTTCGACTTTTCTAGGAATCTAGTCTGTTTTTTTCCGTTGTGCACTCTAGTTGAGAAGAAAATTTTCGATTGGAAAGATGAACAGTTAATATTCGTTGTCATGGTCTATTCCCGAAGGATCTTGGCAATCCGTTATCGTTGATATTTGCTGCAGCGTAATTGTGCGATGGTCATCAGCTCGGTCATCGTCGTACGCTAGAATTCCTAATCGACTAAGGCTTCAAGTCTGCGTAGCTTGTCGTTTTCTCGCAGCTTCTTGATGAATTGTTGCAATTCTGTTTGGTCATCAGCTCAAACTGCTCCAGCTTCCAGTCTAGTTGACTCATTGGTAATTTGGAAACGAACCTTAGCTTAGTCTCCGTAGCTCCTGTCTCTAGCCTTCGGTTCAACAGCTGCTCATTGCCACTCAACATCTGCTCACCGACTGCTGCTCATTGCCACTCAACTTCTGTCACTGACAGCTGCTCTTTGCCACTCAACTTCTGTAATCGATAGCTGCTCACCGACAACTACTGATTGCCACTCGCTGCCAGCCCTTTACGACCTTTCGCTGCTTGTTACTGCCTTCATCTTGTTCCTACACGTAGTTGTCGTCATCATCATCATCGTACCCCACCCATAAGAACTATGATCAGGGTCTAAGAAGGGAAATAAGGCGACAACCCATACCCGTAAAGGAGGATGCTGCTAATCCAATATTCTCCTCGATCTTATGTTTGACTTTATCCCGATTCACTTGTCTTGTGCCTTGATCTTCTTTTACTTACAATTGACGAATGACGATGAATGTTTCGAAGGCCTTAATTAACAACTTCCTATGTTCAGGGGATTATGGTTTAAATGTTAAAGAGTATTCTTGTTAGAGTTCAATATACTATCATTCACATTTTCCCTAATAATCCAACATCTAATTATCTCACGCGTAGACTTAAGATGCTACCGACACCTAGTTGATCCGACCCTAATTTAAAGGTCTACTTTATGAATTTAGGTCGACATTTGGGTTCAGATGATAAATATAGAATTTGGGTCCGATATAAAATTTTTCATGAAAACTTAAAATTTAAATTAAAATTGTTTCTATTTTATGAGCTTAGACTCAATGGCGACGTTCCCACAACTAGCTGAATGCTAATATAAACAGTGATCTTCAATGAAACCTCATGACTAAAAAATCTATACAATGGCATAGATGGTTCTTTCATCAATAAATAAACTAAAATCAACAATATAAACTTCACTAATCTTTGCACACACCGTTTCCTTTTTCGAGGACTTGCACGATTCTTTTAGAAATGCAATAAGCGATAGATTCAATCGTAATCATAGGATTAACTCCTAAAGCCGTAGGCAGAACACTTCCATCGCATACATATAACCCCTTGGCTTCCCAACTTTCCCCGTTTTCATCCACTGCTCCTTCGTCTTCAGACACCCCCATTCTGCAGCTACCCATCTGATGTGCACACCCATATACTAACCACTGTTCCGTTCTTGATCTCGCACCCCCAGGTGCATCAACCGAGTCCAAAAACTCATCTATTTCCTCCACTGTTACCCCTTTACATTTTAACTTCTGTCCGTCGCTCCTATATGTTCCTACTTCAGTAGCACCCGCAGCTATCAGAATCCTTAGACACTGTCTTAATCCGAGTTTCAGATTTTCCTTGTCATAATCGTTTAATCGATACCTAATTCTACCTTCCTTTTTAACTTCTCCCAAGCTCTGGTCTCTAACTAATGAGAAGAGTGTAGCGGTTCTTCCGTACTTCAACATCCTCTCCTTAAAGTCACGCCCCGAGAGCCATGGTACTATGCTAGCAAATGAGGCAGGACCCAGTGATGAGGCCTCTATGATAGCATGTATGTTGGTTTGCTCAGAAACTACCTTATGAAGTGAAGTAATAATTCCTCCTTCATAGCATTTTCCTTTAATACTTGATGTAGATTCTGGAAAATAACCCCAGGCAAACAGACAAGGATGCAGATGAAGGTTTGTGCCAATGTTTCGGTTCTGTAGTCCGCTAGAGATCAAAAGAGGGGGTGTCGATAGAGACCCGCAAGCTGAAATCGAGATTTTGGCATCGATTTGAAGCTTCTTTGTTACATCTTTTCCGAGTAAAGTTGCTAGGACACCGATACATTTCTTGTTTCGCTCACCATCTTCGTTATCTTTCAGTATGAACCTATCAGCTTTACATCCTGTCAAAATTACAGCCCCTTTACTAACTGCATCTACAAGCCAAGTAGTATCTGTTCCTTTCTTATCTCCCATTCGACAACCATAACCGCACGAGCCACAATAATGATCCTTGGATGAATTCCTCGGTACTTTCTCGACTTTTAATCCAAGACTTTCACACCCTTTTCGTAAAACTTGATTCTGAAACCCTTCTTCGGCACATTCCTCCGTGACTCCTAACCTCTGCCATACCTCATTCATGGCTGAAATGTAATCAGGCCGGCCAAACATAGGCAGCTTATGATTCACCGACCATTCTTTGAGGACGTAATCTGGTGTTCTAATGCTAGCTGACCAGTTTACTGCAGATCCTCCTCCAACAGTTGAACCCGAAAAGATGATCATTTTCCCATCGAGCGTTGTGAGCATTCCTCCCGACATGTATAATTCATCCAACGAGGGGCCTTCCAAAGACGAGAAATCACCTGGAGTAAAGTAGTTCCCTTTTTCAAGGACTACTACTTTGTGACCATGACTTGCAAGAATTGCGGCCGCAACTCCTCCACCACAACCAGAACCAACAATCACGACATCACATTGTATCTTCACGACTCCCTGATTATAATCCGGTGCAACTTCAAGGCCTTTATCTTTAAGAGCTTGGATTAAAGTTGAGTCATTAACCTCATTGCACTCAACTATACCCTTCTGAAGAGGTTTTTGTTCTTTAGAGTTTGCCGGTGGTTCTCTCGAATCCACGGTATAACCAATAGCTTCCCAAGCAGGATTTCCATCATTATCATCAGTCTACAGAAAACAAAGAGGGAAAAGATTATATGGGTTTCAATGTGCCGTTTCAGATTGGGGGTTTAACCGATAAGGACGGAGCAAAAATTTTGACAAATAAATTTAGGACCCGATGCACTTTTAATGACCCATTCTTTCATACCAATTAAAATCCTTATTTTTAGGGGCTAATTGCGGTTGGGCATGTTGCACATGCTCAGAACCTTCCATGCCGTCTAAACAAATGCATGGAGTTTAAAGTTGCGGAGTGGTTCGATTTAGCAAGCATCATAAATATCATGTCCTATAATTGTTAGGAGTTCTGCTTTTAGTTGATTGAGATCTATTATTGGTTTATTACAAGGACAAGTAATGAATGTTTTCTTCAGTAAATAATGGTACAAATACAAGCTGTATACAGAATTCATACTAGTACAGAGGAATTATTTTGCTAATCACTTTCATTCTTTTCTATCTATAATCTATAATAATAAATGTCACAATTCACATGAAATGATAAAGTATCAAGTATAAAGGGAATTAATCCTTCGTGGATGGTGAGAATCAAACTCCGTCAACCCCTCTAACCCACGATTTTTGTATGTGTAAAAGTTAAAACACAAATTCTCAAATGAGACGGTCTCATGTTGAAACTATCTCTATTAGGCTGATCCCTTATAACCTTAAACTGCTAACTTTTTATAGTCTTAAAGTGATCATTTATAACCTTAATTATGATCATTTACGATCTTAAAGTGATCGCTTAAAGAAATAAGTTAAATTATATGAGTTCGTCTCATGGTGAAACTTTCTCATACAAAACGTGCTGAAAGTTAAAATCCCTTGAATAAAAAAATTATTTTCAGGATAGCCCAATGCACAAAGCATCCCCTCCGTGAAGGGGGACTCTGTCCCAACATATGGGTGTAATGTAGGCAAACCTTACCCTGTACTTCAACAAGAGGCTGCTTACATGATTTGAATCCGTTCTGTCACACAACACCTAAACTTCTTCATCATCATCATCCTACCCAGTTAATCCCGCTCATAGAAAAACTATGAACGGGGTCTAGGGAAGGAAGAACGGCGGCAACTCATACCCATAAAGGAGAGCGCGACCAAAGGAGTGCCCAGCTCCAGTAATAAGAATGAATGAATGAAAGAAAAAGAAAGTTACCCTAGAAAAGAAAATGAAGCAAGATGCAACTTTGATGAAAAGAAAGACAACTCTTAAGGAAGTCCAATAACTTTCTCTAGACCATCTTTGCAGCAATTTCTCCCTCTTTTCCAAACTCATTTCAGTGAATTTGTGAATGAAAGGCCATCTCCATTCCAAGCACAACCACCCACAAAGCAAAAGCGTCCCAAATCTGGTTGATAGCAATGTCAGCACCACTTTTAATAAAATTACTGCTTCTGTTATTCCTCTCTTTGCTATCTTTTCTGCCACCTGCAATCATCATCATCATCGTATTCAGTGTATTCCGCCCATAGAAAAATATAAACAGGGTCTGGAGAGGGAATTAAGGAAGGTGGTAACCCATACCCACAAACGAGGATGCGGCCAAAGAGTCCCTCAACTCGAGAAAGATTCTCAGTTACAATCAAGTTCCTAATTTGTTCACAAACAATGAAGTAATAGCTTTGTCCAACGGACATTCTAAAACATTTCTTCCACCAGAAAAATACTCAAATCTTTTAGGATTAAGGTTTTGACATTGTTGTTGTTATTATCCAAAAATAGTAGTCGCTTTATTCCAATCCCCCGTTTACAACATTATGGGCTACGAGTGTACGGCCTTACGGGGTGTTCCCTCTCCCAACATCACTCATAAGTCATAATTCAACCTTTGCAATTCAAATTGCAGAGGTGCTACGGGAAATTATTGCAATTATTAAATATTACTCCATCTTTGTTAGTATTAAACCAAACAATGATTTTACATAGATCGTGTCGTGCTGAGCCATTGAGGGTCGTGTCATTGTGTGCCTAGCAGGTTGTGCCTTGGTAGGCCGTAAACAACCATCTTCAAACTATGGCCCCTGACATGATATGCGGGTTGCGGGTTGCAGGTCGCATGTGTTGTGCTATATTACTGGCTAGAACATTGTTTTTTTAAAAAAATCCTTAGCCGATGGCCCGTCACTACATGCCAAGTGTTGTGTCTTGCCATTTTTAGAAAATGGTGAACATGGCCCGTCCATGGCCCATTGTAGCGGTTGGCGGTTTATGCTTTTCCTAAATGTGATCAGGCCATGAACGGCCGAGCGGGTCATCGGGTCGTTTGTAATAACCTGAATATTTTTTTTATTTTCTGGACAATTTTCAATTTTGATCTTAAAAGGTACTCCCTCCAACACAATTCAATTGTCCCATTTGAGTTGGGCACGGATATTAAGAGTGGGATGGAGTCTACCAAAAAGGTGATAGTTGAGTATCTTAATTAATTAAATTAATTGTAAAGGTGGTAATTGGGTATTGAGAATTGGAAAAGTGGGGGTATCTAGGTAAAAAAAAAATAGACAAAAAAGGAAATGAGACAATTGAAGTGAATTGCCCAAATAAGGAAATGAGACAATTGAATTGTGTTGGAGGGAGTATTAATTTTGACCTTAAAGGAATCAATTTTCAAAATTGATACTTTAAGGTTGAAATTGATAAATGTCCAGAAAATTGAAATGTTGTTACATGCGCGTGAAATGGGCCAACCCACATTTTGTCTTAACTTGCGACGGTCTTGTCCAAGTTTTTGTGTTTTATACTCCATATTATAAAAAAAAATAAAAAGTCTTCTGTGAGACCGTCTTATCCGTGCAACCAGCCCAGACCCAATAAGTCTTTTTAGAATATTCTGACACACTAATTTTAACACTTAAAAGTCCTTTTTAAGTATTGAAATTGAACTTTTAAGTCTTGAAATTGTCAAATTCCATGATTTAAAATGTCAATTGTAAATCCATGAAATTGTTCTTTTAAGTCTTCAAATTGGTCTTTTAACTCTTAAAATTGACATTTTATTTTAATTTGTAAAATTTGTAGAAAAACATACGGCCCAATCACACAAGTTTTTGTGAAAAAAAAAAAAGAAAAAAAAAAACTTTTCGTGATAGAGCATTAATTAGGATGAACCCTTATAGATTCAGTCAAATCAAAACATTATTATAAAAATTGATTACGAGAAAAATGGACCACCTTTTTTTCACTTTTATGGATTGTTTTCGTGATCACAAAATTGACCCAACTTGGTCATTCAAATCCTGAATTCATGGTATAAGCAACCCACTTATCTTAACTAATCCCAGAAAATAATGCTTATTCTATTATACTAAAGTCAATAAAATTAAAATTAGCCAAAAAAAATTACTTGTACCAAAACCCTGAATTAAAAATTGACAAATTCTTAAACACCTTATAATTTAAAAAATTATGATATTTTTCTAACAATTTTATATTTTTAAACACTTATCATATAGAGTACTACGTAATCTAATATTAAAAGTCCTAATTTTTTTAGGCACTATAGAGTTAAACAGGTTGAAGATGTTCAGAACCTCCAAAAATAAAAAGTGATAATGACATTTATGAAATTGAATTAGATTTTACAAGGATTATATGCAAAGAGAAAACAAAACATTTAATTAGAATATAAATGAATATTAATTATAGAATCGAAAAGCAAGTAACATTTTTTCAATTAAAATATTAAGACAAGATTTAATATCGATAAATAAAATTGACAAATCATATTGCATTATCGAACTCATAAATTCAAACATCAAATAAAGGAAAATTTAATTTTAAAAATCTCACATTTTACTTTGTTTTTTAAAAATTTAACCTTTCTATTATTTTTAAAAATCCGACATAAAGTACTGACATTAAATTACTTGCAAAATTTTACAGTAAACAAATTAAGAGCTAAAAGGTCGGATTATTAAATGAAAACACAATATAAATGTCGGATTTTTAAAAAATAATCAAAGGTGGAATTTTTAAAAGAGAATGATAAAAAAGTGGGATTTTTAAAATTGAATTTTCCAAAAAAAAATAAATGATAATGAATAAAAAAAGTAATTAGAAAAAAGAAAAAAAGAAAAATACCTCATCTGGAATGGGAGGTTTAGAGGCAGAGGATTGGAAGAAGGAAAAAAAGGAAGAAGAAGAAGAAGAAGAAGAAGGGATAGAAGGAAGAAAAGCTTCACAAAAGGAAGATAATGTATGGATTTGTGAAGCAGAGAAGCCATGGCTGAAACTGCTTTTTCCTTTTCTTCTTCTTAACAATGGATGGCTATTCATGGCGGATTTTGATTTTGGTAGGGATGAATGATGGGTTTTACAAATTCATGATGGGGGGATTGATTGATTGGTTATGGAAGTGGGTTACTTTTGTTTTCTTCTTTTTTGTCATTATATAGATAGTACATCCATTATTCTGATTATTCTGAGAGATCGTCTTTCTGAGAGACGTCTCTCAAACCCAATTTATTAAAGCTTATTGCCTATATTTACTCTATATTTTCCCTAATGAACTAACGCAATTAGAGTTGGTCTCTCGAAGAGACCGTCTCTCACAAAAATTTGTGATAGTAATAATTCTCCTTGGTCCATCAAATTTAACACTTAAAATATTTGGTAAAAAAACCTAACATAAAAATAAACACAAATTATTGTGAGAGACAGTCTTTTTGAGAGAATATCTCTAATTAGGCCGGGTCATTATATATTTTTTTAAACATCAAAAATATGCATTAAAAATAATGTAAGTAGACATTAAGATATTGAAAGTATGCATTAAGAATACAACAAATAAACATTAAGGATAATATAAGTAGGCATTGAGAATACGATAAGTAGACATTAACCTTTAATGGGTTGGGCTTGAGATACGTCTCTCAAAGAGACAATCTCTTAGGAGACTAGCTGATAAAAATAAATAAGCAGTCTTTTGAGAGACCGTCTTCGAAGATTATCTTAAGTTCAACCCATTAATTATTAATGCTTACTTATATTATCCTTAATGCTTATTTTCCGTATTCTTAATGCATACTTTTAATATCTTAATGTCTACTTACATTATATTTAATGCATATTTACGATATTTAAAAAAATATATAATGGTCCGGCCTAATTAGAGCTAGTCTTTCAAAAAGACCGTCTCTCACAAGAATTTGTGAAGTAAATATTGCGGATAATTAGAGAAATATCATCTCCTCTTGCATGAGATTGTTTTTTGAGACGGATTTATATAATTAGCTAATTTTTCTAATTATATATTTTAAAATTGTAGATAATCACTTTAATGGACTAAATGTACGTGAGTCAGCCGAATAGTAATAGTTTCACGAGACCGTGAAGAAATAGAAGGATAAAACGAAAATATAAGTTAAATCTGTGTGAAAATTTTAAAAATTTATAGGTCAATTCTAAAAATTTTAAAAAATCAATTTTATTTCTGTTAGAACAAGAATCATTTTCTCAAAATACATCTTAAATTCGATTCTTAGTTAGCTATTTTCTTCGACCTAATAATCCAGAATAGAAAATCCTATTCAGTTGTTTGGATAAAGATCTTCAAAGGATGACGTGCTCTAATGAATTTCAAGAGTCTAACTTTGATTTATTCTCACTATGTAACATGAAAGTACCCCAAAATACATATCCTATTATGCAAATAGAGAAATATTTTAAAAATATACTTCATAATTCACATCAATTTTATTTTTAGTCCTAAACCCGTTTCATCCACATATTTATCGCATTTTCATCTCAAAAAGAAATAAATATGTGGATGAAACGGATTTAGGGTTAAATAACATTAGTAGAGTTAACTATGTGAATTGCATTGGACAGAATTTAACTCATCTAATTTAGTATTTTAATTTCGTGAGTTTTTAAAACTAGTCTTTGATTAAATTTTTGAGTATTTTCAACTGTCATAATCTTTTTATTAGGAAACATTTTTTTTGAGTTTTTTGCACTTATATTTCAGTGGCTCGGTCTCTTTGAATTTTTTTTTATTTTATTTTTGTTAATATACCTACTGTGCAGCCTCATGTACCATAGCACATCTCCTTCCTGCTTCCAGAATATTGCTGCCACGTCAACATTAGTTTGTTATTTTGTTTTCTTGCTCATCAAGTAGCTCACACCAAATATCCACTTGTATAGTATTCTGTTAGTAGTGCATAGTTTCTAGAAAATCTCCATTGTATATATACTCTTCTCCTATTCTCTAGAATAATAAGAAAGATTATTTTTCTTCTCTAATATTCTGTTAATTTTATAAACAACTACCTCAAACTTGATATATAACATAGAACTTTCAAAAAAATGCACAAAATAAGTCAAATAAGGGCGTTTGTACTTTGTAATTCAATATAAACGGCCTTGTACTATTAATACATTAATTTTGTATGACACCGTCTCATACTGATGAATTAAAATAGTGTGCATATTTTATAAGTCATTAGAGCTCATCCTTTTATTGTCATATGGTTTTGGAATGACATCACCTTGTCTTTTGATAAATAACATTTAAGTTGGCTTTTTAGACGACATCGACGAGTCCAAAAGCTAAAAAAGAAAAGTTTAGTTAGCTTTTTTCATTGAATTTTAGACTGTCGTCTTATTTTTTCTTTAATAAATAATTTTACCAAATCTTTTCTTAAAAACTAGCTTAAAAGACAACAAAATCAATCAAAATATTCAACTGATTGAACAAGCTAACTAAAAAAACAACAAACTACCAACCAACCATTTGTCGAACACCCCCAATATGTATGTAAACTAAGCACATACTTCTTTTCTCAAAAAAATCAACAAGTTGCAAAGATGTTCAAACTTCAAAACAGACTGATAATCCGACTTTTACCCAACCTTGTAATTGAAACTGATTTGACCTGACTTAAAAAATAAATTAATAATCATGTAAAACCCAACATAAAAACAAAACTCGATTTAAAACCTACTTAAAACACCTGATGACCCATATAAGCACCTGAGCAGGCTATCAATTATCAACAAAGGCTAAAGCCAAGATACAAAATGCAGCAAAAGAAAGCATATGATTTGGATAAGATAGATGAAGAAGAAAACGATAAACAAGAATCAAAATTACCTTCATTTAAGCCTTCAAATTGTAAATGAAAGTTTCTTGTTTATTTGGGTTATGAGTGTGATTGTGTGAAAGTTATTTCGTGTGTGGAAACTCCAGAAATACTTCTAAGAAATAGAAGTACATACAAAAATTGTGCTGTTTTCCTCTGTCGACTTAGAGCCATTATCAGACATGCACCGAATCATCAGGAGCCTCGTGTTGAAAAATATCAAGTCCAATGACAAATTTATCAAGTTCGTTCACACGATAGCAACGCCTAAGCCCCTTGTCGCTTTATTATTATTAGATCTACTAGCTAGCAAGCTTGTGCTAACTCTTGACATAAGTATGCACGAACTCGGTCCAATACACAAAAGTCAGGGGCAGAAGGCCGTTTCTCAATGTGTTAATGGATCTGTCAACTCTCCGAAAAATCGAAAACTAGTAACTGAAATTTCATGAATGCTGTGGTTTTTCAATTACGGTGATGTGATGTGTTGGTACCTTCGATTATAATATATTCAAAGATTTGAATAACTTCAAAAGACCCCATTCATGATGAAGACGAGCAGACGTCAGCCACAAGAAAATGCAGTTGTTTTCGCAAATGCAGTACCTGCAAGAAATGATCGACTTCATAAAATTGCTGAGGTTGTCTTACGAGAAAGAATTCAACAACACCATTTGTAGTGATGAATATCAATGAATACAAATATTAAGCCAAGTCTGAAGCTGAATATTAAAGGTTTGAGTAAGCCTCAATTAGCGCAGCATATTGAATCAGATTCGGAGCGCATTGCTTGAAACGTTACTTGTCAAATGTTGGAAGCTATTGTATGCCAAAACAAACATAAAGCTCGTGTAAAGTTTGCTGAGAAAGATGGGGGGAACGGAAAGAGACCAGCTCAAAAGAAAATTCATTTTCATTTTTTGGGTTTTGGGTTTTACTCTTGAAATTAGAGTGAAATCTTTCATGTACCCAAGATTTTGTCACATAATTCCATCCTAAGGATTTGCCACGGTTCCCGAATTCCACACAAACTTGTAACTAGGTTTTCACAGATTCATCCAACAGACATACTATTTGAACATTTAATAAAAATATAGCATCTAACAGTATTGTACTGACCTCTTGTTGGAGTAAGTTGGGGAGATTGTTGGTGGATACTAAATCACAAAAATCTTCTCGCAGCTTCGCTTCTTTGAGATGAACCCATGTATCAGAAGGGAGGGCCAATATTAATACAGTTAGAACGTCCACCGTTGATGGATGTTCCCTATTAGAGGTATTCAAACTACACTCGCACGGACCAAAAGACTCTGTTTGACAACACGGGACCAGCATTTCTATTCCACACTCAATGTTGTCTATGGCTACTTTGCCAGAAAAGACAGTGACTGGCTCAATATGACCACTCGTAGAGGGCCTCAGCTGTGTTGTTTCAGAGCTATTTGCAATGCTAGAGCCAACTCTTCCACACAAAACTTGAGCTCCTTGACAGCACGCTTCAGAAACAGTGTTGTCAAAAGAATCACCATCTCCCGAAATTGTATGCATGCATGATGATCCAGACAAAAGCCATCTGATTATGCATTTGAAGAGTTCAGTCTCTCGCACTTGCTTCAACACTTCTTCCTGAAACCAAAAACGAACGTTTACAAGAAAAAGAGTCTGAGAAAGATGTGAACAAGGGAGAAAGTCGAAGAAAGATCCGGACCTTGATGATTAGTCTTCCCAGCTCCTCTTCACTGACAGATTTTGTCCCATCCTGTTTTCGAACTTCAGCAACCCATTTAATGAAATTACACAAATTGGCAGGAGCGGATGTGAAAATAACTGAGAGCATATTTTGAATGTTATTAATTTCTTCTGAGGAAAGAAGTTGGGGAATCTCTTTACTCAAGTACTTCGCAGTAGCGTCCCAACCATCATCACGACAACTCTGCAAAGAACCTAGATATTTAGCTCCTCTGATGCTAAAATAGGCCACTGGAACACTAAAAATCAATTAAATAAAGATACTAACAACTTAAGAGGATATATGATTAGCTTCCACATGATTGAAGTCACAAACATTAGAGAAATCATTACTTGCCTCTAATATACTCCAGTTAAATATGTATATCAAAGCATTTTGAAAAAATGAACACTGCAGAATACAGATAACCAAAAAAAGTTCTACAAGAAAGTAAAACTATCTTGATGATTAATTAGTCGAATAAGAGTTCATGTTGAAATATCAACAATTGATTTAAGTAGTTCATACACATTTTGTGAATAAGCAAGTAAATTACAAGAAGCAACAAACAGGGAACAAAAAGACAAGGAACAAAGTACCAGAGTATAAAGAATTGATGATGCCCACTCACGCTTTGAAAGGAGCATAAACCTGAAAACAATAGAAATTGTTATTTGAACGATGGCAAAGCAATAAATCAAGAAAAGCTGTATAAACTTCAACAGTGGTGGCATATTAAATATGGAAAAGAGAACCACTCTCTCTTTCAATCTTCTGTCCTCTAATTTTCAATCACTTCTGGTGAGCAGCGATGGAGTGGCAGCCTGTCAGGGGGAGGAAGGCAAAGTGTATAGTGTAGAAAAACAAGCAAATTGAGGTGAATCATGTTAAGAAGGCACGAAAATGGGAAAGATAATCCTCAACTGCAAAGACTGTTTGAACCTAAGTTACCTGTTTTGCTTAATTCACTATATCGATTCGTAATTCACCAAAAAGAACTTGGTAACAACTGATTGAACTTTACTATTCCAAGAGTGATATACCAAAAATGAACTTCCTCGCTTAAACTTTTATATATGAAAAAACCTCAAGAATATCATTTTAACATCCCATCCATATACTCCTTGTATGGTAAAAGAAAATGGGTATTCTAATAAACAGCAATACATCAACTAATAAACAGCAATATACCAAAAATTGAAATTTTTCGAGGAGACTGCACACACCAAATGACAAGCATGAAACCATGCATTATCCCAAGAAGAATCATCATTTACCAAATTAAATATATGTCCAAATCAATTCATAAAGGTATGTTAACATACCCTCTGTAAAGGCCAGTATCATTATCAACTGTGTTCATAGCATCCCATAGAAGTGTGAGGGGTACCCAGTGAGGAGGGTACTTGAATCGAGCAACATCCAATATAAGAACCATATCCTTTCCAGCATGGTAACCACCAATAGGAGAAAAGTGACCACTTCCTGTCTGCAAAGAACATGTAATGAAATTTATGTTCTAACAACTCCAACCATTAGAACTAAATTTCTTTCTCAAATAGAAAACTTATTACTTATTAGCAATGTTATCTAATGGCCTGTTTGATGACAAGTAATAAATGATAATATTGGGGATGAGTTAAGTTTATGCCCATGTAATGAACTTTTAGCGATGAGTCACCATATTTTTTTCATGATTGCATTGAAAAACCTAGCTTGACACGTACACTTGACCGCAAAAGTTACATGAGCTCACATACTTCCAAAAAGTTAGCAGAGACAGTAGTGATTAACTACCTGCTTCAGATATCCTCTGTGGTATGAGACGATCAGGTGACAATTTTCAGAAGAGGTACATGACGTTACATAATTTCGAAAGTTGTCCACGTTACTTTCATTTGCATGAAATGCTTCAACTTCAGCTCCATTACAATGAGCCAAACATGCAACTTTATTGAATGAGATACCTTTTACCTTAACCTTCCCAATAGGCTCACAACAATCCAACATGGTATCATCAAACCATCTCCATGGACCTATCACATATAACCGACGTCAAATGCAAACTTAGTTTAAAGTATGTACATACTAACGTAAACTTAGTTAATACAAAGCATGAAAACCTAGTGCTTCTTATACAATACAGCTTGCTTGACAAAGACGTTCATTGTTGGCAACTGTACCAAAATTCCTCAAGAAATAACGGATCCAAAAGAATTGGTAAACATATATCATTTTTAAATTCCCATAACATTGCTAGTTATAAATAACTCATATTAAAGGTCAAAATTCATACAGAAATCAATACATGGTAATTATAAATTATGTTTCAAGCGCAGTGAATCATTCAAAAGTAGGAGAAATATCTAGAAGATATATTAAGCACTCAATCATTCTCTATGTCAAAATATAAATCTAACCTTTCCACTTTCTTCCAGGGTCAATTGCAAGGGCATTTAAGACCACTGCAAGAGTGGCCAGTCCACAGTAAGCAGGCTCTGATTGAGTCTGGTAATATGACACCAAATTAAAAAATCCTTCCATGTTACCATCCAGGAGAGCTTCAGAGAAGAGTTTCTGCTAAGACATATCTTTATGTAATAATACAGTAAAAAAAAAATGAAAACAATGAAAAATTTCAGGTTGACAAAACAAAGCCAGCATTTTCAACCCCTAGCTCAAATTCTTGCTAATCATAGCAATGGTAATCCTAAAGGTGTCCGTAAGATACAATAAAACACTAAAGAGTTTTTAATTGAATCGAAAGCCGCAGTTTACTTAAAACACGGATTTGGAGATACCTGCCAAATATAGTGCCCATTTCAGCAAGTGCATAGCTTAAAATTATCAGAACATTGGTCAAAGATAAATGAAACACTCATGTAAAAGTTGATGGTTTTCATCAACTGTGGTTTCAGATTTTCTTATTTATGTGAAGTTCTAGATGATTCAAACAAAGTTTAATAGGAAACAAACTATTTATTATCACTCACAAGGGTATAATTGCGTACATCCGAGCCCCAAAACCCAATTATGCGGGAGTCATTTTATGGTGTTGGGGCCATAGGCAAAGCTAGGGACCGTTTGTGTTGACTACAGACCCCTTAGTATATGTAAAGAATGGAGTGAGCTGAGAGTCTATCGAATGAAACATTACTTCTAGTGATAAAATATGCCAATATAGAAACAACATAAATCATAGAAAAAGAAGAGATGCAACCAAGCAATAAAAGGATGCACAATCTCGTGTCCTGTCCTCTTCTCAGTTTCACCTATCTCTCTTCTCTTTATTAGTTTATATCAGCTAACATAACCAAGCAAAAAATTCCAAACAACATATTAGTACTTGTAGTATCATATAAGACCTTCAAGGCCCATTTGGTAGTGTGAGTATTGATTTTTAAGATTACTTTTAAAGACCTCATGGTAATAATTTTCCATTTGAGGAAAATATATAATTTTGCTCATAATTTTGATCCCCACATGGCACATGTTACTAAGTTGCAATGGATTGTATGATTCATGAAGAAATTAGATTTTGTAATCAATTAGCATATTATGAATGATTGACATGGAACATTCCCAGAAAACTACACCAACATTGTGAGAATTCCAGTAGTTCCTATTTGGTTGACCTTGCAACATTCCAAATTCTAATCCTATTACACAAGAAAATTGTTTTTGTTCATAATTCTGTTCCTATAGGACTCTAAATTATTCCTGTTGCGGGCAAATGTGCCTTCAAGGTCAGCACCATAAGGGATAAGAAAACTTTTTGTCTCATAGCCACTCTCTATTACTTGTGCTCCTATTTTAATCATCTAGTTTGTCCACAGTATTCCAATAGAGGATTACAGATTTTATTGCACCAAAACAGTTTATTTTCTTTCATTTTTTCAATCTCTCTAACATTCAAATAAGATTTAGGCATTGAAGCAGCTTCCTCAATTTTCCCGTTATTTCAAAGCTTTACTAGAGAAACATAAAATGCCCCGATTAACAACCCTAATTTTATTTGTCAAAAATCACATTATAACCAGCAAATATGCAAATTTAAATCTTCATACTTAACTGACTATTTTCCAAAATCAAATACTCTCACAAACACGAATTAAGTTAAGTTCTTCATATTAATGCTTACAAACTACCCAGAAACGAAAAAAATTAGCTACTGATCATGAAAAACTCCTTTATTTTTTAAACACGTCAATCACATTTATAATTTCAGTCCATAAATCAAACGAAATTCAAAATCAATGATCAAAGTCAAAGAGAAATAAAGGAGAAAGAACTAACTTTGCCTTCGGAAGACGCAAATTCAATTGCAGGTGGTGAAGGAAGCACCCTTTTGTAGAAACCAGCAACTGCCGCCATTATTGACCGATTTAAACTATAACCAAATGAAGTCTTTATGATTGAGTTCGTAGTCGATGAATCGATCGAATCTAAGAATTGAAACCACTAGTGCTTTCAATTGTGAGATTAGGGTTTCTTGCAGAATTGAACATTAAAATAGAAGCCTTCACTAGCAGTGTCTGTTTTTAATGGCGGGTATTCGTTGACCCTTGCTTTTTTGAAAAGAGTTACTCCCTCCGTTCCTTTTTATCTTCCACTTTGGATTTTTCACAAATATTAAGAAAGAAGAAATCTTTGGTGGTAGTGGGTATTATTTTAATTATATAGTAGTGGAAAGTAATGATTGTATTGGAAGTATGATAGAAAAAATAATTAAATAGTAGTGTAAAGTAATGATTGTATTGGAAGTATGAGAGTGAAAATAATTAAATAGTAGTGTGAAGTAAGAAAAGTGGGTTTTAAGGGGTAAAAGTGAGATGAAAACTTTCCATAAATAGAAAGTATTCTAAAGTGGAAGAACTTTTGAAACTACCCGTTATAGTAAGGTGGAAGAACATAAAGGAACGGAGGGAGTATTATGGACCGGTTTCCAATTTTTTTAAATAAATAAATACTTCTCCGTTCTAAAATCCTCGCTACATTTCGATTATGAACATTATTCATCGTTCAACCTTATTTTATATATTGCGAATAATGCGTAAGTAAAAATATAGTCAAGTGGGATCTTGATTGAATCGTCTAATCGCATGCTTTCAAAATATTAACTTTTTATAATTTTTAAATTTGTATTATTCAACATATAAATAAACAAAATAACGCATTGTAATACGTAAAAAGTGAAATGTAGCAAATATAATGGAACGGAGAAAGTATAATATTTTTTTCGTCTCATTTAAATTGCTAATTTGTGGTAAATAACTCTAATATTGAGAATGCAATGTAGTAAATTCAATAAACATAATTTTTATTTCAGAAAAATAAATTATTATATGTTTATTTTTAAAATGTTACTTTTTTTTTTTTTTGAATTGAACCTGGTTAAAATGTTACTTATTGTTTTCAAGTCTTTATATAAAACAACTAAAATATCGAAATTCACATAATGATTTGCATATTTAACTTTTCTACATAGCAGAATAAGTAGGAAAAAAAAAGAGAATTTAGTGTACTATTTATGTGGATAGTGTCCAACAAATTATATTTTTGTTATAATATTTTGCTAACTAGCTTCAAATTTAACCATTTTAAATAATGTTTTTTTTTTTCGAATTATAAAAATTAATCGACATCAATACAGCTAAGGCACCAATATCCGGTGACATGTACCCAAAAGAACTTCAAATATTTTAAATTGTGTTGAGCCAAGGGACTTTTCGACCACACTCTTTTGTATGAGTATAAGCTGCCGTCCATCATATTTTCTACGAGCGTGATATATTGGGTACGATGATGATGTGGATGTGTATAATCAAATTAAAAATTATATAAAAAGAAAAAAATGAAACTGTTCATCATCTTATTTTCAAACTATACAACAGATTACAAACAGTAGTATACCCGTATTCAAGTATAGAATTAGAAACTAATCTGTCCTTATGCACAAAATGAACAGATACAGCCACCAACATTTTACAATTAGCAAATAAAATTTTTGGTAAAAAAAAATAAAGATAAAAATCGACCGCGGTAGCCGGTAGTTAGACTGCAGAGAGGAGTTCAAAACAGATCCGACGACCAGATATTCACCAACCTTGTACCCGAATCCGACTTGACCCGAATACAAAAAGAATTAAAATTTATATTAAAATCATGAGGACGCAAAACCCGATTTTAAATCAACCCGAAATCAACCTGATGACCTGAATGAACAACTCTAATAACCGCTACGAGAAACCCGAAATCAAAGTAGCTACCTTTGAACTTGATGTGTTGATAGAGAATGGTTACTTCGAATTCGAGTAATTTTACACCTTGTTCTTGGCATTATAACAGGTCTGCAGCATAAAAGAGCGAGCACCAACTCGACTGCAAATATCGTCATACTAAGCCAAACAAACATAGTTCTCCTCCAATGCCATAGTATTCGTTTAAAGAATGGGAGTTCCGATTCAAGATGTACGAACGCATCATACACTTCAGGAATACCAGCTCCAGGACAAAATTCTGCTCGTTGTTCCATTGTTATCTTCAGGCATGCGGTAGGAATCACCCCTTCATGGTATCCATTGAATGTTAACTTTAAAGTTTGGGTCTCGGAGAGATAACCCGCAACAAGTGGAACGATCTTAAAAAATGTTAGCAGAAGGCGGATTGGCTGGCTTCTGAATGCCAACATGCACGGATGACTGAAACTGGCCAGGGATTTGCCGTTTTCAGATAGGAATTCCGCTCGCACCTGTAGACAATTACCAAATCATTATGCTAACTTCTCAAGCGGAAAATTATCTCTTCTATGGATTAAGCCTTGAGAAGAAGGGATACGCAACAGATCATCATCATCGTACCCAGTGTATTCCGCCCATAGGAACTATAATCATGGTCCGGAGGGAGGAAGGCGGCAACCCATACCCACAAAAGAGGATGCGGCCAAAGAGTTCCTCGGCTCGAGAAAGATCCTCATAGGGACACCCAACAGAAGCACAGATAAATACACACGCGGGACAAAAACCACTTAAAACTAAAATTGCCCAAACACAAATCAAAAGCTGCTCAGCTCTACAAAACTACAGCACAGCCCTTACCCCTAACCATGTTTTAAAGTTGTCTATTTTCACCCAAAGAGTAGGGCGTGTCATACCAAGTATGTACAGAAAAGAATATCACAAAACATACTTGGGTTAATAATATGTTTCTTTTACACCATGCACTAAAAACATAAAAATTACAGTATAAACATACCATGCACTAAACAAGGATCATCAATGACCACAATCACAGACCGCATGGAAGGAGAAACGCAAGCTATAGTTATATGCTCGTAATCTACATGATATAGTGTCAAGAAACCAACTCAACCAAAAGCTTAAGCTGATGGTTGAGGCCTCATGATATGTTATATACTCTAACACGCCCCCTCACACGAGAGCCCATTGGGCTAGAACTGAGGATGCGCATAGGCATTGAATATTCCACTTTAAATGAGGGGTAGTTGAGATTCGAACCCGTGACCTCTTGTCACGTTAGCTTTTGATAACATGTCAAGGAACTAACTCAACTAAAAGCTTAAGCTTTTGATTGAGTTGGTTCCTTGGCATATAGAAAAAGCAAGAAGACATATACACAATGACTGCAAGTTTAAACAGACACAATGAAAATGGTAGTATAGGATTAGCAATTATTTTATTGAAGAAGCTACAATTAGCTCTGTGCAACACATTTTGCACTAACCATACTGCAAAAATACGGTAATAGTCGCGATCGCAGCAACGGCATGGTGATGCGGTAACAGTAACATCAGATATACGTCGAAAACGTTACACCTTTATGGTGGGGAAATATTGATTCAGTTTTGTTGAAGACCTTTACAAGGCGGCCGCTATGATGTGACCTTATTGATATAAGATCTTAGAATAGAAATGGAAAAGGCAACTATAAATTGCATAGCACAATTTCCAATCATCCCGATGTCACTAAGCGACTCTCACCTACCGACCTAGACCAACACGGCCAGAAAATACAGAACACTTCAAAAACAAACAATACCTAAACAGCATGCTTGAAACTAAGATCACACAAAACAGATCAAAAACAATTAAACTCAAAACCAAACAATAAAATGCATACCTGAAAGATCCCCAGATTTCGATTGTAATCCGACTCGGGTAAAACCATGATCACAGTAGTCTGCAACTTATGTTTAAAAGGTATAACTCTAACAAATCTAGAAGTATCCACAACCTCATTTTTATCAGTACATTCTGAAGTAGAACAAATCACAATAGGAACAAAAGCAACAGGCTTTGTTTTAGTATAATCAAAGTTCAATCCTTGCTTTAACTGAAATGGCTCTTCAACAACATAATATCTCATCAACAACCCACCAATTACAAATGAAGAAATCAACAAAATAACTAAAATGGAGCAAACATAAACTGACCAAAACAATCCCCAGCCACAGCGCAAAGCAAAACCCAACCATGATTCATGCTTCTTTAGCCATTCAGACATTAATGGACTCAAAGTATCACCAATAAGATTCCATAGTCTTGCAATTTTTCCAATAAAAAAGCTCTTACCAATCCCAATTACAAGTAATGGGTTTATAGCAAACATACAAGAATAATAGAGCACCCAAAAAGGAAAGCTTATAAAACTAATTAGCAGATTAAACTGAAACCCAATTGCTTTAACTATCAATTCTGCAAGATAAATCAATAAATTAAATGACCCATCTTCAGATTCCCTTTCTCTCATTGAAGATGGTGATTCTTCACTAATCTCATCCCTGGTAACTGTAGAACTCTCTTTTTCTTCATTTAAATCCTTAATTATAGTTTTCGATGAGGATTCGACTTTATCTAAATCCTTTTGGGTTTTAAGTGAATGGCGACGACAAAGTCCCCCTATTACCGAGAAATTTGAATTGGGAAAAGAGGGAGGAGAGAGATAGGATTGAGAAGAGGAATCGAGGGATGAATCGAAATTATTTGAGCAATCGTAGAAGGGGAATTCGTCCAAAGCGTCCAGAAATTGGTCGTCATCATCGATTGTATTTGAATCTTCCATTGATTGAAGAGGAAAATGAGAAATTAATTAGAGTTAGGGTTCTATACTATTCCATGGAGAGGAATAATAGTTGGATTTTCACCAGGATATTATTTCCTTAGCTGCATTTCTAATTTGAAAAATTACCCGAATAATACAATCTTTTTAATTTTCCTATAGTAATATTAACTATTGAATATCGATTAGTTTGATTTTCAACATGTTAGAGAAAACACCCCTTAAGTTGGTATTATTAATGATTAATCAATATTTTGTATTATTGTAGGAAAATTAACAAAAAGTTGTATTATTCACGATAATTTTTCCTTTCTATTTTGATATTTTAATCACAGAATAGGCCGAAGGAAGTGTTAGAGTTGAGATTTGATACAAAAATATTATTTGAAAAAAACGGTTTCAACTAAAATAAAACATCATTTTCTTTTGATTCCATCAATTCTTATAACGTATAGGGTGTTGCCAAAATAGTATGTTGAACAATTTTAATTTATTTAAGTATAAACAGAAGTTGGAATCTAATGCCGATACTTATAAATATACTAGTTGATATAATATGTTATGATTGAATCAACTAGTTTACAACAAATTGCGCTTGTATGCATGTTTAAAATCAGTTAATTTAAGGAAAAATTATATTAAACCACCTAATCTATACACTCTTTTTTAAAAAACCACCTTATATAAATTTTTTTGCAAAAAACCACCTTACATAATACATTTCTTTACAAAAGACAACCTGTTACACTATTTCGTTAGTTGACTGTTATATTTAACGTTTGACCATTTCTCCCCCACCCAAGTCTTCATCTTCCCAATCCCATCCCACCATCTTTTTTAATTTCTTTCATCCCCCATCAATGGAGCTCCATGCCCAATCCCTCCTTCCTTCTCCCTCTTCCAGCACTTCCACCAACACCTTTTTCTAGAACCCCTTGATGGACCCTTACGAAGTGTTTTTTGATGTTCGTTAAAGGTGAAATTAGCAAGCTATTGATTTTTTATATTTACATGGAAGAGAATCATCAATCATGGCCACAACCACAAAAGTACTGTAACCACAAAATTAACATCTTACAAACAGATATATGAATTTCTTAAGATTTCCATAAAATTAAATGAAAAAAATACCTTAATATTGAAGAGGGATGTAAAAATGAGTTCTTGATGGAGAAACAAAGTTTTGAACAAATTTTGATAAAGAGAAAGGATAATTACAGGCTAATGAAATGAATGAAAGAGAAACTGAAAAGGAAGTGATGAAAGGGAAAATTGAGCGGTTATTGAAATATATGGGCTCATGAACCTACAAGTTTTCTTCAAATTTTTACAATCGCGGGCTAATAAAAACCAGATGACACTTTGTCAGTTTTAAGAATTACAATTTTCGACGCTTTATCAAAGCGTCCCATTAAAAGTGTCTAAAAATCTCTTGTTTTTTTGTAGTGATTATTCAGAATTCAGATGCTTGTGCATAATTCGAGAAATAGAAAATGTGGAATTTTCGCTTCAATTTATTTCTTTTTTAATTGTTGTTGTTATTTCTTCCATTGTTGGTGTTGGTAGAAGTGCTGGAAGAGGGAGAAGGAAGGAAGGATTGGGCATGGAGTTCCATTGACGGGGGATGAAAGAAATAAAAAAAGATGGTGGGGTGGGATTGGGAAGATGAAGACTTGGGTGGGGAAGAAATGGTCAAACGTTAAATATGACAGTCAACTAACGAAATAGTGTAACAGGTTGTCTTTTACAAAGAAATGTATTATGTAAGGTGGTTTTTTGCAAAAAAATTTATATAAGGTGGTTTTTTAAAAAAGAATGTATAGATCAGGTGGTTTAATATAATTTTTCCTTAATTTAATTAAATTTGTGTATAAAATCAATCGATCAAATAAAATCAATCGATCAAATAAAGTACTCCAATCAGTATATCCCGCTCATAGAAAACTATGAACAAGGTCTGGGGAGGGAAGGACGGCGGCAACTCATACCCATAAAGGAGAGCGCGACCAAAAAGAGTCCCCCAGCTCGATACTCCAATCAGTTATCAGTCTTGTTCAAATACCCTTTCAATTGTCACAAAAATACTTCAAATTAATATGATGAATGCATCATTAACTTTTTATACTACATACAATATTGTTACATCAAATTGTTTAGATTAATTTGAGAATATTATACATTAACAACTACAAGGGAGGTGCACTTAGATCACCATCCATCTCGTTAGCTTGACATCTCTTGAGAAGAATGAGTTGACGTCGCAAGTGCAATACCTGTCATAGCAAACTTGCAAAGATGACAAATCCATAAATAACATTAATCTAAGCCTGGACAAAATAATGGTGGCAAAATTCAAGAAGAAAACGAAAACTTAAACAAGAAGATGGAGAGCGACAAACAGAAAACCCGTCTCTCAAAAGATTTAATCTTCCAACAATCTATCGAATGATGCAATGATGCTTTCGAGACTCATGCAGCTATATACAAATGCTATGAAGACATGGCTCATGGCTGAGTAATTTGTGTATTAACTCATCATCAAATGGCCTGAGGCAGTCATAAACAGTAATCTGCTATACGATTCTACGACAGTACATAAGAAATTCATGTATTATCAAATATCGACTAAATCATATCAAAAGCTATCTCTATTCTCTATTTCACTTCTGATTGAGACCATAGTGTGAAAACTAGAAGGTAAGATCTCAATGTTGATCACGGTATGAAAAGGAAGACACATCTACAACCTATTGCTCAGACTCGGTGACTATTATTGTCTGCATTTAGATAATCAAGAACACACGTCATATCCTCAAAAGTAGGATAGTGGTACGACACCTTGTTTTCGACCGACAACCAGAAGCATGGAAATAGTGTAAAACATTGCCCAAACTGACACTTGACACATACCCATGTTGGATATGAGTTCCAGTGTTAAACATAAATACTCTAATACTAATACTCCGATGATTATCAATTGGTTGGTCCCAAGAAAAAAAGTGGAGCGTCAAAGATAAAAAGGCTATTACTCACCTCATCCTTCAGTAAACCCGGAAGATTTTCAGTTGAAACAAGGCTTGTCAATTCTTGCGCAAGTGATTCATCCTTAATGCCAGACCATGTTTGCATAGGCAGAGCAAGCAAAAGTACAGTTAAAACATCATTTCCAGTAGGGTGCATTCCCAAACAATCCCTTGGGTCGAAGCAGCAATTGGATTGCCGATTAGTTATGGGGACCAAAATTTGAAGCCCTTGATTACTCAAACCATCCTTTACTGTTCCAGAGACTATAGTTACGGACTTGCCACCATCACCGCTAATCTGTTTTACACAGGTTTTTTCACAGCAAAACCCAACAGAAGATCCAGGTTGACCAGTTAAAAATCCTGCTCCCTCGCAACAAACAGCTGCTGCAACATCGGATAAACTGTGCTCGTGACCTAACATGTCACCTTTTCTGGAACACATGTATGTGGAGGAAAGAAACTTGGTTACTTGCTTGTATAAATCTGTTTCCTGAACTTGTTTAAGTAGCTCTTCCTGTAGTATAAATTGTTGGTTTAGTAATAAAGCAATATGGAATATGAGGGCGTAAATGTTATGTATAGCTACAAACCTTCAGCATCAACCTTCTCATCTCCTCCTGGCTTAGACCTAGATCATCATCTTCATGCCTTCGAACTTCAGCCACCCACTTAATAAATTCCCTAAAGTTTGAAGGTAATGATATGCAAACAACGGAGATGGCCCCCACAATGTCCTTCACATCTTCTGACCTCAAGAGAAGAGGTATATCCTCCACCAAGTATTTTGCTATACTAGCCCAGCTGTCATGTTTGCAGCTCTACAAAGAAGGTCCAAGTAAATTCTCTATTCAGGAAAAGACATGGTCACAAATTCACAAGTGACTAACTCAATATTTTATAATAAATAAGTTTCAAAGGATATCATTATGCACAATACTCCGATAGATGCATTGTTAGTATGTGACTTGATCCACATTTCACGAGCATACTCCGAGTCTATGACGTTCAAGAAAAATGACAATTAGGAAACAGGTCCATCTATTTGTTCAAACAACTTGATGGATCTTTCACAATGTCGAAAATTTGATGTAAAAGAGGGTCTTCTTCCTCTCAGATGCAAAACTTTAGGAACTTAAAAAAAGATTATATTCTGATTTTGATTACTCACAATCAATAATAAAAACCCATATACTGTGACTCTGTGAAACTGTCATTGTAAGATGCCACCAAGAACTCGCATATTATTTGAAATCAATGCATGATTGATACTTTGGTAGCATGAAAACTTAACTAGGAAAGTGTAACGGAATAGTAATAATCTTAAGCAAACCATTATTCAGCATATCTGTCACAAACGGAAGAAGAAAACAAAAATGATAGCGCCATGAACTTAAGTGGCCACGAATAAACTAGTTTACGTTGCACAAAATTGTCAATTCGCTTTTGCAATAAAAATGGAAACAAAAGGAAATTCAAGTAATGCGGGCAAAAAATTATACCAAGGTGAGAAAGATTACCCAAAATGTATCTGTATTTCTAGGTGAGAAAGAGAAAATTATGGGTCATATTCTATAGCTAGTGCATCATACCAAGGTATATAGAAGTGCTGGATCTTGTTGCGGTCTTGATATAAGCATGTACCTGGCAAATAGACACTAAAGTGATCAGACGCAAAATCAACTCAAGAGGTAATGGAAAAGGACCAATGTACTGGCATACATCTCCAAAAATGTCTTAGCGAAAAAAATCTAAAACAATTATCAAAGAGCATGTGACATTATTTTAACATTTGATAAAGAGGAATGAGATGCTGATGTAAAATCTTCAAACCAACTATCAGAATCTAGTATGGAATCCAAAATATAAATAAAGCACGAGAGTTTTAATTGTTCAATTATAAACTCGGTTTTGCAATTCAACATTTATTTTGTTTGAAATGTATCTTCATATTCAATTTTGACAGATTGATCAATAAACTTACATTGTGACACAAAAATCCAGGAATTATTTGACAGTTTTTACACTCAATAAATTCTCTGTTTTTGATGGAGCCAAAGATTCAGAGTTGTTTGGTTCAAGTAAAGGACTATAGTTGGACTTGTTAAATCATATGCAATGTGCACTTCTTGTTTATGTGAAGTTGCAGATAATGTTCTCTTATTGTCAATCGTTAAACAACCTCTTTGTTGTTACAAGGATACAATTGTGTACATTTAACCACCCAAACCCTGCCTAAGTGAGGGTCACTTAATGGGAATGGGGTGATGGAATGTTTTAAAGAGGCTAATGTAAATCCCAAGAGTATAATGCATCGTCATCATCTTTGTATAATGAAGAATCAAGAAAGATCAACTAATATCAATAAAAAGTTATTAGAAGCTTGAAAATAGGAGGAAATCAACTCAGAATGCCAAACACCGACATTATCGGTGTTTAAAGTTTCACCTTTACAAAATCCCTAAAACGCAAAGCTACAAGCTGTTCCTCAGTAAGTCCTTTCCTTATATTCCCTACCTATTCAATTTTCTATTCATTAACACTTTGTGAAAAGGAGCACGAAAAATCAGTTTGTAATCAATTTTTACACTATACTAGTTAACAAGTGCAACTAATATAAGATAATCAAAGAGTTAAAAAAACGACCAAGAAAAGCTAAATACATCATTTAGGAAAAAATTAAGAACTAAAACTTTAGCCAAAGAGAGTTATTAATTTATAAGTGAACAAGGAGGGATCACAGACATGTACTGACCCTCTGCGTTCACAGTTTTCTCCAACAGTAGTATCCATCGCTTCCCAAAGAAGAGATAATGGGACCCAATGAGGTGGGTATTTAAAGCGTGCAACATCCAGGATCAGTGCTAAGTCTCTTCCAGCATGATAACCACCAATAGGAGAGAAGTGACCGGATCCAGTCTAAGATTGCAGTAAAGATTCAAAAATTATCAATGCATCAAAACAGAAACACAGAAATATGCTGTGCATATCAAAAAGGCATTCTAGAATCCATTTCATCAATAGTAAATGAATATAACTGTCTAGAAAGCTGACACGCACAACTGAGAAAAAATCTTGGATAAGATAACCTAGAGTTTGACTTTCACAGTGTATGCCATAGACCATTATTATCTGCTATTCCCTTTGATCTTCCTTCTTTCCTTTGATCAGATTGCTTAAAAATTGGCTCAGTAATTCAGATCATAAAAGATTATGTAAAATAACTAAATGTTATTCTATAAGGAGGTATAGGAGCTGGCTGACAAAATCATCCCAAGAAATGCATGCCGTATTGAAAGGTAATCCAACTAAAATTGAAAAATCAAACACTACACAAAATTACACTTCAGCTTTATGCACAATAAGACTATTAACTCGAATAAATGAATTGCGTACAATAGCTCTTCAACATGGATCTACCAGGGTGGTTGTTGCAAGTGAATAGGACCTTAGACCAATAATGAGCCAACATGAAATTGCTTACGGACCATAAGAGGATCAACATGATTCCTGTTAAGAGGCACAATATGATTCTTTTTAAGGAGCTATAGAAGAGAAATATAATCCGCCTAGAATATCAATTGTGACTAAAGTTCTGTTGTTCAAAATCTTCATTTACCTAAAGTACTCATGTCGGAACCTTGACTCAGACATAGGTAGGACACCTGGACTCTACAATTTAGCTCAAAATTTTAAAGTTTCACTTAAAACTTTCGGGTTTTTTTTTCCATAAAACTGTCAAATTGGACAGTAAAAAGTGTATGTGTGAGAAATGGAAAATGAGTCCTTGTTACTGAAGGTTAATGTATGATATGAAATTCAAAGTGATTAAACTAATATTTGCTGTTTAAGCTTTATCCAATTTTCATTTGCAAGTGCTGCTTTATAATTTTTTTAAAATGTCCCATTTTTAATTGCATTTCTGAAATTCTTGGTTCAATTAGACGATTGGTGATTATATATCATTTCCTATACAGCTCAATACTTCACAGACATCATTTGTACAGTTGAAGCTGGTGATTTCATCAAGCATATATTGTAAGTCCCAACTCATTATAATTGTAAAGAACTCATCTATGTCCCATGGCCCATGACCTGTAATGGCCCAATAAAATAAAATCCTCAATTCGATGATAAAACAGCAGGGTAAAAGTAGGATCAAGTCTGAAGTCTGAACCGTCTTTCCATGGGGATCTGTTTAATCATCCGCTCTAATCTTGTGGACATAATAACAATCATTTTATTTAACAGAATGGAAGATGTAGAGAAGCAATACCTGCTTGAAAATTCCCCTATGATAGTGAGAGATGACATGACACTCATCAGATTTTGAGCATTTCTCTACATAATTCCTGAACTCTTTGATAGAGCTCTTGTTAGTACGGAAAGCTTGAACATTTGCACCGGCACAGTGAGCCAAACAAGTAAGTTTCCCAAAGGAAATCCCTTTAGATTTAATTTTTTCTAGAGGCTCACAGCAGTCCAACATAGACTCATCAAACCATCTCCATGGTCCTATTGGTTGAAATACATACCGACAGATATTTTAATAAGTATGACCAATAAATATTGAAGCAACCTTCATTTAGTACAACAACAATAGTATCAAACCCTTGATCCCAAAAGTTTCTTATACATAAATCACAAACCCTTTAGACTACCTCCATAAGCTCACATAGAACAACCACATTCCAAACTACCTCCAATAAAATGTGAGTTCACACATAGCACATTCCACAGTCTTTAGCAGCTTATCGGCAAAAAGTGTTACCATATTATCTGAACAAAGCCAAATTGAAACCAAAATAGGGGAATACCATCATGCAATAATAGCTTCTGTCCAAATTGTATTTCATTTTGTTTTTCATCATACACCTTTTATAGAGTTATATATGAGCAAAAAAACTTAAACTTGAGAGTCCTAATTCAGAGTTTCAATTCTCTCTTCGCGAATTCCAAGATGTTGGAATTATCTTACACACTAAATCTAGGATAATACAATAAGCAAAATCTATATTCTCTGAAACATTATGCATCTATGCTTTATTTCAACAAACATACACATTTCTAGTTTCCTACAAAAACTATTCAAAACTATACACTGACAACTTTGATATCATAGTTTTCAACAACCAAGGCCAAAGAACAATTGAGTATAGGTTCCATTTTGGCCGATCTTCTCCATTCAACATGATGAGTTCACCAATGCCACTATTGTTATTTTCTCGGTAAAGCTTACATGAATTAATATTACCATTAAACCATATCAGGATTAATCATGTATACCCATGAAAATAGTATCCTTAAATCACAATCCAAGTTTCTATGCATTCTAAATTAGATGTTTACTCATGTCGTAGAACAATGAAGCTCCTAAAAGACAATTAGTACAAGCAAAATTATATCTATGACGTAGATAAAATGGAAGCGATAGATGGAGTAACTACTATAATATGGCCCTCATGATCAAAGCAAGATGATTGTGAGTGTCGAATGTAATTATGTAATGCACTAGGTCTCAGGTTCAAGAGTTAAGAGCCATAGCAATGTATATTTGTTATGTGGTGAGTGGTCATTGCTCCCTCATTTCCCTCTAAACTCACTCGGATACATGAGGTTTAGGTTTTACACATGTAGCCCGAGTTTACCACTCATTAAGTGAATAATATAAAAATTTAAAAACCAAAAATTAAGTGAATAATATAAAAAATAAAAAAACTAAAAACAGCAGTAACAAATTAAGAAAAGTAATCAAATTTTTTTTTTTGAAATAAAAAGAAAAGTAATCAATAACTCGTATTAGTAAAGCACCTTTCCAGGTTCTCCCAGGATCAATGGCAAGTGCATTTAAGACCATTGAAAGACTGGCTAATCCACAATATGCAGGCTCAGACTGCGTCTGAAAGTGGGAAATCAATTTAAAAAAACCTTCCATAGTTCCATCTCGAAGAGCTTCCATATGAAGTTTCTGCAATGTCAAAAGCAATATGACTCCCAGCAAACTAGCTATCAAGCTTTCAAATTCTTAATGCTAGAAACCCTAAGGCCTGAACATTTCAAAAAAACCAACTTTTTTACACTTGAAATTTATCCATTTTGGGAAATTAACATTTTCAGTTCAATTTCAATTAACCTCATTTCCTCTCTTAAAAGTGACATCAATCTAAAATAGTGTAAAATTTTAAGAAATGTAAGCTTAATTATCATAATTAGATTGGAACATTTATAGTATTTCATCCAAAATTAATCCATCCCATTTCTGAACTCAAAGCGCAAAAAGACTGCAACAATCGTCAATTTTTAACATTTTGATAGCAAAATCAACAAAAACGCAGTTCAATTAAGCGCTAAAGAAAGTAAATTGGAAAGGCCGCATTTTGAACATATTGAGCCAACTAAACAAAGGAGAGAAATACCAAACCTTGCCTTCAATGGAAGCAAAATCAATGGCGGGAGGTGATGGAAGAATTCGACGGTATAATCCAGCCGTCGCCATTATTGTTGATCCCGAAAGATCTATCTGTTCCTCTGATTAGGGTTTAGAACTGAGACAGAAAGCTTCCCGCCAATTAACCGTTTCGAACTTTGGCCGGTGTCGGTCCAACGCACATTTTCCATGTTTCTCGCTTTTTATTTTTATTTTTTTATTCTCTTGGGTTATACCTCGAAAAATAAAAAAAAAATCGATATAAATAATCCGATCTTTTGTTCATCCGCCGTGAATAATTCATCCTTTTGATTATTTTCTAATAATCGAACGTTTGCCCTTGGTTCGCCATGAATAATTCAACACTTATTTTAGTTTACCAGCAACATACCCAATTATTACCCATCATTAATTACTAATACGATATGTTGTGGGCAAATTTATCACAAAGGTTAGATTATTTAGAAAATAATCAAAATGTGGGATTATTCATAGCGGATGAGTGAAAGGTTGAATTATTAATGTCAAATTTTCTAAAATAAATTAGTAAAATTGATTTTAATAAATAAATATTTATCATATAAGTAAAAATCAATTAAATCAATAAAATTCAATTTCGATCAATGAAAATTACTTGAATGAGAATAAAAATGTTGAACCAAATATGGTCTTGCACAGTAAATAATACATATCGATTTTATACTTCCAATTTTTTATATCATCATCATCATACCCAATGTATCCCGCTCTTAGATAAACTATAGTCAGGGTCTAGGGAGGGAAGATAGACGGCAACTCATACCCATGTAGGAGAGTACGGTCAGAGAGTCTCCCGGCTCCATATGTTCTTCAAAGAGAAAGATACCTGCAATTATAATGCATATTTTGTTTATATAAGAATAAATATAGTTAAAATAGGAATTTATTTGTTTCGTCTTAATGCATATTTTTAGAATGTTAACTTTTACAATGTTTAAAACTAGAATTGTAGCAACTAATTTGAATTAGAAAAATAGTAGATTAAGGACCTAGTCACTAGTTTATTACCAATTGCAAAAATTTGTGTAGCAGTGGAGAAACCAGAAAAAAATTTAAGGGGTTAAGAAAAAAATAAAGAATTATCCGTAGATTAAAATTGCAATCCATCAAATTCAGAGTTAATGTCTTATTTACTTTTTGTTCGTTATATCTCTAATTATGTATAATTAAAATATTAATAACTTTTACATACGAATCAAATAATATCTTACTAGACAGTGTTGTTTCTGACCATTTTTGGGTCTTAGACGAAACATAAAAAGAAGGCCCTTGTATAAGTAAAGTTTGGTTCTTTTTTTCTTCAACTATGCATCATATAATATATTTTTTTCCTATAACATTAATAATAAGAATTAATTCAATTTAGGTCCCTTTAGGTGGTTGCACCTCAAAATTACCCTCATGAACGGCCTTATTACTAAACTAAAATTAAACTTATAGACTAAGAATTAGATACAAATTAAGAGAAAATGTGATTATGTGAATAATAAGACATTTACTCCTCCCCAATGCACAACTTTATTCGTTTTCAATTGTTAATATCTCTATTTATGTTTATCAAAAAATTATGGAAGCTACAATATATTTTAGATCGAGGCGATTCAAACAAGATCCTATATGACTATGTTTAACTTAAAGATTAACGAAAATATAAGAGTCAAATTAGCTGATGAATAGTGCTTGGTGTTCAAATAGAGCAAGCTTTAAAGAACAGAGGTATAACATATAACATTGAAAAATGACACATAATTGATTCCGTATACATGTAGAGATGAGTGTCCCGTCCACCTTTTAGATCGAGACGATTCAAACAAGATCCCATATGACTATGTTTAACTGAAAGATTAACGACAATATAAGAGTCAAATTTAGCTGATGAATAGTGCTTGGTGTTCAAATAGAGCAAGCTATAAAGAACGGAGGTATAACATGTAACATTGAAAAATGACACAGATATGATTCAGTATACATGTAGAGATGAGTGTCCCGTCCACCTTTTATTAGTATTCTGAATTCGCACGACCCCCGAGAAACTACATAGCAATGGACAGTAGATCATATTGACTATTGAGTAATCAAACAATAGTACAGTTTTCAAATCAGTTTCACCAGTAATAAACATATTGATCAAGAACAAATTTGTAATCCCTTTTCTGTGAAATACAAGCCAACATTTCATGAGATCTATAAAACAAATCATACCCATTACTCCTTAAAGAGGCTCAAACTTGAGAAAAATGAAACAAAGAATCTAGGCATCAGAATACATGTAATACAATTACCTAAAATAACTACTTTTGATTGCTAATACCCTTCTTGAGTAGATTTCCGAATTTCCTGTATAACGGTTTTTTCTTCTTCTGTTTTGAGTCGGAGTTTGCACCGTTATCTGATGGAATCTCGTTCATCTGATCAACACTTTCAGCACATTCCGTCTTGGAATCGACTTCATCATCCAATGAACCTTGTTCCGTTTCCATCTCTGTCGAGAAGTCTTTATCCACCTTGTAACTCTCCCACATCTTTGCTTCGGATTCTAAGGTTTCGTCATGAACCGGGTCTTTATTTTCCGTTGATGCGGGTTTTCCATCGACATTCTGGGTCTCGGCCAAAACCCCAGTTTTAAATCCCTCACCAACACCGTTGGTCATTCCCGCACGCAATTCCTTCTCTTCTCCCTCGGTTTGATGAGGTAGAGGGCCTAGAGGCTCAATTTTTGGCTTATTTTCACTAGTGTGCCCGTTTTCTTCAGAAAATTCTACGACTTTTGGCAGCATATCGTAGTCTTTATCACTATCCGAGAGCTCACCGTTTTCTCGGGTTTTGTGGTAGGACTTGGCTTCTTCAAGCAATTTCGTCAGTTCGTCTATCTTCCACGCATTCGCATCTTCTGCAGCTCGAAGCTGCTCATTTTCCCGGATCATGTTCTGCAATTCATTTTCTTTCCCACGAAGAGCGTCCTTTAACTTCAAGCTCTCGCCCTCCGCTTCATCGCGGGCTTCCTTAAGGGAAACCGACTCTGACATAGCCTCTCCGAGTGTATTTCTCAACTGAGATCCTTCTTCTTGAGCCGCACTAGCTTTTTCCTCGGCTTCCCTAAGCAAATTCACCAACCTCATTATTTCTTTCTCCATCGACAGCTTCTCTTCCTCTGACTTTTTCACACTATTGACAAAATTCAGCTCTTTCTGTTCCCACTCCGCCTTAGTTTCCTCGTAATTCAGCCCCGACTGTTCGATTGTCGATTTTTCTTCTTCCAAAGCCTTTATACGGTCCTTCAACTCTGCCTCTTTTACCTCCCACTCGGCCTTCTCGTTTCGGTGCTCAAGCGTGGATCGTTCGATCTCTCTTGAAAGATGATCAATCTCCTGCTTTGACTCGTCAAGCATGCTTTCGTACTTGTCATTCGAAGCCTTCAAAACCACCTTAAGATCTTCCATTTGGGTATCAAAATCTATCTTCGATTGTTCTACTGTGCTCGTAAGCTGATCGATCTCTCGTTTCGAATCTTCGAGCATAGCCTCATACTTCTCGCTTGTTGCTTTGAGAACAAGCTGAAGATGCTCGATTTGCATTTCAAAGTTTTCATGCTCCGCTTGGCTCGATAACAAGCTCTCTTTAGCCTCCCTAGCTTCAGCGGAAACTTCATGTAACGCAGACGCTAAGCTCTCCATTGCTTTCTTGCTCTTCTCCTCTTCTTCTTTCAACGTATCAAGGTCGTTAATGAGTTTATTCTTCTCTTCTAGAAGGTCCTGAACACTAGAAGCGGCAAGTTTTTCGTTCTCCAAAGCCAACGCTTTCTCCTCGGTCACACTTTCAAGCTCGGACTTTAACAACTCTATCTTCTCGGTTGCTTCTCGGGCTTCTTTGTTTGCTTGTTCAAACCGGCGTTCCGATTCCTCCAAATCCTCTTTCTTTTTGTCAAGCGATATTTCCAACAACGACACCTTCTCCTTAAGACCCGAAATTTCACATTCTGCCTCATGAAGCAAATCGCTATTTCCTTCAAGCTGCTTCATAACCGAATCCAATGATTCAGAAGCCGATCTCTCAAGCCTATCCGATTCAGCCACCTTATTTTCAAGTTCCTCGGCTCGCTTCTTCCATTCATCAAGCAGATTTAAAGCATAAGATTCTGCCATCCTTGCCGCTTCCAACTCTACATTAAGCTGTTCGTACGCCTCTTCCTTTTCGACCAGCTTCTCCTGGAAACTGTTCGCCAAATCTAGCTCTTGCTGCAGTGAATAAATCTTCGATTCAAACTCTTTCACCTTTGATTTCTCTCGCTCGACCAATTCCTCGTTGAGATTCTCGGCCTTTTCACACTCTTGCTCTAGGAGATCTATTTGTGTCTTGAGCTGCATAACAGTCTGGTCATACAATGCCGTCTTCTCCGACAATTCCTGTTTAAAGCCCTTCGCTGTATCAAGCTCTTTATTCAAAGACTCAATCTCAAACTCTAGCCGAGAAACAATCTTCTTGTGAGACTCTTCTTTGTCGATCATCTCGTCTTTAAACACTTTCGCCTTCTCCAACTCGTCTTGTAAAGAACCCAACTCTAACTTAAGCTCGTCTACGATCTTTTCATAAGACGTGTTTTTCTCATTCAGATCCCGCTCACGACACTTTGTTTTCTCGAGCTCTTGTTGCAAAGAACCCATCTCGGCTTTCAGTTCACTCACAGCCAATTCCTTGTCTTCAACCAAACCCACCTCACGTGCCTTCGCCTTGTCAAACTCTTCCTTAAGGGTTTCAATCTCTGATTTCAGATCGCCCACAATCTTCTCATACGATTTTTCTTTCTCAGCGAGTTCTTGCTCAAAAGTTCTCGCCTTTTCAAGCTCTTGCCTTAAACCACCCAATTCTGCTCTCAGTTCTACTACTACCATATCCTCAGAATCCCCATTGTTGGCATTCGACTCGAGCAAACCCTTCAACTTCGCAAGCTCCGATGAGAGAACTTCGACCTTTTCGGCGTGAATCTCCGCAATCTTGGTGGCATCATCGGCATGACTAAGAGCCTGGTTCTTGGCATCAGTAACCATGGCAAGCTCTTGCTGAACCCTTTGGAGTTCTTCGGTAGCTGTGAGGAGTGCAGTCATATCTATGGCGTGTTGACTCCGTACAGCTTCTAACTCTTTCTTCCATTCCTCTTCCTTCTTCTGTGCAGCCTCAATCCCCGCTTGCTCCACCTCAACAGCTCGGAATTTTTCGATTTCCGAGCTATCCTCAGCTTGTTTTTGAGCCGCCAAAGCCTCCTGCAGCTTCTCATTGGCCTCATCGGTTTGTTTCTTCGCCTCTTTCAACTCATTCAGCGCTTGATTCTTCTCTTTTTCAGACAAAACTAACTTTTCTTTTGCTTTTTTCAGATCATCTTGAGCAGCTGATAATTGGGCTTGCAACTCAGATGGCTTGAAAATACGCGACTGTGGCTTCTGAAAGAACAAAAAAGACGGGATTAGAATAAGAAACCGGAACAGCATCTTTGTTAACATTTTACAAGGATAATGGGTTATTGTAGCATTACAAGAATAAGTGCAAAGGTGTTCAAAACATACCCGATGACCCGACCGATCCCGATTAGACCCTACTTCAAAAATGATTAACATTTATGTAAAAACCAATATGGACAAGAAACTCGATTTCAAACAGACCCAAAATACATAACCAGAAATCAACCCGATGACCCGAATGAACACCTCTAAGAATAACAATGTCAAATCGTTAATCCCAACATATGAACAAAAACAAATAGACCAATTTACTATCCAACTACTCCAGTCTATATTAGGTACAAACCTACTTATTCCAGCAACAATAGTCATTACTAGTATACATATAATAACCGAAATACCCGAATGAACACCTCTAAGAATAACAATGTCAAATCGTTAATCCCAACATATGAACAAAAACAAATAGACCAATTTACTATCCAACTACTCCAGTCTATATTAGGTACAAACCTACTTATTCCAGCAACAATAGTCATTACTAGTATACATATAATAACCGAAATTCAAACAAAAACAATACCTACATCAAAAAATAGCCAAATTTATAACAGCGAGAGAAAAAAAACATATTGAGGGTGTTCGGCATACTGTTAGTGATTTAATGAGGCTAAAAGCACTTTAGCCTTTAGGTAGCGTTTAGTGGTCCACAACGTTACAATTTGTAGCGTTCCAAAATCAAAAGTATTGTTATAAGACTTTCTCCACATTTTTTTGTCAACAAATTATATTCAAAAAGCTACTGTAACCATTAATTTAACCTAAGTGATGATTTACAACTATTTTTAGTTTGTTGCCCCAAGTATTTACCAGTGAAACATAATTCACTAGTTAGTTCGCCTTATGAATTTGTGATTCGCTCAAAATAGTTCAAAAATAGCCTAAAACAAACCAATAATTCGTTTTGTTCAAAAATAGCCTATAAACTGACCAATAATTCGTTTTTTTCTATTCGCGATTAGCGAATCATCTGACATTGGCCTCTACTCCCTACCTCTACGGAAAACTTGCACCAATTTGAGATTCGCTTAAAATAGTTCAAAAATAGCCTTAAACTGACCATAATTATCTTTTTCCGATTCACAATTTGTGAGGCGATTAGCAAATCATGTGACACTGGTCTAGTGGTTCCATACTCCCTAACTCTACAGATACCTTGCACCAAACAAGCCCATCACATACAATAGTACATCACTGGTCATATAGAAGTAAAATATTGAATCCCTTAAGCAACTTGCTAATAGTTAAGACTCTTAAACTAACAGTTAAGGCTCAAAATGGAGCCCGGCCCATTGAACACCCCGAGTTAAGATAATAGGTCTTAGAGGCTATAACTACACTGGCAACATCTAAGAACAGCATACAATGACAAAACAATGGCAAAAACCAAAATTTAAACTGAAAGCCCAAAGAATCATAGAACATACTTCTGGTGTAGATAGTCGAGTAGAGGACCGAGTAATGGTCGGTTTCGAGGTCACAGTCCTCGGTGATGTACGATCAATCGACAGCCGAGAATTGGTAACAGGAGAAGGTGAATCAGCATCTGATCTATTGGATCCTGGCTTTCCTAACTTAGCAACTCTAGGTGTATTTGGTGCAGGCTTGCTTGCAGGAGTTTCAAATAAACCAGATCTGCCCATTGTTCATAATGTGATCATAAATCATTTCACATTGCAATTATAATTCAACAAATAAACACTAACCAAAATAAATTACATAATTTTAATCAAAAAATAAGCAAAAATGAGAATTTGACAAAAATAGACAAGCATTCCACTAAGATCAATTGTAGTACCCATGTTTATAAGAGGAATCAAGGAAAAGGTCAATAAATTGTAGATCCAACCAACAATTTCCATTCTTTTACAAGAAATTCAAAATTAAGCATTTATGTCATCTAATTTCATTGAAAAATTCAATCTTTCATAGTGACAGAAATTGCCCATCTTGATTTTTTTATGGGTATTATTTATAATAGTGTAATTTTTATGGGAAAATTAGATAATCATCAAATCAAAAAATTGAAAAAACCCATTACAGAAATTGCCCATCTTGATTTTTTTTCTGGGTATTATTTTTAATAGTGTAATTTTAATGGGTTTATTAGATAATCAGAAAAAAAAATTAAAAATCCAACAAAAACCCTAAAACAAATACAGTTTTATGATCAAACAAAAACTTAAAAAGTGAAAGAAAAGATACAAACTTGAGCAAAATTAAAATTAGAAATTGGATCTAAATGAGATAAAATCAAGAAAAATGTGGGATAAAAGAAAATAAGTTTACTCACTTGGACTTAGAAGACATGGGTATTCTGCAAGTCAATCAAAAGAAGTATTTTTTTTTCAAGTTTTTACTTGAAAAAATAAAAAAAAATGGAAATGCAACCTTTTCTTTGTTGTTCTTCAATGGTGGTTAATTAAATTTGTGACATTGCAAGCTGGGAAATGTGGGCTCAAAGATTTTGATAATTGGAAAAAATTAATAATTGATAATTAATAATAATAAAAATAATAATGTGGGTGTGGAAATGATAATTATATTTCACCATAAAAAAGAAAGTGGCATGTTGGGGAAATGAGAAGGTGTTTTATAAAGTAAGAGTAAAGAAGAGAGGGAAGTTGTAGTTTCTCTTTCTCTTTGATGCTTTTTGCTTTGTTTTGGTTTTCTCTCTCTTGTATAATGTTGGTTTGGGATTGCTTAGTTGTAATACTACAAACAACACTCTACTTGCATAAAGTAATGTGTCTACAAGATTCATACTTAATAATAATAATAATAATTTTATTGAAAAATTACTAGAATAAATTAACTTATTTGTGATTTTCCTACAATAATTTCACCTATGGATTAACCATAAATAATCGCAATTTCGAGGGGTATTTTTCTAGAGTAAACTCGGTGACCGAATGACTTACTGATAGCAAGTTTTATTTTTTATTTATTTAGAATTTTTTATGTAATTTTTCAAAAAATTTCTCTAATTTTAAATTAATTTTCAGTTTATTTTTTTGGTAAATTACCTACTATAGCCGATCATCGGGTTACCCAAGTTTATTCTAGGCAAATACCCCTTAAGTTGGGATTATTTATGGTTAGCGAATAGGTGGGATTATTGTAAGAAAATCATAAATAAGTTGGATTATTTTAGGTAAATTTTCCTAATTTTATTGTATATTAATGTCGTCATTCGTCACACGCCACTGTTATGGATAGAATAAGTATTAGATTTCTCGTTTATGGAGGTGACTTTGATCACATCATAAGAGGTTCTCTTTTTGCCTTGAGAAAGGGAATGAAGAGAATGTAATGGAAGAGGTGTGCATTGAAGATAAAGGTTCAAAGAGCCAAAGTGGGGAGTATTTAAGTTGGATCATATGTTTTGTGTTTTTTGAGCTTGGTGATACTTTGTCTAATTTAATTGTATATAGAGAAATCCTTCAATTAAAACATGAGAATTGATTATGGTGAACATGCAAGTTAAAGGGAATTGTTGAATTCTAGAGAGAGACTTGTCTTTTATATTCTTTGAGAAGTTTTATTGTTGAGCTTTGTAAGCTCTAGAGGGTGAGATATAATTTTTAAGAGATTTTTTTTATTATATGAAAAAATTGCCTAGAATAATCAAATATATTTATGATTTTTCTACACTAATCTCATCTATTGATTAATCATGAATAATCTTAACTTTCAAGGGTATTATCCTAGAGTAATCCTAGTGACCGGATGACTTGCTATAGCAAGTTTTATTTTTTTACAAAAAAAGATAAATTAAAATAAAATATCGAAAAAAATGTTAAAAAAAAATTTATGATTTTTTTAATTATTTAGAAATTTTTATGAAAATTTTTAAAAAATTTCTCTAATTTTAAATTAATTTTTAATTTATCTTTTTGGTGAATTATCTATTATAGCAGGTCATTGAGTTACCCAAGTTTACTCTAAGCAAATGAAGTACCTACTAAAGGTGGGATTATTCATGGTTAATCAATAGATTAGATTATTATAGGAAAATCATCAAAAGATTGGATTATTCTAGGTAATTTTCTTCAAAAAAATTCATTCCAATGCATTATAATTGCACAACTTCTTACTTGAGACCGACTCTCAAAAGCCCAGTCCAATTCTAAATATATATTGTTATAACTTTAAATATAAATTTGGGCTGGACTTTTGAGAGTGGTCTTTACAAAAGACGGTCTCTCAAGAGAGCACTTGGAATAATTGGGAGTGGTGGTATTATGTGGTAATGGAAATTTGCAAACAAAATTCTTTTTTCGTGATCAAAGTTACATTACCATGGGAATGATATGGAACTTTAATGAAATTTTACATTATAAATCATTTCCATTACCACAATTTAGTACTACTAACCAAAAAAGTCATTCGTGGTTTGCGTTTGTTTTTAACCCATAAGTCTCGGAAAAGAGTTTAAATGGTTCGTTTCCCTCCTTTTATGATTTTTAAGATTTAAGATTCATTTGATTTCCTCATTTAGAATATTACAAATTATTGTGAGAGACAGTGTTTTTTAGAAATTATTTCTAATTGGGTTGGCCTTTACATATTTTTTAAAATATTATAAGTAGACATTAAGAATGATATAAGTAGACATTTAAGAGGATACGGTAAATAATCATTAAGGATAATATAAGTAGGCATTAAGAATACGGTAAGTAGGTATTAATCTCTAATGGGTTGGGCTTGAGATATGTCTCTAAAAAAACGGTCTCTCAAGTGACTAGCGGTTAGAATATAGGGTAATATCTAATATCACATGATATGATGTGAAATGTACACCCCAACGATTTCTTAGGAATCATTTGATTTCCAACGAATCACACAAGTCATCAACTTTCATATGGATCATTTTCTACCAATTTGCAGCTCACCAAGTATATAGGTACCATGTTCCAATTTGGTTAGGAGTATGAAACTATGAATCACTTTTTTAAGAGGAATCTCATTTTTTTACTATTTTTATTTTTTCAGTTTATCTGGTATTTAATTTTTCATAGAGAATATTGGAGATACTCCTAGTCAGCAGCAGCCTCCCTCTTGATTCCTATTCCTTTTCTATAGCAGCACAAGCTATTAGAATGTTTCTGTTAGAGTTGTTAGAAGTTTGTTAAGAAGTTTGTTACACTCCCTTTGCTTGCATGAGAAGATAGCTGTAAATTCTGTTTCTCTCCTTTATATATATATGTATCCATTCATCATGTACTGAGGCATTACACACAGTAATAAAATTCTTCTCTTTTCTCTGAAAATTATCATGGTATCAGAGCAGCGATCTCTGACATTCATCGCCTAGGGTTTGTTCTGATTTCTTGTTAAAAAATCTTGATAATTCTTTTCTTTACAGAGATTCTTTTCTGATCTTGATCCATCTTGTTTCTCAGATTTCTCTCCTTGTTTTCTTTTCTTGATTAATTCTCTTTCTTGATTCCTTTCTGACGAAAATCCATTTATGGCTCAATCTTCCTCTTCGCAAAGTTCTCACACCTCCAATTTACCTTTAAATCAAAATCCTACCAGCATTTATTACATTCATCCGTCTGATGCTAATTCTGCACAATTAGTTTCGTTCAAATTCAATGGAGAGGGTTTCACTAGCTGGAAGAGATCCATGATGTTGACTTTATCTGCCAAAAATAAGGTTGGATTCATTGATGGCACTTACTCTAAGCCAGACAATGAATTTACTGCAGAATATAAGGCATGGGAGAGGTGCAACGATTTGGTATGTTCTTAGCTTTTGTTTAATTTGGATGAAAGCATTGCTAGTAGTGTAATGTTTTTGAGATCTGCTAAAGATATTTGGCTAGATCTTGAAGAAAGATTTGGCTACACATCCTTGGCTCAAATTTATGCTCTTGAGCAGAAATTGGCAGACATTGCTCAAGGCACTCAATCTGTTTCTGAATTTTTTACTTCAATGAAATCTGTTTGGGATGCCATTGATGAGGCGTATCCATTACCTTACTGTACATGCAACAAATGTACATGCAATTTAACAAAGAAAATCTTTGAAAGACATCAAGAACGTATGGTGATACAATTTATGATGAAACTCAATGACAAATTTAGCACTATCCGGGGAAATATGTTGATGATGTCCTCTTTACCTAAAGCCATTGAGGCATATAGGATGTTTGCACAAGAAGAAAAGCACAGAGAAATTTATCAAATGTCTACTCACAAAGAGTCACTTGCATTCTTAGCTGAGAAGAGGAAGTATAATCATACAGGAAGTTACAAACCTCCTTACAAGTCTTCAACACCTGCAAATGTTTATAGAAGACAACCTGATGTGTATCGAGGACCTACGTCTTCTCAGGGAAGACTACCTACTGGTGAAATCAAACTAGACAAACCTGGCTCAAAGTATTATTGCACACACTGCAAGGTACCAGGTCACAGTATTGATAGGTGTTATGAGGTTCATGGCTATCCGGCTGGTTTCAAGGGTTTTAAAGACCGAAAAGTTGCTGCTATGACTCATAGACATCTTGATACACCACCTGTTACAGAAGCCAACTCTTCTCAGCCCCTCACCATTGAGCAATACACTCAGTTTCTGGAGTACTTGAATGCTCAAAAGGCTACCGATGCTCCACCTCCAGGGAATCCACATGACAGTACTGGAAATTTAGCTATGGTGACAGGTAAAATCTATCTCTTATCATGCTCTAATTCTAAGTGGCTACTTGATAGTGGTGCCACGGATCATATTTTCTCTGACATTACATGCTTTGTTACTTACACCCCTATCACCACGACTGATAACTACATTACCATTCCTGATGGCAGTAAAATCATGATCAAACACATAGGCATAGTTCAACTCAATGAGCACATATTTTTACACAATGTGTTGCATGTTCCTGATTTCAAATTCAACTTGATTTCTGTCCATAAGTTATGCACCAACATGTTATGTGAACTGCATTTCACTTCTAACAAATGCCTTGTGAAAACACAGAGAGGTCAGTTGATGCCTCTTGGTAATGTTCAAGCTAGACTTTATAGTTTTCAAGATCAACTCACAGCAGCCTCTGGTAACATTCATAACAGCATCAGTTGCATGGCAGCATCTGAAGATGCCCAACTCTGGCATTTACGCTTGGGACACTTGTCTTTTAGTCAGCTCAAATTAGTCAAACCATAATGCAATGTAAAAGCTTGTTTAGATACTTGTATTTGTCAAGTTTGTCTTAGGGCTAAGCAAGCTCGATTACCCTTTCCCATTAGTTCAATAAAGACTACTGGACCATTTCAACTTGTACATATTGATGTTTGGGGTCCTCACTCTGTTAAGACACCTTCTTCTTGCAATCAGTTTTTAACAATTGTGGACGATTACTCCAGATTTACGTGGGTGCATTTGATGAAACACAAAACTGAATTTGTTGCTATTATGTCTGATTTTTTCGCCATGGTTTCTACTCAATTTAATGCTAAGGTCCAGGTAGTTCGCTCCGATAATGCACGGGATTTATGTGAAGGACATATGAAACGCTTGTTTGCTCAATTAGGGGTTCTTCATCAAACTAGTTGTCCTGACACACCTCAACAAAATGGTGTGGTCGAAAGGAAACATCGACATATTCTTGAAACTGCCAGGGCTCTTTACATTCAGTCTAAGGTTCCTCCTTGTTATTGGGGTGATTGTGTCTTATGTGCTGTATACTTAATCAATCGCATGCCATTGAAAGCTATTCATAATGATGTTCCTTTTCACAGACTCCATGGCTTCACTCTTGATTTGTCCCATTTAAGGGTCTTTGGGTGTCTTTATTTTGCTTCAACATCTAGAGTTCACCGGTCTAAAATGGATGATCGCAGTGTTCCCTGTGTTTTCTTAGGGTATTCCGTGAGTCAAAAGGGTTACAAAGTCATGGACTTATCCACTCATAAACTGAAAGTCACCAGGCATGTTATTTTTCATGAGGGACATTTCCCATTTCATTTTTCCCACAATCAAACTGATGCCACCCATACTTTTCAGAATACCATTTACCTCCACTCCCCTACATTTTCCTGATGACTCCACTACTGATCCTCTTCCTCATTTTCCTTCTGACCTATCCTCTCCCTCACCTTCTGGTCCCACTCCTTCCTCCCCTGATCCACCTTCCAACCCTCTCCCTCCTCCCCCACAAATTCAACCCACCACTAGGTCTTATTGCTATTGCAGCTAGCAAGGGTTGGTCTTTGTTTCAACTTGATGTCAACAACGCTTTTTTGCATGGCGATTTGAAAGAGGAGGTTTATATGAAGGTTCCTGAAGGCTTTCACACTGATCCTGATATGGTTTGTCGACTTAAGAAGTCCATATATGGTCTCAAACAAGCTTCGAGACAATGGTTTGAGAAATTGGTGCATACCCTCTTCAGTTTAGGTTTCACTCAGTCTAAAAATGACTATAGTTTATTTCTCCGACGTCAGGGAGATTTATTATGCATTGCAGCTGTGTATGTCGATGACATTATTCTCACCGGTACCGATTCTAAAGGTATTGAGGCTTTGAAGCAACATCTTCATCACAAGTTCAGTATCAAAGACTTGGGTTTGCTCAACTACTTCCTTGGGATTGAGGTTGGATATACTCCTGCTGGTATTTTATTAAGCCAAAAGAAATTTACCAGGGAATTACTACACCATTGTGCTCTTCCATTGAAGACGCGTGCTGCTACCCCGCTGCCCTTGCATCTCAAATTACAGCAAGCCTCTGGTACTAGATCATTGGTAGGGAAGTTAAATTTTCTTACCCACACCAGGCCTGATTTATGCTTTGCCGTTCAAGCGCTTAGCCAATTTATGCAGCAGCCCTATACTAGTCATCTTGATGCTCTCATCCATACACTCACCTATGTTGCCCAAACTGAGGGCCAGGGCATATTGTTGAAAGCTGATGCTCAATTAGTTCTTCAAGCTTTTTCTGATTCCGATTGGGCTAGCTGCCCTGATACAAGACGTTCTATTTCTGGTTATGTTCTCCTCTTAGGTCGTTCTCCTATTGCTTGGAAATCCAAGAAGCAAAGTGTTGTGTCGAAATCTTCAGCTGAAGCTGAGTATAGAGTCATGTCTTCCGCTGCCTCAGAAGTGACCTGGATTGTCCGGTTGTTGGAGGAATTAGGCGTGGTTGATTTAAAACCTGTTACACTTTATTGTGACAACCAATCCGCTCTCCACATAGCTCACAATCCGGTGTTTCACGAACGTACCAAACACATCGAGATTGACTGTCATTTCACTCGTGACAAGGTTGTGGAAGGACTCATTCATCTTACATATCTCCCTACACATGCACAACTGGCTGATGTTTTCACCAAGTCCATTCCTTCTCCCCAAATGCGTCATCTCTTGACCAAGCTGGGTATGGATTCCTTTCCTCATCCATCCACCACCTTAGGGGGGGGTATTGGAGATACTCCTAGTCAGCAGCAGCCTCCCTCTTGATTCCTATTCCTTTTCTACAGCAGCACAAGCTATTAGAATGTTTATGTTAGAGTTGTTAGAAGTTTGTTAAGAAGTTTGTTACACTCCCTTTGCTTGCATGAGAAGATAGCTGTAATTTCTGTTTCTCTCCTTTATATATATATATATATATATATATATATATATATATATATATATATATATATATATATATATATATATATATATATATATATATATATATATATATATATATATATATGTATTCATTCATCATGTACTGAGGCATTACACACAGTAATAAAATTCTTCTCTTTTCTCTGAAAATTATCAGAGAATTCGACATTTGTTTTTTGACACTATTTACTTATTACTCTTAATTTGTATTTTATTCTTATTCTATAAATTAGAACATATTCAAGTGAGATCTTGTTTGATTTATATCAATGCAAAGATTATTAATATTTCCTTTTTATAATATTTCGTTATGTATAATAAGAGATATTAAGCGTTGAATAAGTGCATTGGATAATGTGAAAAAACAAATGTCTCATTCTCTATAAATAATAAGTGCATTGGATAATGTGAAAAAACAAATGTCTCATTCTCTATAAATAAGAGGGAGTATATGATAAAATCTCTCCATTAATTAAACCTATTATCAAACTATTAAGTACGTATATTTTCACACGTTTGTAATAATTGAACGATAAATAAAAAACTTAAGGTGTAACAAATAATATAATATCACTTTTTTATTTAAAATAAATTTTTTAGACCCTAAAAAGTTCGAGGCCCTGAATGATAGCCCGCTTTACCTTTACTAATCGACCACCCGAATACTGATTCAACTATCGTTTATTAGTTATCAACTTATCAACTAGGAGTAAAATTGGGTTATTAGTGCATATTGCATACATAAGTGTACTTTTGTGAAAAGATACTGTTATTTGAAAGGAACTCTATTTAGTTTTAGCCTTTTCAAAATTTACCTAGAATATTTCAACCTATTCCTGATTTTCCTATAATAATCTCACCTATGGATTAACCATGAATAATCTCAATTTTAAGGGGTATTTGCTTTAAGTAAACTTGGGTAACCCGATAACCTGCTATAGTAGGTAATTCAACAAAAAGTAAACTAAAAATTAATTTAAAATTAGAGAAATTTTTTTAAATTTTACATAAAAATTCAAAATAATAAAAAAAAAATCATAAACATTTTTTTATATTTTGTTGACATTTTTTTAAATTTGTCTTTTTTTAAAAAAAAAATAAATTTTGCTATATCAAGTCATCTGGTCACTAGGTTTACTATAGGAAAATACCCCTTCAAGTTGGGATTATTCATGGTTAATCAATAAATGATTATTATCGGAAAATCACGAATATGTTGGATTATTCTTGGTAATTTTTCCTTTTTTATATGTTGTTTATGACTATAACTCTATAAGCAGTGGTATATTTCTTGGTTATGCTTATTTGTACTTTGGTTTATGCGTATCACCTTATATACGTTTTCAATCGTTGGTATCTGAAATAATTATGCGAATCAAATTATACCTTTTAATTTCTTTTTAATTTCATTCAAACAATTCATTCTCTCTCTTTTAATATGTTATCAATATCTACTTTTTTTCTTAAATAACATTATATTTCTTTTTGAAGTGAAATTAAAAGACGAAGTAAATATAGCCAATAAAAGCTAGTTTTTCTTGTTTCTTCTAATTTTCTAAATCCTAATATATTACCATTTTCCATAATATTTTTAGTTAATAGAACAAGAAATCAATGACTTATAAAAAGCACCCTAAAGATAGACAACAAAGAAAATTATATGCTAGAATTTCAACCAAAGGAATTAATGGCTATCATTAAGGGTTTATTAGCAAAATTAAATTAGTTTTAACCATGTAATTAATGAAAGCTAAGCACCCCTTAATACAAAGTTTTGCTTTCCTTAATTCCCCTTTCTTCATTTGCTATCTTGCTTAACTAGTCTTCCCCAAGGAGAACATTTTTTTCTCCTCAATATATTTTTAATCAAACACAAATTTCTCTATTTATGATAATCCCAAATTTTATGGGTTTCATTGGATGTTGTATCATGGTTTGAAACATTTATCCTATCCTTGATTATTGTAAGGATTTCTTCATACACTTATTTCTTTTAATAAAGATTTATATGTAATTCTGCGGTGGTTGGCTTTAAAACCTACTTTTAATACTATTTTTATTTGTGATCAGACATCTAGTCACAAATTACGACCAAACTGCTACCAAATGTAAATTGCAACCATTTGTATTGCCACCGATGGGGCTGCAGGGCCTACGAAAAAAGTAGATAAATTTTGCCTTCATATACATCGAATTTGAGACCTTATGTGATTTGATTGTGCTTCTAACCATCAAATCAAAGTGTTGTTAGTGGTAATTGTTACCTTGATTACTAATTATTGAATTATAAATGCATGATTATCAAACAAAAAATGGATAATACCGAGCTTTATTATTGGCGTGTAATATTTTTTTATATTATAAATTTTGTAATTATAAATATATATTTTATAATTAGGGCCCATAATTTATTTCGTCCCGGGCCCCTAAAACCTCGTGGCCGTCCCTGTCTGGCTGGTCACATTTTGGTTGCTAAACACTCTAGAACGATCAACATGTGAATATTTGTTTCTCGTAGTGTTTTTCTAAATAATGAAATATAAATTCCTTTAGAATTCATTTGTTATTTTTTAATATTAAATTTGCTTTTTAAATTATTTTTTGAATATTAATGTTTTGAATTTCATAATACAATAATCAACGTGTCGTTACAGTCATAGGCGCAAGACGCGAAAGGTTACATAAGAGATTTGATCGGGTCACGTAGGGTTGAGCAAGATTGAGAAGGCAAACATGAAGGGCCTTTTGAAAGGCCTTAGATATATTTCCCAGATTTTTGGTATGAGTACCATTCTAATTAACTCAAAAATAAATAAGAAATTGTTCCACTGTAATCTTTTTGCATACAAAAACGTTAGTAAACGTTAATTTCGAAGCTTTAGCGCTGTTGTACGTCTATTTATGCGACTCACTATTTCAAATGTCAACAATTTCAACCTTTTTCCCACGAACATAGACCCGAACTCTACCATCTTTTGATTTGGGGGAAAAGAAATGATTTTGATGAAAGATGGTAGAGTTAGGATTTATATTTTGGAAAAAATGTTGAAACTGATCGTATTTGAAATGGTGAGTCACATGAATAGGCGTACAACAACCTTAAAGCTTCGAAATTAACGTTTACTAACGTTTTTATGTGCAAAAAGGTCAGAGTTACCACGTGGATTTTTGTAAATCTCAGGGTTACCATATGGATTTTTATAAAAGTTTTGGTTACCACGTGGAAAACTCAAAACCTCAGGGTTACCACGTAGAATTTCCTTATTATTTATTATATGATAATGATTATAAAATAAATATTATTAAGGAGATGTTTTTGGGTTGATATGTGAAAAATAGAGGAAGAGGAACAAGACAAGGAGATGCAAATAGGGTTTCCAACTGATGTAAAGCATGTAGCTCATATTGGTTGGGATGGTCCTACTGTAAATTCACCAAGCTGGGTATGTTTTTATTTTTTTTTTTTCGTCTTTAAATTTACTACATATCATAATCAAAGTGAAAGTATTTTTGTCAACGAATCAACTCAATCAAAAGTTTAAGCTGATGGTTGAGGCCCCATGATATGTTAGAAGTATACTCTAACACGCCCCTCACACGAGAGCCCTTTGGGCTAGAAATGTGGGGATGCAACACATACCCTCCTCATACCTGGTGCCAAATATTCCACTTTAAATGAGAGGTGGTTGAGATTCGAACCCGTGACCTCTTGTTACGTTGGCTTCTGATACCATGTCAAGGAACCAACTCAACCAAAAGCTTAAGCTGATGGTTGAGGCCCCAGAATATGTTATATATTCTAACAATTTTGATTGCAATGTAGCAAATTTAAGGAGATCAAGGAAGTAATATGTTTTATTTTTTGAAAATTTTATCAGGTCCGTTAACCGTAGTTCTCGCTTCGTCTCTTTGATTTTGCTACAATGCAAAAGTCGAAATGAAAAGTTTTGTCTATTGTACTTCCTCCATTCCTTAAAGTTGTTCAATCTTTTTCATTTTGAGCCGTTTTTGTTCGTTGTTAAAAAAATCTTTGTATTTATTTCACAAATTTTAGACTTAATTAACCTTGTTCATCTCCAATTTAACATCTTATTAACGCTCATGCTCCCTCCCTACCGTTTTCCACTTTCCACTGACTTCATTTTAACATGTCTTATGACTTTCACACGTTTTTCACTAACTTTATTTATATATGTTTTTAATATTTTTGGTTCTCATATATTTTTCCACTAATTTTATTTTAATATATTTTTGAATATTTAAGTATTTACTTTTTCCTCCATTAAATTTTTTATTTATTAAAATAATATATTTCCTTTCTAAAAAATTATATTTTTCTTAATTTCCGTAAATATTATATTAGACTTTTATATATATTTATGTATCTAATTGGTTTTTAGATGAATGAGTTCAAATCCCCAGCTCCCGGAAATGCATCAGCTGCAGTACAAGCCAATGGAGAAACTACGAGGGAAATTGAGGACGTCAATTCGGTTTCACGAGGTTCATGTCTTCCATTCTTACCCTTAATCACGATAATTTTATAGTTGTTAACTTTAAAATTGAAGTCAAAATTTAAACTTTATTGAGTGGACCAATCATACATCATACAATTCTATAATTTTGGTGTTAAGTGATAAATGACAATCTCACAGTCATTTGCCAAATACAGCAGGATTATTGTTCCTTTAATAGTAAAACAATTTATTTCTAAAAATACATTAATTATAAAAAAATACATAGTTTTTTAAAAAAAATTTACATTAATACAATAGTTATAACATCACACGTTAAAATACTGAAACGGAAAAATAATAAACATGCCAAAAATATTTTAGCAGGAAAATATTACTCTTCTCCTTTATTACTGTATTTACAGACAAATTCAACAGGGTGTAAGAAAATAATGTACATCACAAATAAAAACAGTTAAAAAGCAATTAATTTCTTATAATAAAACAGCACAGGATCACAATACTTTCCTTTTATATTAAATACAATATAATTTTAGAAGTTACTTCTACATTTCAAATATGCAATTGCACAATAATTTAAAAGTAACATTTCAAATAAGAAATTCATTCTACAAATCTCCGTGCGATGCACGAGTTTTATACTAGTTAGCAATATATTAACAAGAAATTATCATTTAATGACCAACATACTTGTTCTCGTTAAAAATAGGAAACAATCAAATATAGGGCTACTTAGAGGTGGTTGTGGTGGAACAATAGTTGGCCGAAAAACCATGATATTCCTGCAATAACACAACCTCGGAGGTGACCCCGAGAGCGTTGCTCCGACGCCCAAATTAATATCCACATATCAGCTACTATGATATGATGTAGTAGTATTTTAGAAAGAAAAAGTATAACTTGCTTTAGCTAGGCAAAATCAAATTTTCACTCATCCCTTTAGATAGGCTTTAACTTACCAAAAAGTGCTTGTGACTTGATGGATAGTGCATTTGCATGTGGAGCAATAGGTTTGGGGTTTGACCTCTACTAAGCGTAGGTATTAATTGGAGGGTTTTTTGATTGCGCGCATCTCTTTTTACTGCCTCATTGAAAAAACTGGTATGATTTGTCCACATCTTTCAAGAAAAATAAAAAACCCCACCCAAACTCTGCCTTGTGCGGAATACTAAGAGTATCTTTTATCTTTTAACTTTACCCTTTAGGCTTTAACTTACCACCAAGGGATGTATTCATAGAGGCTAAGAGCATGAACATTGGAGAGGAGGATTATATCCTCTTCACAATTTTCTCTCTTTTTCTCCATTTGACACATCATCTTCTCTTCCCTCCACATCATTTTTCACTATTTTCATCCTCTTCCTCATTTTCTTCCTTTAATTTGTCCAATATTCAAGAGGATACTCTTTCATCCTCTTTTCTTTTCACTTTCTTTCTCTCTTACTCACATATAACCCACTACACATTCTTTTTCCTATCAGCAAATTCAATAATTGTAATATTTTTTAATTAATGAAAAATAAATATTGTTTTGCCAATTAATTTGCATAATTAAATAATTAGCAAATTACTAGTCGTAAAAATTCAGCCCACACAAAAAATGAAAGTGTGTGAAATATAGGCAAAATTAGGTTCATTTTATAGAGAAAAAAATAGGACAGTTGGTGAAATTATTTTGAAATTCTACTTTATCGTTTTTTTAACGATCGTTTTAAATAATACCGTTGTACAAAAATCAAAGTTAAATACAACCAATGAGATTGTGACAAGTGTACTACTCAATCCTCTTCCTTCCATCTCCATCCTCTTCATGGAGAGGATCAAGACCAATCTTCTTGGCCAAGAGGATTGTTATTTCCTCTACACATTCAAGAGGATAGCTTAAAGGAGGAAAGAGAGTGCTAAGAGGAAGGTAAATCCTCTACAATGTTCATGGTCTTAGCTAGATTTCCTAGTGGGCCTTTAGCAAATGGATTTTGCCAATATAAAATGTGGGATCATATTTTATATGTAAATAGTACTAAAAAATTAATCATATAAAAAACAACTATATTCTAATTTTTTTGCTTTTAAATGCAATATATTCCGAAGTAATCAAATTAAAATATCAAAAAAATATACATATAACTTGTAGCTTGTATTAAAATTCGATATTTAAATTTAAGTGTTTATTTCTACAACTATATAAGCTAATAAACTTTAGTTAATTTTTCTATATTCAATAGTGGCAGGCCATGTAATGAACTATAAAGTTATTTGACGCCATTTAAATTTGTTAAATAGAAATTTTTGCTTATTAAATTTGATAAACTTGGCCATTTAATTAATGAACGTTGCAAAATTGCCCTAATTAAAATTTTTTTTACTGAATAATTTTCTCAATTCGCCGGATGGCTATATTAAATAAATTAATCTTTACATTTGTTAGAGTATATATCATTCCTGCCTCCTGGGGCCTCAACCATCAGTTTAAGTTTTTGGTTGAGTTGGTTAGTTTACATGGTATCAGAAGCCAGAGTGACAAGAGGTTACAAGTTCAAATCTCAACCACCCCTCATTTAAAGTGGAATATTTAGCGCCATGTATGAGGAGGGCATTTGCTGCATCCATACTTTTAGCCCAAAGGGCTCCCATATAAGGAGACGTGTTAGAGTATATAACATATCTTGTAGACTCAACCATCAGCTTAAACTTTTGATTGAGTTGGTTTCTTTACGATATTATATTTTTATATTATGAATTAGTAAAGAGGTTACGTGTTTAGTCTTGACTTCTTGTGTGACTTGGCATTTGACTTTAAAATCCAAGCATAAAATCAGATGATTGTGGTAGTTGACTTTAAATTCGACTGTAGATGTGTCCACTCGTACGAGAAGTGTAGCAAAAGACACACCAGGACCAGGTTTGCCAAAGGCATCTAGAAGGCAAGCATCATGGGACAGTGTAGGTTCAGGTGATTCGCCAATGGGTAGTCCAAACCACAAATCCAAGTCTTCTAGAAGGCGTCCTAAACACAAGGAAAGCAGCGGAAGTAGCAGCCCTAAAGCCGAATCATCTCAAACCCTTCCTAACATACCCAAGAAATCTAGAAGAAAGAAATCTAAAGATGGGGATGGATCAAATAAGTCTTCTTCTAAGTCTAAAGAGAAAGGTTCTAAGCACGGCTCACGAAACGGGTCCGATGATGGGTCTTTGACTAACCAATACAATGGGGAGGCAAACTCCACCTCGAGTTTGCCTTCGCTTAAGGAAGAGGAGGCCACATTGTAGATAAGCCCCCATTTTCAAAGAAAAATATACCAAATGATTCGGTAATTATGTTTCACTGACTAGAAATTTAGCTTTTAGTAAAGAAATTTGCTTCATTTTGTTTCTTAAGTTGAGTTTGTATAAAGAGTTGTAATTCTTTTAAACAGACAAAAACGAGTAATTTTATAGTGGGTTACTGAAGGAAAGTATAGAGAGGAAAAAACAAGAAAAACATACATTGTTTTCTATTTTTGCATACTTGCAAAAGGTCACATCACATACATATTTTGTACTCCATATAGTTTTAGATTATTTAGGTTATAGTTGTAACTTTTGCATTTACAAGGGTGCAATGTACACATAGTCTCATGTGAAATGAAACTAGTTGGTGGATTTGTTTGAAAAATGACTTTCTTGTTGATTTTTTAGCTGTTTTTTATATTAATTTGTTTATTTACTTGGTTAAGAGGTAAAAAAAGTGTATAAATGGCTTGTGAGTTGGCGTAAAGTTAGTTTCTAAGCCAAAACGAGAAGAACTACTATAGGTAGATTTTTCATTGACTTCGACTTTTGAATTTTGGCCTTTTTTTTTAATAAACAACTAATAATAATTTATATAAAAAAAATGTAATTGTCTTATATTATTCAATGTACTAGTCTCACTTACCTTTTTTACACTTGATAAGGCAAAAATTTAACCCTTGATATCTCTAATTACACGTATTAATAAATCTTTCATTAAGTCGAATCAGATAATATCTCACATGACTATATTTTTAACTTATATATTAAGAATAAAAAAATAAGAATGATGAGTGAGTTGTGACCAAAAAGTAAATGAGACTAATAGGTAGAATATGAGGGAGTTTAACAATTAACTTAACAACTAACAAATCAACAAATATTTCGATCCGATCCCGCCGACCAATATCTTCAATCAGCAACAAAACAAACCCTAGAGGTTTATACCAATTTCAAATTTCTTATCATTAATTCATGCAAGAATGAAAACCTATCGCAGTCCAGACTCGATCAGCCCGCCCATTTTTGGATCAAACAGATTGGGCCAACTTGTAGGTTTGACTATTATTCATCATTTGTAAAGTTGCACATACATTAGTAGATTAAGCTACTCTTGTGAGAGACCGTTTCTCAGTGAGATGACCTCAAAACAAGAAGCGCATATGCTAATAATTGTATTCAATCCATCGACTCACACTCAACCCATGTATGCAGAGTGTCCCTCACAAAAATTTGTGTTTCAATTAAAATTTTGAGTTTGATTCTCACATAACCAAACTTTTACACTCATGCCTGAGCCTATCTTGTAATTCAAAAATAAAAAACTTGGATGATTGTCATGGGTCCAGAACCCTGTTGAATTCGCTCCAAACCTGCCCCTTTTATAAGAGTATGAGTCTTATTTTTTGAGATCCATCAAATTCGAATTAGATATAGATCTGAAAAATAATTGACGGATCATGGTCCAAATATGACAATCCTTACTAAAGTCCAAGCAAATTATGGTGGACATGACCAGCTTAATTCCAGCCTAACCCCCAACTCAAAAGTACCCCTCATGGCCCCACTCACCTATCATGGAACCATCTTACTAACCAAACGAAAGACTCCTTTATCTTTGAAATATTCTTTTCCTTTTTTAGTTTTAATGTACTTTTTATTTTCATTTATCATATTAATTTTACTATATTTTTATTTTTATTTATTAGGTTGACATTATTTTTATTAGTTTTATATTTTCGAAAATTTTAATTCTAATGCTCGAACTTTTTATTTATCATTTGATGAATGGTATGTAGAAGAAAAAGTCATATAAAGGTCGGATCTTTAAAGATAAGCAAAATGTTAGAGCTTTGAAAGTTAATTATCTAAATACGGGGGCCTGAATTTAATATCTCTTCTAATGTATATAATTATTATTAGGAAAATATAAATATCAACTTTTTTTTTGAGTCGAACTTTATATAGATATCCTTGATTGAATTATTATATTAGGTAGCGTGTATACTGTAAAAATAGAAATATTAAAAAAAATAAAAAGTTATATTATAAAATTGTAACAAAATCAAATAGGCAATGAAAAGTATAACAAAATAAGTTGCTTATTAGAAGTGTGTTTGAGCTAGATTTTAGTAGTTTCATTTCTACAAAAAATCTAAGTATTTTTTTATCACAGAATAACTTAGGATAGAAAGTACAAAGAGAGAATTGACTTTAAAACCTTTTTTGAAACGTAATATTTGTACTAATAGTGGAAGTGAACATATTCACCAAAAGCTTCTACTTCTGTCCCACGAATTTTGCTATATTTTACATTTTAGTTAGTCTCATAAAATTTGTTATATTTTTGTTTATGACCCTCAATCTTTTTTTTAAAAAGTTCATTCCACATTTAATTTAATTTATTTATATTTTTATTTTATACACACATTAATCCTATTTTTTCATTTTTGCTCTTTTTTTCTTGGTTATCCCACATTTTATACTTTGTAACAAATATTTCTATTACACAACATAAAGAGACATTTGTTAAATGGCTAATAACTATATCTAATAAATAATTAAAGTAACTGATTAACTAATTTTAAGAGATGGGTTGACCAGTTAGTTTTAAACATGCAAACATGAGCATTTTGTTTAAAAATAATTTATTAATAACGATAAACTATTTCAATAAGTTAATAAAAAAAACTAAAATTAAATAATTCGAGCATCAAAATATTTATTTGAAGAGACTATTGAGTGGTGACGCAATCCAAACAACGGTAACAAAGCGCTTACTTGATTTTAAAATTAATTTACCTTCAAAATTCAAATTTCAATGGCATTTTCGGTATAAATAACCCTAAATCCAAGCCCTAATTGACTATAAATTGCCCAATTCATCCTTCAGTACAACCTGAATTAATTCTTCCCCAATTTCCATCAACAGAAACCCTTGTGGATTGATTGAATTGAATTGAATTAATCTGCGATCCTTCGTTAATTCTCTCTCATAGGTTTAGGGTTTTGATCCTGTTCATTCGGCCGTAAAAGATGTCGTTGAGACCTAATGCTAGGACTGAAGTGCGCCGCAGTAAATACAAGGTGGCGGTGGATGCAGATGAAGGAAGGAGAAGGAGGGAGGATAACATGGTTGAGATTCGTAAGAATCGTAGAGAAGAAAACTTGCAGAAGAAGCGTCGCGAAGGGTTTCAGTCTGCTGCTTCTCAACAATTGTCTGCTCAACCTCCGTTCGATAAGAAGGTTTCTAGTTTTTTTTGTTTATGTTATGAATTGTAGAATTTAATGTTTGATTTTTGTTGTTTGACGATAAATAGGGTTTGATTTAGGTTTTTGATTAGGAGTTTACTCTTTCTGAATTACGATTTTAATTGATTATTTTTATTTTTACTATCTTGTTTTTGGATGAGTTTAATGCTTACTTGTGTTTGGTTGGATTTGCAGATTGATAGCCTGCCACAGATGGTTGCTGGTGTTTATTCGGAAGACAGAAATGCTCAACTTGAATCCACTACTCACTTCCGCAAGCTGCTTTCTATAGGTCTTTTTTAATTTTAATTTTGTCTTTGTTTGATCAGAAACTTAATGTCGTCTCTGAAATTCCATATTTTGTTGGAAATCGCCTCCTTGTTACCCCTTAAGGAGTACGCTGTTTGGCTTGACTTACATAGGATCTTGTAGGAAATACCCTGCTCGTGTTAGTGCGTAAATCTGATCCCCTTACATTGAGCAAATACATGTGTGCTGAAATGCCGTGTTAGTGCTTGTCGCACATAAGAACATGTAGGAAGAGGATTCTAGATGATTGAATCTTACAAACTGGGTGCTTTTAATGTGTGACATTCTTTTTGGGATCAAGTATTCTTAAATTTTATGACTAGAGTACAATTAAATCATTTCCCTGGCTTTGACTTAATCTGGGTCCTTATTATAATATTCCTTCCTATTTATCTCATTTGCCTTTTCACTTTACTCACTGCACTATGTTAATCCTAAATATCTATAAATATGCTGAATTAAAAATTATAAGATATTGACAGTAATATTAATTTTAGACAAATCAAACAAGATCCTACTTGACTATAATTCCTCTTTCTCAAGAGTGATCGACGAATAGTATTTACAAAGCCAATTGACAATAACAATGAATAGAATGGTAATCATTATCATTAATGAATGAATCGACAAGATCAGTTGCTCTAATGGAATTTTTTAATTGCTGTGTAGAGCGCAACCCTCCTATTGAAGAGGTTGTTCAATCTGGAGTTGTTCCGCGTCTTGTTGAATTTTTGAGCAGAGATGATTATCCAGAGCTTCAGGTCTGTTTCACGCATGGATATTCAAGAGTATATTAAATTAAACAAAACTTGTACTGTCTTACATTACTAATATAACTTGGGCATTTTCAGTTTGAAGCTGCTTGGGCACTTACAAATATTGCTTCTGGTACATCGGATAATACCAAGGTCATCATTGATCATGGCGCTGTTCCAATCTTTGTGAAGCTTCTCAGTTCACAAAGTAATGATGTTCGTGAACAGGTGTGCATCAATTGTTTGTAAATTGTGAAGTTCAAAAAGTTACAAATGCGTTTAAATAGTTATATCCATTACACAAAGTGATGATGTTCGCGAAAGGGTGTGCAATAATTTGTAATCTGTAAAGTTCAAAAAGTTACTCATGTGTATAAAAAGATATATTCATTAGATGGGAAATTCTAAAGATATATTCATTACATGGGAAATTCTATGAGTTTATTAGCATTGCTTTGCTTTGGTAAAAAGGTCTACACAATTGTTAAACTGCACCAACAATGAGGTTTCCATTTCTTTAGTTTAAATCACTACTCACTAGGAATGCACATAATTACGATATGTAAAGTTGGTACTCAGCTTATCTCATTTCTATGGACTTTTCTTATAGTCGTGTACGAAGGAGTTGCAAATGATTTGTTTAATGTTGGATAGTGTGAAAAATGAACTTTTTGAAAAAATTTGTTGGATTAATACCTTGAAAAATTGCGACTGTCTTGTCCTAATCCACATAAGAAATTTGCCTTATTTAATCTTCTTTGGTTTTCCTCGCCTTTCATTCTATCTTGTTCTTTCTTCAGTAATTACTATTAACTGTTTGCCAAATGCATTTTTAACTATATGTAATGTCTTGTCTTAATCCACATAATAAATTTGCCTTATTTAATCTTGGTTTTCTGCGCCTCATTCTACCTTGTTCTTTCTTCAGTATTTACTATTAATTGTTTCATTTTCAACTATATGTAATGTTATTTTCTCGACTAAAGTAGTGTGATGGACTGAAGAATGCTTTTTCTCAACTGTAGGCTGTTTGGGCCTTGGGGAACATTGCTGGTGATTCACCAAAATGCCGAGATTTGGTTCTTGCCCATGGGGCTCTAGTGCCATTGTTGGCTCAATTCAATGATCATGCCAAACTTTCTATGTTGCGCAATGCTACATGGACCTTGTCGAACTTCTGCAGAGGCAAGCCACAACCTTCATTTGAACAGGTTTCTGTCTTTTTTTTTTTCCCAAGTTTGCACTTTATGTATTTGTGAAGACTATTATGGTTGCTGACATCTTTCTCATTCTCAAAATTTGCTTTTTAGACAAAGCCTGCACTACCTGCTCTTGAGAGGCTAATTCATTTGAATGATGATGAAATCCTTACGGATGCTTGCTGGGCATTGTCATATCTCTCTGATGGTACCAATGACAAGATCCAAGCAGTGATTGATGCTGGGGTGTGCCCTCGGCTTGTGGAACTTTTGCTGTGAGTAATTATATACAGACCATTTGCGGTCTTAAGTTCCGGAACTTAGGTTCAAAGTCCATGTCTAATATTGCCTTTGTTTTTTGCAGTCATACATCTCCTTCTGTTCTCATTCCTGCACTTCGTACAGTAGGAAATATTGTTACTGGTGATGACATGCAGACTCAGGTTCGTTCTACATCCAACTCTTGTGCATAGACTTTTGTGTCCATTGCTTCTTTCTAGGTTTAATATACCTTTTTTGTTTTATACGCATCTATGTATGTGTTCATGCGTAAATCCTTGCGTCTAAATACTGTTAAACATTATAAAGCAGATTGGTTTGCTGTGCTCTTTGAGTATAAAAATATGTAGCTGATACTAAATCTCGCTTATGTATGGTATAATACTGAAATGTGGGTTGTGGAGTATCGTTAAAGTTTATATTGAGCCACTGTTCTCCATTGTTTGTTGAGTGGCTTGTATTTTGATGCCTTTAGTGGAGTTTCAAGAACTTGTTTTTCGAGCAGTCTTAATAACAATCAGCTTGTTCTTTGTACTTTCTGAATTTAAGTTGCTCAATTTAACAAATGAAGTTGTACTATTTTATCTGTTCAACATCTGAGATGTTTCGAAAGGGATCATTATAGATTAACTTGGCACCTCATATTGAAGTACTCTTTATTGTTGCTTGGTTGATTTATGTTTTATCTTATTCTCTCCAGTGCATTATCGATCATCGTGCTCTTACTTGCCTTGTTAACCTGCTGAACCAAAGTTACAAGAAGAGTATAAAGAAAGAAGCTTGCTGGACCATTTCCAACATCACTGCCGGAACAAAGGAGCAGATACAGGTAAACATTGGTTTTGAATTCTAATATTATGTCATCTTTTCTACTTAGTTTGTTGTTTGGGGTTTTGTTGTTGTAGTTAGAATATCACATCTTCAAATGAATTGACGGTCTTATGTCTTTGCATATGCAGGCTGTGATTGAGGCAGGTATTATAGGCCCTCTTGTCAACCTCCTCCAAAATGCCGAGTTTGATATCAAGAAGGAGGCTGCCTGGGCCATATCAAATGCTACATCTGGAGGTTCGCCTGATCAAATAAAGTACGGAAAATTTATCCGATTTGTCTCCGTTTTCCATTACGTCTACTTTTTTGGATTTGATTGCTCACGTCTTCTCTTGTAATCCAGGTTTTTGGTGAGTCAGGGATGCATCAAGCCCTTGTGTGATCTGTTGGCTTGCCCTGATCCAAGAGTTGTCACAGTTTGCTTAGAAGGTTTGGAGAATATATTGAAGATTGGGGAATCCGAGAAGAATTTGGGTACGATGGGAGGTGTGAATGTGTATTCTCAAATGATTGAGGACGCTGAAGGTTTAGATAAAATAGAAAACTTGCAGACTCATGACAACAATGAGATTTATGAGAAGTCTGTGAAGATTTTGGAGACCTATTGGGTTGATGACGATGATGAAACGTTGCCTTCTGCTGAAGGCGTTCAAAATGGGTTCCATTTTGGTGGACATGACCTTAATGTTCCACAGGGCGGATTTAAGTTTGGTTAAAGGTATGCACTTGAACTCTTTGTTAGATGAGAATATATATATAATGCGGTGAAAACAACTAAAGTGGTGAAAACTGAAAACAACTAAAGTGGTGAAAACTGAAAACCTGACTGAGATATACATGATGTGGTAAACGGCGTACATATTATCTTAAAGGGTATAGATATTTTTCTGAAGGAAAAAGTTCATATTATTTACAGAAATGTCATTCGAATATGTACATCTTTTAAACATATATGTACACCTTTTAGAAAATGTCCACTTATCTACAAAATTGCCACCGGAATATGTACACCATTTACAAAACAGTGTATTTTTTTTCCCCTATGTGTTTCTGAGTGGCCTGTCTTGGATGTACATCATGCTTTTTCCCCTCGCGGAGTTTTTTATGCCGGAGGGGGTTGAGCTCCCAAGTTTCAGTGTTTCTTTTATTATTCATATATATATTTCCAATTTTCAATATATATATATATATATATATATATATATATATATATATATATATGGGACGATCAAGTTTTTATGTACACTTAATTTTAGTTTTCTTCACTTTAATTGATTTTCACTAAAGTGGTGAAAATTAAAAACCAATTATCGCAAAAGGTGTATATACTTTCTTATAGGGTGTGAATATTTTTGTGAAGGAAAAACTTCATATTATTTCCAGAAATGTCCAATTATTTACAAAATTGTCATCCGAATATGTACATCATTTAAGTTTTTATGTACACTTAATTTTAGTTTTCTTCTCTTTAATTGATTTTCACATGATCTGATGGATACTTAATACTCTAGTTAATCTATTTTTGTTCATCACTTTGTGGGAATATTTTGTGTTTAAATTCAAGAAGACTTGCATAATGTTTTGTTTAATCTTTAGGGGTTCTTGGCCAAAAAAAGTAAAAGATCGAATTTATTCAGTTTTATTGCCTGTGATTTGTCTTTGAAGGTCAGCTTTAATAAATCTTAGCTTATGTTGGACGGTAACATATTTTTGGGCATATAAACTTGCAGGATTTGCAGTTTGTTTGTCAGTTGAAGTCTCGAGTCAGATGGCCGATACATTTAGAGTATATCCAGATTGTTGTCGTTAGAGTCCGGTCCAACCTCAACCATGTTCGTGGTGCTCGCTAAGCACGTCAACATCGGTGAAACTCCATCTTCATAGGGGAATTTTGCAGAAAGTCCGTCGAACACAGCGAGTCATGTAGCGAGTCATATAGTTAAGGCTGTGTATATTAGGAGTTTAGTACATGTATTTCTCGGTAAAGAGGGATCGATCTCTTTCTTATACTACGGGTTTTTCCTTGTATCTTGGTCGTCATCGGTCAAGGAAGCCCTTTTCTTGAGGGCCTTATGAGCTCGATGACACCAAACCATTCGTCGAGTAACTTGAGTCTATTAAAAAGTCGCACGGTCTTAAAATGTTTAATTTTTGAGTTTATTTTTATAAATGGAAGTCTAAATTGAAATATTCTCCAATCATTATGCCTTACATGTCTTGAAATGCTTTATGAAGGAGCCAAGTTTATGGATTAGTTTATATTTTTGTATTTCTGAATCCATGTACTTTCAAGATTTATAATCATGAATAACGCTTGATATGATCACACGGTGAAACCATCTCTATTGGCTCACACGGTGAAACCATCTCTATTGGCTCACACTGATTTATGTATATATTTATGGTACAAATTCTTACTTGAGACCGTTTTTTGTAAAGACGACTCTCAAAAGCCAATCCAATTCTAAATATATATTGTTACAACTCTAAATATAGATTGGTGCTTGACTTTTGAAAGTCTTTACAAAAGACGGTCTCTGAAAAGAACACCTGTTATTTATCGTGTTAAATTGATCATTTACTATTTTGAAGTGGTCAATTAGAAAAATGAGTTAATTAATCAGATTCTCTTATGAGAGACTATCTTGTCTTTTAAAGAAACGACCTCAAAACTCCAAGCCCATATTCTTATTTTCTCTTTAATTTGCATTGATTGAGCTATTTAACCCATATATATAATGTGTCGATCGTCTCTCACAACAATTTGTATTAATTATATAGATCTGTTTCATGGCGAGACGATCTCATACAAGACGAGACGAAATATGATCCATCAAAGTGTATGAGAACTCTTCTACACGACTTGATTGAAGGAAGGTCCCATTCTTAACATTATCAACAATGGGACATAATTGCAAGAAGACTAAGGGCCCATTCTTTATTTTAAAGGGTATTTTTTAGTAAAAGAAGAGGTCATACAGTTGTGAAATAAGTTAGTTGAGGACAAGTTGTGTAGCTTCCTAGAACATGATGATTATTGAAATTATTTTGTCCTCATTTTCCTCTCTCTTGACCTATAAATTCATTGCAACATACATTAAATCTATAGAAAATCGATACCAAACACTCCCTTAAAATATCGTTTTTTAAATTCCACGGAGATGATAGAAAAAGCGTTTGGTGACGAGAGCGAGGGGGCGGGCGAAGGGGATGAGTCGTCGGTTTTTTGCTGGTGGCGCAGTTGCGCCACCAGCGAAGAGTTGAGTAACCTAAAAGTTACAAATGTATGTGATGTCGGAGGGTTGACTCCGAGGCTGAAGGTGATGAGGGAGTTGGAAAGGCTGGCATTGGTCGCATCGGATGGGCTTGATGATCTTCGACATAGGCTCGTGGCTTACCGAGCAGGCGATTTGTGGGTCCCGATGGGCGGGATCAAGAAGGAAGAGATGGAGATTCCTTCTATAATTACAATTCTTTTAGTAGGATTCAATGGGGGTGGGAAGAGTTCTTTGGTTAATCTTATGTATAGTGTGCTGGGAAGAGCTGGTGTTATACCCTTTGCTCAGACTTCAGGTGAGACACTTCATAATTGCTCTAATTCTTTAGATTTTTTTCAATTTTTGTAATTTAATAAAAATAAAACAACAGATCTTGCGAGAGATTGTCTCACCGTAAGACCATAACTCAATCTGTTTAATTATAATTTTTTTATAACACGCAGTCAGTAATTGATCAATTTAAGGTTATAATTGATATTTTTAAAATCAAAATTGATTTCTTTCAGAAGTTATAACTGATCATTTAATTGATCACTTTAAGGTTTGCATTGATTACTTGAATGTCGAAATTAAAAACGTTAAAATAACTGATCCATTTAAGGTTATAAACTTGTAAGTAGAAATTGATCACGTTAATGTTAAAACTGATCAGTTGATAACTTTAATGTGAAAATTAATTTATTGTTTTAAAATTTTTGAGTTTGAGCCAGCCCATTAGTACCCGCCTCATAATGAGGCTTTTCTTGTGAGTTTTTGCGAAAATAAAAAAACAAGAATTACATTTCGATTCCAAAGATAATGAACTCAATACGAATAATATAAAAAGGTGCAACATATCTTTGAATCGAAAGCATACGAAAATACAATTTTTCTATGCTATGTTTGGGAATGATGATTTAATTACTAAATATGGATTTAATTTAAATTTAGTGCTTGGCAGATAACAAGAATTTAAATTTGATGTGAGTCAAATTCACCAATGTTATAAAAGTAGTTAATTAAAATGAGAATTTGAGAATGATACTCCAATCCTTGTTATTCTCAAATTATTCGTTATGATTTCATAATTGAAATCCACAATTTGAAATGAAATGTATATTTCCAAACGCATTCCTAGGACATTCAAGTATTCAACAATAAAATACTTCATTTCTCGGTCCTTTTCATTACAGGAAGCTCAGGAAACACGGAATCTACGACAATGGTTTTGGAAGAACACAATGTTTTACGATCAATGAGAGCCGGTTTCTGCGTCTACGACTCGAGGGGGTTCGGCTATAAGGATCCTATAGACGAGACCCTCCTCGAGTTGTCCCAATGGGCTAATGAAGGTATCCAACACAATCAAATTTGCTATAGACCAGGGGATGAACTTCCTGTAGGACCCACCTCAACTTCTAGAAGGTTCGCTAGAAGACAAGTCAATTGTGCAATGTTGGTTGCTAACATGGCTGATTTATATGACCGTTTAAAGGGTGGTGATTCCTCACCTTTGGAAGCAACCAAAGATGTGTTCTCCTACTCGGCTTTGAAACGAGGAAGTAAGTATTTTTTTGCTTCTACTCATTTTAGGTTGGTAAAGCACTAGATTAGCTAGCGTTTAATGGTATAGATAGTTGTTTCCATAACATTATAACTGCTAATATACTGCTACTCGGCTTTGAAATGAGGCAGCAAGTAGTTTTGCTTCTACACATTTTGGCTTCGTTTTTTGATTTAGGGCGTATTCAGCATAACAATTTGAGTAGCCGTTAATTGATTTGACGAGAATAAAACAATACTTCACAAATAATAAGACTGCTTGGTAAAGTAGCATATTAGGTAGCGTTTAATGGTATAGTTAGTTGTTTTCATAACGTTAAAACTGCTAATATAACTTCTCCTCGGCTATGAAACGAGGTAGTAAGTAGTTTTGCTTCTACTCATTTTGGCTTCGGTTTATTGGTTTAAAGCGTGTTCAGCGTAACAAAAATTTTGTGTGTGGATATTTCTCGAGCCGGGAACTCTGTTAGAGTATATAACATATCATGGGGCCTCAACCATCAGCTTAAGCTTTTGGTAATTGAGGCTCCATGATATGTTATATACTCTAGCAGACTCCTTATGGCCGCGCTCTCCTTTATAGGTATGAGTTGCCGCCATCCTTCCTTCCTCATACCTTGTCCATACTTTTCTATACCCTGTCCATAGTTTTCTATGAACGAGATACATTGGGTAGGATGATGATGATATATTAGTGCACTGCACAATATACAAAAGGTAATGAAGTATGCATCAAGAAGACAAGAACTAATGAAATTGATGGATCAAAGCAGTTAAATCTGATCTTCTAACAGAATTGATGTCTATTTATGCAGATCAGAACCCAATTTTAGTACTGACTCACGGAGATAAGCTAAATGCCGAGGAACGACTCGATGCTCGAATGAAGATCTGTCAGTTCCTCGGCATATCCGAAACGAGTGGCGTTTACGACATAGCTTGCCTCACCGAATGTGGAGTCGTAGCCGAAGAATGTGATCCCGTCACAGCGTACGCCCTCACCGAGGCTGTATACAGGGCGCTGCTCGTCTCCGACATGAGCCATCTTCCTAGGAAAAATTTCAAAGACAAACTAAGTTATATGGTGTCTTGGGTGTTACTCTTGATTGGTTCTTTCTTCGCTTTTCTCGCTCGTGTTTTCTCGGGTCCTAGTCGAAAGCATCGTAGATTTAAACCCGCTTAACAGGCCTAAGGGTCATTCTCGAGTCGAGGGTCTGATTGGCCGCAATATCTTTTCTTTAATCATAGTTTCTATGAAGGTGATATACTGGGTGCGATGATGATATTAAGGCCTCTAAGATGTGCTCGTTTCGTGCATTTTTGATGCATGTTAGTTTGATGATGACTTTAATTTCTGTTGTCTTTTGGTGATATACTCGGTATGGTCTGTCGTCATCTAATACTCTCACGTTATTAATCGTAATTTTTATGAAGTAGATATAGTGGGTGTGATTTTGATGATCACTTTCATTTATTGTTTTGGAGACCTTACTATCATAATTTCATTACTATAATGTTAAACATATGTCTTGGGAATAAATTAGGTCAAGTTTGACTTGATCACTTATGGAGGCAACTGATCATAAGTTTTATGGAGGCAACTGATCATAAGTTTTAGTGGCTGCAACCTGCTTATATATATTTTTTGATAACGATATAATTTGTCATCACTTAATTTTTTAGATACTAATCATAGCCTCTATGCACGAGATATATAGGGTATGACGATGACTTATCGATACGAAATGTAGGATTGCTCATTGTTTAGATGGTTCTACTTCATGTACTGTTTCCTAGTAATTATCTTCGATTTTCTTTTCTTGGAATATTTATTGTGTAATAATTATACTAATTATGAAAGTAAATGTACTTTTATTTGTATAATATGACTATATGAAAATTATCTAAATTTCTAATATGTGTTGTGTTGATGTCCTCTATCTTATGAAAATTGCTTCATTGACAATTGGTGAAAAGATTAAGAAAAATAAATAAAATATTATTTTATAGAAAAGTGGAAGAAATATGTGAATGAGAGAAAAATGTAAATTAAACGTGTGGATTAAAATTAAAAATAATTATAAGTTATAGCCAAAACGTAAAAATGTTACAAATTTAATAGAATGGACTAGAAAAGAAAATTGAGCAAATTACGTGAAACAGTAAAGATAATGGACGCTCCCAGTATCCCGCACAAGGCAGGGTTCGGGTGGGAGGTTTTCATTTTCCTGAAAGATGTGGACAAATCATACATGTTCCCCTAAGGAGGGAGTAAAGAGAAATGCGCGCAGTCAAGAAACCCCCCAACTGATACCTGCGCCCAATAGGGAGTATATTGGTATAGATTACAAAATAAGTAAATTTGATAAAATCGAATTGATATATTTTCGAAAGGTTTATCAAAAATGTTAATTTAGAGAATATTACAAATTATATTTCAACAAATTTGCTGATTTTGTAAACTAAAACTATACACTGTTTTTTAGGGTAGAAAATTCCAAAAATTTGTGAAAATTAAAATGGCCCGTAATAAATGCTTCGTCCATAGTACCCTCACATGATGAATGAAGAAGGGCCAATTCATGTGAAGTTTATATGGGCCACAAAAGATTTTTTGAGGAGATTGTATTTTCCCAATATTCACAAAATGTGCCCTTATAAAAAACAAAATCATCTCTTATTAGGTTGACCCATAAAAAAAAATATAAAGTAAGAGTAGAAAATAAGCTTTGATGAATTGGGCCTGAAAGACGTTTCTCAGAGAGACGTCTTTCAGATGACTAACTGTTTTTTTATTTTTTATTTTTTATTTTATTTTTTGCACTTTGGTATTCAATTAAAATTTAATAAATAATTTGATATTTAGTTATGTGTGAGGAAGTAAAATGTATAACACAAATTCTTGTGAGTCTAGTTGGGCCGACCCACTATATATTTTTTAGAATATTGTAAATAGGCTTTAAGAATGATGTAAGTAGACATATAAGATATTGAAAGTAGGCATTAAAGCACGTAAGTAAACATTAAGGATAATATAAGTACGCATTAAGAATACAGTAAGTAGACATTAATCTTTAATGGGCTGTGCTTGAGATATGTCTCTCGAAGAGACGGTATCTCAAGAGACTAGCTGAATGTATGATAAGAAAAACTCGTTTTGCATGAGACCATCTTAATATAAAACGAGACCGTCTCACTAAAAAACGGACTTATATAATAATTAGTTTATTTTTATAATTGATGACTTAATTTTAAGTGATAAATTTAACACATTAAATGTAAATGTGCTAGTCCGAATTATTTCTATTTTAATGGATGCATGGTTTTATAGCAAAATTTTGAATATTTAGAACCTTAGAGGTACCTCATCAAAACCTTTTGTGTGTCTAATCAAAAACAAATACTACAACAAATTAATATTCTCTGACACCATCTCATGGGAAACGAACTAAAAATAAAAGCCCATAAGTTAAAAGTTTGTATTATTAAGCTCTTTCATCCAAGTATAAAATATGTCTTATGGTGAGATCGTCTCATATAATAATTGTGATATTCTATAGTTCTATTTATGCAAAGATGATACTGTTATTTTAATTTAACATAGAAGAGAAAGTGGGATATTTTTTATATAAAAAAATAGGTATATGGTAATAAATGAATAGAGAAATTAAATTGTGTGAATAAAATTAAAAGAGAACTAAAATGTATGGATGAATAAAAAAAATCGTGAATCTATTTTCAAAAATAAAAATGTTATAAATTAGAATGATCATCCAAATTAGAAAAAGAGGTTAAATAAAAGGGATGGAGAAAATATGGTAATCAAGGCATGATAGAGTTGGTATAATGATGTATAAATGATATAATTATAATTTACTAAAACTTGGCCGAGACCGTCTTAGAATGAGACGGCCTATGGGCCAACCCAATATGGGGCGCGTGTGTTGCACGCGCGCGGCTTTTCCTCCAAGTTTCCGTTTTTTTCTTTTTTTTTTTGGAAACTTTTTGATTTCCCTCATTGAATTGAAACTGCCATTTCAGTTTCTTTTCAAATCACTCTAATCAAAACTTTCCAAAATCTTCTTCCTTGCTCCATTTTCGTCCTTACATCCATTTTCATTTGCATCAGTTGTTTCTCGTCCTTGTTCCCACTGGTAATGTCTTCGTCCTTGTTCTTTTTGTAATTGATAATGCATGTCTATTTGTTTGTGATCGTTTTTATTTTCTACATTTTTGATGTTGTTCTTCATCATTTTCATTTTTTTGTGTTTTTTTGGTTTTTTTTCTTGTTTTGTTTTTGATGTTGTTCTTCATCATTTCATTTTTTTAGTTGATTTCATACACTTGTTGATTTTTTTGTCTTCCTTCTGTTTTTATGTTGTTCGTAGTACTTTGTTTGTTCTACTAAACAATGGTGAAGTCCAAAGCTAAGAAGAAAGATGACGAGTTGCCGTTGAGAGAGGCCTATGCACAAAAGAAGGAGGAGGAATACTTAAAGCGTCTGCAGGAATACAAAAAGAAGCTGGATGAGGACGAGGGAACAAAGAGGACCAGCAGGAACAAGTTGGTTCCGGTGAAGAAGATTACAAAGAAGAAATAGTAAATTGTTTGTATTTGGTTAAAAAGAAGCTAGTGTATTCTTTTGATGCAACATTGATCGAATTTTATCGTTTCTATAAATATCTTAGTATGTTGTCTTTAACACTAGTTAGGAAGTATGCTGAACAAATATATCTACAATGATAGGTTAGTAGACATGGATGTTTTGATTTCTAAGTAAACATTGATGTTAATATTAATGAAGGTTCGTATTTTAAACTGATGGGTTAAAAACAGTTGCCATTTTGTATCTCAATTTCCCACTTAAAGTACTCAATTGATATGTTAAACTATCCATATTGTATTGTTGTTTCTTGGGTTAAATGTAATGTTGTAATGTTAAACTTCTCAATTTTCCTCTTAAAATACTCAGTTGATATGTTAAAATACTCAATTTGCCATATTGTATCTCAGTTTTCCCCTTAAAATACTGAATTGATATGTTAAACTGTCCACGTTGTATTGTTTGTTACTTTGTGTTAATTGTAAAGTTGTAATGCTGCTGCAATGTTGTATCTCAATTTTCTTCTTAAAATACTCAATTAATATGTTTTGTAACTTGTGTTAATTGTAAAGTTGTAATGCTGCTGCAATGTTGTATCTCAATTTTCTTCTTAAAATACTCAATTAATATGTTAACCTGTCCATATTGTATTGTTGTTATAGCAATAACATACTAAAAAATGATTTATTGTATGTAATTGATGCAAAAAAAATGATGTACAAGTTGTATATGTTTTCACAAAGAATGGTATGTAATCAAATTATGTGTTTGTTTCTTGTTTTTGTTGCAGAGTCCTTTTGAGTTGAACTATTAGATTGTTTCTTCTGTGATGTTTCAAAATGTCCCTTCAATTTTTTCTTTCTCCCCTTTGTGATCGTTCTTTCTGGATCTCTTACTTGTGTTAACTGTAATGTTGTTGACGCTTCTGAAGTATCTGCTACAACTTCAATTGCACTACTAGCCTTATCAATTATTTTACTAACTTCATCAATTGTTGAATTGTATAGTGCTTTTACTACCTTCCTTGCTTCTTCATTGCTTTGTGACTTTAAGACAAGATTGTAAAACTTACGTCCCATGCTTTGTCTCCATGTAAGTGTAGAAATTCTTGGGGTTCTAAGCCTGTAGGTGGGCATTGATTACAATAAAGTGTATCCCATATATCCTTCTTTGCATTCTTTGTCCATCTTGGTAGAATATATATATGGATGGTATTTTTCGCACAGAATGTAGGTGTAGAACCCGTAAACAATGGCAACATAACCATCCATTTGATTCAAAGTTCTTACAAGTACAGTCAACATGTATAGTGTCATTGAGTTTGGTGTATTGAACTTCATGCATGTTAACATCATTATATCCATCAAACCAGACTCTGTTAAGATTCAAATTGAGGCTATTAACAATGAAACTGATACACATTACTGACTAAGTAATAATCTTGACAGATAAGGTAATCATAAAACTGAATAGTATAAAAGGAGAATTGAATAAATTAACAATGAAACTGAATACTATAAAAATATACCTTTATATTTTTTTATCCCCCATGTCGACAAGCTGTTCAATTGAAGATGATATTGTCATCTTGTACAACAGAAGATCAATGCACAACTGAGCAAATATGAATTGTACAACAGAAGATCAACGCAATAGAGAATTGAACATTTTAATCATGAAACTGAACATTTTAATGTAAAAATTGATTATACATATATGAATTATATTAATGTAATTCCATATACATATTGAAACATCAATGCACAACTGAGCAAATTAAAAGCATAATTGAACAAATTAAAAGCATAATTAAAACCTAATTAAAACTTCAATGTATAAAATATGCATTTATAGAACATAATAACAACATGAATTACGCTAAAAATTTTACGCAATGGAGAATTGAACATTTTAGTCATGAAACTGGACATATCAATGGTATAATTGATCATACCTATATTAACATATTCATCATCTTCTTCGTCTTCCGCATACATCACCATCATTTGATCTTCATCAAGCGTCAAATCTGATATTAAAAGATTATCAATTACATTTATAAATCGTTCATCATTAATCTAATAAAAAACATATGTTTTTCGTTAAATTTACCTTCAATGTCTTCATGATGTGTTCTTGATGCTTGTAAAGTCATTTCCATGTCAAATTCTTTCATTAAATCTTCCATTGCAGACATTTTTGAGTTTTTTTTTCAACAAAATAAATGAATTACAGAGATTTTGAGGAAGATTGAGAGAAAATTGCATTTGATTTCTTTCCTTTTTTCACGCGTGTATTGGCGGTTTAGGAGCAGTTTACTAATTTGGTCTGAGTTTAAATTTAGAAGGTTTTATATATTCAGATTTATTTTCCTTTTTTTAATTGCATAATGGGAGTGGGTTGGGCCGTCTCATTCTGAGACGGTCTCGGCCAAGACTAGCTGATTATAATTATGCGGAAAAAATGGATCAAGATGGAGTATCTTTTGACCCAAAAAATTGAGTTGATTTGACCCGGTTGGTAAATTATTCACTATAAATAATAGTAATAGACAAATAAAATAATATGTTATGAGTTAAAATTTACTATTTTTAATATCTATTAATAGTGGGTAATTTACGCTAATTAAGAAGTATCCTCGGGAACAAAAGTAATTAAACTCCAGCTTTGATAGTCAAGTAAAGAACTAGATTTCAAATCAAAAACTTTGCACATAGAAACAGATATAACGATTTAAAACTTATCTGATTTTATAACTAAATTTGACTTGACTCGACTTTAAAGTGATGTAAAAATCAATATAAACACAAAACCCAATTTTAAACCGTTCTAAAACACATGACCTGAAATCAACCCCATATCCCGAATTAACACCTATTGATAATATGTCCATGGAAGATGTTTAATGCAAGTGTCAAAGGAAGAAGCCTAGCAAAGAAGCAATAAAGAAGAGATAAATCAAGCCAATCAAAGATGTTTAATGAATTTTATATGCTTTTAATCTCTAAATTTTCCAACCCAAAATTAAAATTTTTAGTACCTTTAAACCAAAAAGTCATTTTTTTCACTTTACATCGAGATATTTGGTAAAATAATTTTTAGACAATCTTAACTTATTTAAATGTAAAAATAAATAATTGAATAGTCAAATCATCTAACGTTAGTGTTAAGTAAATTAGTTGGTTAAAACATTTCACTATCAGATATTAACCATTTGTTTAACATCTCATTATCTCATTATACTCTCTCCTAAAACCCAAATTAACTTCTTAATTACTCAGAAAAACAAAATACTATTAGTCTTAGTGGGTATTTAGTTATTTCTCTTTTTGTTGTTTTGTTATACTTCTATATATTTTATATTCTCCTTCTTTAACATCAACATATTGTGTTTGCTCTAATAAATAAATAATTTGTCTGTCTTTCCATAACCATAACCAGAATTATGGGCATGATTTTGTCGCTATTTCTGTCATTGTCCATTCTATTTATTGCTATAATAATTTATGTTTTGATTACTTTAGTTACTTGCTATGTTAGAGTATATAACATATCTTAGGGCTTTAACTATCAGTTTAAACTTTGGTTGAGTTGGTTTCTTGATATGGTATCAGAGCGTATACTTGCTTTGAGCACTCTAATTAGCATTAAGAAAAAAAATTGAAGAAAAAATATAGATATTTAATAATAAATAACAAGATTGTATGTAGATGAAATTAATAAAAGTTAGGAAAAATTACTTAGAATAATCCAAACTATTTACGATTTTCCTACAATAATCTCACTTATTGATTAACCATGAATAATCTCAACTTTGAGGGGCAATTTCCTAGAGTAAACCCGGTGACCGGATGACTTGCTATAGCAAGTTTTATTTTTTATTTTTAAAAAGATAAATTAAAATAAAATGTCGAAAAAAATGTTTACAAAAAATTTATGATTTTTTTTATTATTTAGAATTTTTTATGTAAATTTTCAAAAATGTTTTCTAATTTTAAATTAATATTTAATTTATTTTTTTTGGTGAATTAACTACTGTAGCAGGTCATCAAGTTATCCAAGTTTAATCTAGGACAATATCCCTCAAACATTATTCATGGTTAATCAATAGGTGGAATTATTGTAGGAAAATCATGAATAGTTTGAATTATTCTTGTATAAATAAGTTTAAAAGAAAATAATAAATTATTGTTTAAAAATAAAAAAAATAATATAAGTAAAACGAGTCCAAAATAAGTATAATTTGAATGTATTCCAACATTGACAAAATAAACAAGTTGCAACATATCATTGTATTCTTAGTTCATGTGCAAGATAAGTTATAATAATTTAATATTTTCAAAGTATCTGAGTCGAGGGACTCTTTGACCGCACTCTTCTCTATGAATGTGAGCTAGCTATCATCTTTCTTCCCTCCCAAGACCTTGACCATAGTTTTCTAATGAGCGAGATACAGTGAGTATGATGAAGATGATGATGAAATTATAGATGCTATATCCATTAAGCCACAAGTCGTCTTGATAATCGTTGAATTTTATTATTTCCAATTCAAAGCCTTCAAAGCTGGAAAGGCTAAATAATCCAAAATCAAAGTAGAGATATGTTAAATATTTGAATTAAGGTACAAAACAACAACTATCATGTCTGAATAATACTAAGAGGGTTCACTCGTGCATGGAATCTTATCATCAATTCATCATTTTCTATAATTTATCCAATAATTGTTTTGGCGTCTTATTTGTTTGAAAAATTAGTTTTTAAAATTTATTTATCGCTCCGTATCATCTCCCTTACATTTATTGTTTGTCTAGTTATCTGTAAATATATATATATGGTACATTGAGAGACCGAGATTATGAAAGTAAATAGAGGTAATCAATTCAATTTTTATTTTGTTAAAAAGATAATACATACTCCAATTGAGAAATGACTTAGTTTTTAAACAATTAGTTTGTCTATTTGATCGCTAAAGGTGATAAAAATAATTTTGTTACAAATTTATAGAGTGTTGAAAAAATACAACATAATAACACTAATCCTATGTCCCAACCCTAAATTTGTTACAATTTTATTTGAGAAATATTGATATATTTTTTTAATAAATTTTTATACACAAATTCTTACTTGAGACTGTTTTTTGTAAAGACGGCTCTCAAAAGTATAATCCAATTCTAAATATATATTGTTACAACTCTAAATATTGATTTGAGCTGGACTTTTAAGAGTCGTCTTTATAAAAGACGGTCTCTCAAAAGAGCACCTAATTTTTATAAATTATACCCGCTTCATTTTATAGAGTTTGCAACAATTAAAAATTTTAATATTAGAGTTTCAGATTTTTAAGATACTTCCTATAATGTTTCTAGTTGCTGATTTGCACAATTTTATGTGTTATTCTTTCAAATAATCTTTTTACTTTTATGCTATTATTATTATAATCATATTTAATCTTTATTACATATGTTAGACAATATTGTCCTTAATTTTTTGAAAAAATTACCAGGAATAATATAATCTTTTGCTTATTTCCCTACAATAATACCAACTTTTGATTAACCATGAATAATATCTTTTGATTAACCATGAATAATATCAACTTATGGGGGTGTTTCCCTAGAATATACCTAACATGTTAAAAATCAAACTATAGGTGATTATATGACCAATAAAATTAGTAAATTAGTTAATAAACTAAAGTTGATATTATTCTAGAAAAAAACACCCCAAAGTTGGTATTATTCATGGTTAATCAAAATTTCGTATTATTGTAGGGAAATTAACAAAAGATTTTATTATTCACGATAATTTTTCCTAATTTTTTTATAAAATTTCAAGAGTATATTCTTGTGGTCCCTACATGTTTTGCACTTACAATTTAAACCAATATAAAATATTTAATTTACAAAAAATTATAATAAAACAATGTTTTAAAAAAGAAGAAAATATATAGTAAATTCAAATAAAATCATATTTTTCGGATAATATATACTTCTAGATGAGTTATATAATTCACATATATGACACATTTTTCGATTTGACCATCTCATAAATTAATTATTAATTATTGTTTAATAAATCTATATATACTGATAAGGCGAGACAAGAATCACCAACTCGTCCATTATATTAGAAGTATTAATTAAAAGAAAATTTACCTAGCAACTTATTCGTGACAATAATCCCACTTATTTATTAACTATGAATAATCTCAACTTTAATAGGTTTTTTCCTAGAGTAAACTTGGATAACCCAATGCCTTATTATAGTAGGTAATTTACCAAAAAAGTAAACTGAAAATCAATTTAAAAGTAGAGAAAAGTTTTGTAATTTAACATAAAAAGTTCTAAATAATAAAAAAATTATAAGAATTTTTTGCATATTTTTTAAATTTTTTTTCGACATTGTTTTAATTTATCTTTTTCTTTTAAAAAAAATGAAACTTTGCTATAGCAAGTCATTGTCATCAAGTTTACTCTAACAAAACCCTTAAAGTTGGGATTATTCATAATTAATATCAATAGATGAGATTATTATAGAAAAATCACAAATAGATTGAATTATTCTATGTAATTTTTCCTTAATTAAATAACTAATTTTTACAATAAACGATGAATAAAAAATTAAAAATAAAAGTAAAATAGTCAAAAAAAAAAAGTAAAAAGAAAAGGGTAAAAAAGTAAAATAAAAAGGAAACAGAGGAGCATGCTAGGGTTCGGCTACCAACAGCAAAATAAAGTGTGCATTGCTCCTTTAAATACCATTCTCTGTCCTCCAATCCAACATTGATCATTCCCTACTTTCTCTCTCTTCATTTTTCTTTTGCAAAATCATCCCGCCGCCTCCTCATCACTAACCATCCCTTCAAAATCCCGCCATTTTCAAGTTTTGATCACTCTTATTTGATCATTTCTCAATCTCTCATTCTCCTTTCTTCGTTCATCTTGTCTACAATCTCTAAACCTTCAAATTTCTCTGATCATCATGTTAGATCTAAAGGTAGAACAAGTAAGTAAATCATTAATTTCACTTTTTTTTGAATAAAATGTTGTTTGATTTTGAAAATTTTTAGTAATTGTTTTTTGAAATTTTTTGTTGCAGTGTTCAGTTTCTGAATCACAGAGTAGTAGTTTTGAATTAAAGAGATGTACTGACTGTCAAACAACAACTACTCCTTTATGGCGAGGCGGTCCTGCCGGACCTAAGGTAATTTTACTCCTTTTTAAGCGTTTTCCGTCATAAAGTGCTCTTATTTTCCTGACATTTTTAATTTTTAAATTTTTGACAGACATTATGCAATGCATGTGGAATTAAATACCACAAGAGGAGAAGAGCGCTTTTAGGATTAGAAAAAGGAAAAGTAGACAAAAACAAGAAAAAAACCAGCAGCAGCAATGGAAGTAGTAGTAGTAATAACAATGGCGGCCTTGGAATGCCGTTTAAGATCAAAGTGATTAGACAAAGTACTGATAATTTTCGAGACAAATTAGGAGAGGTTGAACAAGCGGCTATGCTTCTAATGGCTTTATCTTATGGCTCTGTTTATGCTTAATTATTAATTAATTAGTTTAGTTTGCTGAGATGATTTTTTCCCTTTGTATGGTCCAATATTGCCCTTTTCTCTAACCCTATCCACCCGACCCGACCCTACCTTACCCGATAATGCAATCTTGTAACCCTAATTTTCTTTTTGAATTTTATCTATTTTCTTCCGATTTTACCCCTGCCAAGTTAGGCTTCCAACGGTATCTACTATTTATGGTTAAAATATTCTGCTATTTTTAATTAGGAGGGCAATGTTGTAAATTTAGATAGTGAATGGTGGTATTTTGATAATTGACTAATTATAAAGGAATTCGTTATTTTAGTGCTTATCTTTATTTTCTTGTTGCATTTATTTTCCAAATTTCTCCAAAATTTTAATGGTTACTTTTGTGAGAGACCGTCTCGACTTCAAATATTACATAAAGCTTAATATTACATAAAGAGACAAAGCGTGTGAGATTTTCTATGTAATAATTTATAATTTTTCCATATATATTGAATATTGATATTTCGAAATTTATTTCATTGATGTGTCATATTATAATTTTGCCTTTCAAAAGTGCTAATTGATTGCCAATATTATACTCGGACAATAAAGCAAGCAATAAGGAAGCTAATTATTGATTGAAAATAATAAAGATTTTAGATAAAGCCTAATAGAAGTAAATAATGGAGTAAGAAAGAACACAATAACTAAATAAAATTCTAAAAAGAAAGCAAACAATAAGGAACTGAATAATAAAATGGAAAACAAATAATATTAAAAATTTAATCTTTTACTTTGTTATTGATCTAAACTTTACCCTTAGTTTGCAATCAGCATATTAATAGCAGTATGTAGATAGCAAACTAAAGGCAAATGATAAATTATTATAAAATAAATGATTATGTTGCTAGCTAACTAAAAGGTTGAATAATTACTAAAATATAATCTAAAGGTGAGATTATTTACAGCGAATGATTAAAAATTAAATTATCAATATCGATTTTATCTAATTAATTTCAATAAACACGATAATATAGGTGCAATTAAGTAATAATAACTTCATTGAAACTATGTTACTCAATTCACGAAATTTTGGCATAAATTTAACTATCTATACTTTACATATTTTATATTGAATACATTACTTTCATTAAAATGTACTTATAAGAAAATTTTCCTTTCAAAAAGTGCTAATTGATTGCCGAATTTTTTACACACATAATAAAGCAAGCAATAAGGGGCCAAACATGATATATAAGTACGTTCAGGTCTTACTTTAAAAAAAAAAGCAATAAGGAAGCTAATATTGATTGAAAATAATAAAGATTTTGGATATAAAGAATAATAAGCAAACAAATAATGTTGCAACTATATTAACTATTGGGAAATTCAACATGATAAGCACCAAGTTAATTAAGGAAAACATCTGTGGTAACTAATCTTATTTTCTTTTCTACATGGTAAGCACCAACTGTTTCAAAACTAGCTGTCGTAACTATATGGGCTAAAAAATGTTTGAATGGCTGTTAACTTGTGAAATTACAATATTATCCTTGTTTAATTCTTCATCATCATCATCTTCATCCTTTGCATCCATACCCATCTTCCTTTGCATCAATACTCATCTTCTTTGCATTCATACTGAATTCCTCACAGTTCTTCACAGTTGTTTCAAACAACACCAAAGACATCCATAGATGTATTCTGGACAATATTAAGGATGCTTCCAACCTCAATCTTGCTTTGACCACTATTGTTGCTTACTGTTGAAGTATCCATGTGTTACCCACATGTGTTACCCACATGTAAGTTGTCCCACATAGGAGAAAGAGTAGAGTATGCATCACTTTATATACTCAAGGAGTAACTCCTACTATTACCAATTGGTTTTAGCAGTGAACCTTCTTTGGGTTTATGAGTGGACTACTTCTTCTCCTCCTTGTTTGGGTTGCCCAGACCCATTATCTAAATTCTATCACTTACCCTATTAGCAATTGAAACCCAATTTTGAGATGCTGCTTCATTCTTCTTCAATGGGATGTTAATTTTTGAACCAAATAAAGCTTTTGAACACGACACATTTGTTCTATCCAGATCTGGAAGCACCACTGCCGGTAGGAGAGCATCTTAGGTGGCATGCATGGCTGACTTTAGGGCTTCAGATTATCATCATCATCATCATTATTATTATTATTATTATTATTATTATTATTATTATTATTATTATTATTATTATAATACTAACTTATTATTAAATTAATTGATTAAATAGTAAAAATATATTATTAAATAAATATTGATATTTAAAATTCAGTCAGTCCAGTAATTGGGTTAATTGTGCAATTGATTTTATCACAAAAACATATGGGTAATTGGGTTATTTATAATTTCTTTAAATTTATTATCTTTTGATGAAGAGAGATGATGTCAATAATTTGGCAATATTGGAGGTCTTGAAGTTATTCTTGAGTGTATAGATGATGAAGACATTTTTAATGAGCTTGGAAGATGGAGCTTCAATGGCTCTTAAAGAGAAATGTGTGAAATGAAGAGGAAGATGGAGCTTCCTTTCATTAGAATTAAACAGGGGCAATATGATAATTTCACCCATTAACGGCCACTTAACGTTTTTTTAGCCCATATAGTTACGTCATTTAGTTTTGAAACAATTGGTGCTTACCATGTAGAAAAGAAAATAAGATTAGTTACCACATGCGTTATTTTCTAGCCAAATCATATTTATAAGAAGGCAAATGATATAATGAGAGATAATATTTTTTTTATATTTACTAGGGAAAAATATCTATATATTCATCTATTAATTCACCTCTTTTTACTAAAGGCTTTTACCGTCCTTGAAACTGATAAAATATTTTCAAAAAAAAACCTTCCGATTCTCATTCTCTTCCATTGATTATCTTCACTGTAAATTCATCTATAAAACTCATTTGCTTGGACATGGTCACATGGCGGCGGTAAAATCAACTTGTATTTAATTACTGGTAATTTCATTTTCTATCTTTGATTTTGTCTTCAGTTTTTTTATTTTATTTATTAGTTATAGATTAATTGATTGGTACTTCCTTCGTTTCTTTAAGTTTTTTCACTTTATGAGAGAGAAATTTTAATTTGATTTTTGAAGCATGTATTCAAAACAAAATATATTCATGTGAGATGTTATTAGATTAGTCTTGAAGCAAAAAAGTTTAACATATAATTTTTACAATTTTTTATTATGCGTACTATGAGATATCGTGACTCAAAATTTACACTGAAATACATACAAAGAATAAAATGGACAAACAAAAAATACATAGCGAGTAAGTTAAGGTTTCATTAGCTGCAAGCCTGCAACCCCTATAAATAAATACTTCGGATATATAGATTAATTGATTGCTAACTTATAAGTACCACATTTTGCCTGGTGAATCAAAAGATCCTCATCCTCCCTTTTAAATACACTTTTATTAAATTGTCTACTAAATATAATTTTATAAATTTAATTAATATCTCACCCAAAAACAATTTTAAATTGATAAAATAGTATGATTAAATTAATTCAAAACATCCACATTAACACTCACATTTAGTTTTTAAAATAATCACATCTAGTTATTTGATTCTACAAAGTTGTCATTAGTCCAGCATTGTTGTATGGATCAGAGTGTTGGCCCATAAAGAAATTCCACGAACAAAAGATGGAAGTATAGCTGAGATGCGAATGCTGAAGTGGATGTGCGGTAAAACGATGATGAAATAGACTAAGATAAAAAATCAGGAGTTCAGAGAGAAGGTAGGAGTTGCCCCACTATCTGCTAAGATGCGCGATAATAAACTAAGATGGTTTGGACATGTGAAAAGAAAGCCAATAGAAGCTCCTGTAGAAGGATAGAAACCATTATAGTGGAGGGTAAAAGGAGTTGAGGAAGACCTAAGAAAACGTGGTTGAGCAAATTAAGGACGACTTGAGTAAATTGCACCTCTCCGAAGACCATACTAGGGATAGGAATTGTTGGAGACGCCAGATTCACATTCTAAATTAGTAAAAGTTTCCTTAGTTGTTTTTCTTGCTATGATGCCTAGCTGTTTATTTACCTGCCCCTTTGTTCTTTGTTACCCATTGGGTCTATTATTTTATCCCAACCTTTAATTTGGCTATTGTGGTTCTTCTGCAGGTAGTTTTTGATTTTCAAGCAACAATGTTAATCACATTCCTCTCTATGCAGGGTTCTCACCTTCTGGGGTAAAATTCACCGCATTCCTTTAGTATTTCCTCTCAACAGAGTACAAATATGGATTTTCCGTCACCTTGCCTCACCCAGACCCTGCTTTCAAGCGGAATATTGGATTGATGATGATACTGTTATTTTTAAAGTTAAAATTGATATATTTTAAATATCAAAATACTCATTTTATGTATATCAGAAATGATCATGCAAGAGTTCCTGTCCTCCCTACAAAACGCCATACCTCAATCCCAAGTTCTTGGTACGTCTTGTTAAACCACAAAAATCTCATTTAACATAGTTTCGTCCTGAGATTTAAATTAATTAAAAAATACAAATTGTTGTGAGAGACAGTGTTTTTAAGAGACGCATTAGATATATGAGTTAAAATAGCCTAACTAACACAAAAAAAAAGCATATGAATTTCTTATTTTAAAATACAGTCTCTCGCAAAAATAACTGATTAAATAATCAATTTTCCCACATTTTAAAACTTTAAAATAACACTTGAAATACACTTACTTTAATTTTATTTATAATAGTAACTTTAAACTATTTCATCGTCACTATAAGATAGTGTCATAGTAAAAGTTGTTTTCAAACAAAGAACTAACATAAGTCAAGCCGAAGCTTAACACAAATCCCAAAATTTGAAAAAAATTATTTCATTTTTCAAAAGAAATTTCTAAAATTAGGTTCGGAAAATTTTAATTTTTTAAATAAATATCTCCATGTCAAAGCTGAGGTTAGGTACTTATTCGCTATTTTTAGCAGCGACGTGAAAAAAGTCATGTTAAATTTTTTTTCTCTTGGTCGCTGTTCATAAGACCGAATAAGTCAGCAAGTCTTGCATGAGACCGTCTCACTGTGAGACGGACTCATACAAGCAGCCCAAATTTAAACTTACGCGGTAGTTAACTAACTAAAAACCGCTTTTTCATTGATTTTTAAGAAATTAAAATTTTGGTCAGTCTATATTAAGCCGTCTCACGGTCTTATTAAAGAATTTGTCATTTTTTTACATAAAAACTTGTATGCAACGGTTGTATGGATGCAACCACCTATATATGTGCCAAATCTAAGACTTAAAAGATCAAATTCAACACTTTAATGACCAAATCTAAGACTTAAAAGATTAATTTAAGACTTAAATCGATTTATTTTTAATTCTTAAATTTGATATTGTATTTTTTTTTTTAAAAAAAATCCAATTTCAAGACTTGAAAGGTCAAGCCAAAGGCTTAAAAGAGTAAAACGTTAGCTTCGATTTGACCGCTTAAGTCTCAAATTTGGATTAAAAAAAACAATTATATATAAAAAAATAATAAAATTATAAATTATTAGTTTGGCCTTTGTTGAAGTTAATGTTTGAAATTGATAATTTAAGTATTAAATTGAATCGTAAGTCTTGAAATAGGCATTTTAAGATCAGGTGCTCTATTGAGAGACCGTCTTTTGTAAAGACGACTCTCAAAAGTCCAGCCCAAATCTATATTTAGAGTTGTAACAATATATATTTAGAATTGGACTGGGCTTTTGAGAGCCGTCTTTACAAAAGACGGTCTCAAGTAAGAATTTGTATTTTAAGATTTGACTAACACAAATTTTTACTTGAAACTGTCTTTTGTAAAGACGGCTCTTAAAAGCCCAATCCAATTCTAAATATATATTGCTACAACTGTAAATATAGATTTTGGGCTGGGCTTTTAAGAGTCGTTTTTACAAAAGACGGACTCTCAAGAAAATACTTGACTAAAAGCATATATTTGAGTTTTTCAATGGGAAGAAATGGGCTGGGCCTTTTCTTTTGGTTGCATGTGAATGGAGATTTCTTTTTTTTTTTATAAAGAAACTCATTTTATTTCAATTTTCACATAAAGCCCATATATGATGGACTCAAAAGAGATAGATGGACAGGTTAATGAAACACAAATTGTTGTAGAGATCGTCTCTTTGAGAGATTATTTTTAATTGTGACGGTGTATTATATATTTTTTTAAATATTGTAAGTATGTATTAAAAATGGTGTAAGTAAACATTTAAGATATTGAAAATAGGCATTAAGAATATGGTAAGTAAGCATTGAGGATAATGAAAATTGACATTAAAAATATAGTAAATAGACGTTACTCTTTAATAGGTTGGGCTTGAGTTGAGATACGTTTTTCAAAGAAACAGTCTCTCAAAGGTCTAGCTGTTAACGAAGGGTAAGTCTCCTGTGAGACGGCCTTAGCCGTGCAACTGGCCCAAGCCCAATAACTTTTTAAATATATGCTAACATACTAATTTTAAGACTTAAAAATCCAATTCCAAGACTTAAAAATCCAATTTTAAGACTTAAAAGGTCAATTTCAAAGTTTTAAATATCAACTTTCATCTTTGAGAAATCCTATTTAAAAGTTGATATGAGAATTTAATGTTTTGGATTTGGTTTTTTAAGTCTTAAAATTGGTTTTTAAAGTATTAAAATTGATCTTTTAAGTCTTTGAATTGGACTTTAAACTTTCAAAATTGACATTTTAATTTGTGAAATTGGCAAAAGAAAATTATACAATTACACCGGCACAATAAAATGCGTTTCACAAGTGAGGTGGTCTCACCCAAGTTTATGTGGTTAATGAAATGGTTCCTCCTTCCGGACACTTCTAAAGCCCAAAATCTTAAAAAGAAAACACGTCACCAATAAATCCAGAAGTCACTAGAATCACATTCCACGTTACATCCAAATGATCATGTCACCATTAAATTATTTACTTCTTTATCTTTTAATTAAACTTCTAGAACATAATTCTTTTGGAGTATTATTTATATATTAAGTGTATTAATTCTCTTTAATTTTGCCAAGTTTATTTATTAATTTTCTGAAAAAAAACAATATCTTTGTTTAATTGGAAGAAGGAAAAATGTTGCAATCAAGAATAATAATGAGGAAGAGTAATAGGTTAGGGATAAATTGGGGATTAAAAAAAAGATATATAAGTGAAGAACAAGAAAGTGCAGCAACACAAGGGGTACCTCCAACACAAGGGTATGCTCCAATTCCTACTCGTATTCCGGCTGATCCTGCTATTCATGCTAGTGATCCTCCTCCTCAGGTACCTACTTTCTTTAGTTTCTTATCCGAAATATTTAATATGGGATATTTTACATGGTAGGTACAAACTTTGCAAAAGATTAGTGGTATTAGTTGGTTGAAACTACTTATTCATACGAATAGCTTGTTTTGAACAAGCTCAAAATTAGCTGGTCAAACCAAGGTTTTGGGTTTTTCACGTGGTAACCAAAACTTTTAAAAAATCCACGCGGTAACCCTAAGGTTTACCAAATTGTTTCACCGCGACTTTTTTTGCACATAAAATGTTAAGAAATGTTAATTTCGAAGCTTTACGGCTGTTATACGCCTATATATGCGACTCACTATTTGAAATATCATCAATTTCAACATTTCCCCCCAAAATATAAACCGTAATTCTACCATATTTCATCCAAATTATATTTTCTCCCAAATTCAAAGATGATATAGTTAGAGTTTATTTTTTGGGGAAAATGTTGAGACTAATGACATTTGAAATGGTGAGTCGCATAAGTAGGTATATAACAGCCTTAAAGCCTCAAAATTAACGTTTGCTTACCTTTTATGTGCAAAAAAAAGGGTTACGGTGGAACAATTTGGTAAACCTCAGAGTTACACCACGTGGAACTCAAAACCTCAGAGTTATGATGTGAAATTTTCTAATAAAATAAGTTGGTTAAATTAGCTATTAGTCATTTGACAAACCTCCTTACAAACATTTTGTTTTGAAATTGTCTCACTGAAAAATAATCTTAAAATTTTCATAGGGAGGAGATGTTGGGGAGGCACCCGACCCATTAGTCCCACCCAAACCACCAACCTCTACATCCCAAAGGTTAGAACACACTGGAGTGGGCCGTCCATCCGAGCCCAACACCCAACAAAAACGTCGATCATCGAATCGAGCTAGCCCATCGGACGGTGCAGAAGCCCACAAGGCCCAAAAGAAGGCCCAAGAGGAGGACAACAAAGAGTACTTTAAAACACACAAGGCATCTCCATTATCAGAATTAGAGTTTGTGGACTCAAGAAAGCCCATAACACAGGCAACGGACAGCCCAACATCATATTATGGAAGAGATGAGGGAGTAATCGTGTGGAAGCCGGAGCAGCTAGATACTGCTGAGGACTCATTGTTAAGAGCCGTTAAGATTTGGAAGTGGAATAAAATGAGGGGTGATCCTGATTCTCCTCATGGTAGAGTGCTTAGAGAGCTTCGTGGGGAGTATTGGTGAATATGGTGCGGGCTATGTACCATATCAAAATTCCTAATTTTTTTTCTTTTTTTTTGTATTGCTAAACTTGTTTGGATGTTTCATTAGTGTTTTGTGTATTTTGTACATTGGTAAATGTGATTTTAATTATGTATTTCACACTCAGCTACATAGTTGATGTCCTTGTTCCCTGCCTTTCATTGCCCTATATTCTTTTTACTTTGTTCTTACTTTTTCTTTATTTATATGCTTAGTTTTTATAATATGTTTAATTTTTATGTATATTTATTTGTTAATTATTGTTATAGGTAAAACTTATTAGTATAGGCTGGCGAGTAAAGGAAGGAAAAACTTCTTCGGAGGATCAGTTTTAAGCCGGGAGACTCTTTGACCTCATCCTCTTTATGAGTAGGGATGATCATGTGGCGGGTCTAGAACTTGTCCAATCAGACCCGAACCAGGACCCTTTTAATATTTTTGAGATCTAAACTCGCATCCGGACTCTAAGGGTCTAAAATTTTCAAACACAGATCTAAACCTTCTGAATTCGATAGGTCTAGGGTCATTAATGGGTCTGAAAAAGTCTCTTTGATTTCTCAAATTTGAACCATTTTGCAAGTCATTATATGTTTCATATATTTGTAAGACAGTTACTATCATATTTTACAAATATTTAATATTAATTTAACATCTAAAGTTGCACGCCATCATCCATATACTGATATACGTTTAGCACTTAGCAAGTAGCATATAATAATTATATGAAATGAAAATAAGTGTTTAGGGCATCATTCATACGTAGAAGACAAATCGAAATGGACAATTTAATATTTATAATGGACCGAGGGGCGGGTCCAGGGTCTGGATCTCGATCCCGGACCGGAGTCGCCAATTATTTTTTAGATCTAGATCCGACTCGGATCCGATGAGTCTCAAAAAATAAGACCCAGACCCTTAAAAAAGGGCGGGTCCAACAAGGTCCTGGATCGTGACCATCCTTTTTATGAGTATGAGTTGTCGTCTTCCTTCCCTCCCCATATCTTGCTCATAGGTTCCTATATATGAACGGAATACACCGAATATAAAGATGATGTTGTATAAATCATTAGCCAAATTTAAATATTAATTTGATTGAAATAAATCAATCATAAATGTCAATTAGATTAGAACGTAGAGATCCTCTTTAATTTGCTAGCACCGTCACCTAGTTTCCGAAACATAAAGAAAAGAGTAAAGAAAAGAAAGTCAAAACTGAAAACCCCAATAAGTTCATGTGGAGGAAATTGGAATCTTACAACCCAATAAATATGCATTTATTGAGATATAAATGATACCCAAGATTGCTATGAAATGTAGGTGCGGATGTACGTACACGTAATACATCACCTCATTCCCCATTATTAAAAAACATAACAATAATTTAATTTTTCTTACTCACTTATATGTTTCATCGTATGTATTTAGTGTATTCCGCTTATAGATAAATTATGGTTAGGGTTTGAAAAGAGGAGATATACAGCATTTCATATCCGTACAGGAGAGTATGTTCAAAGAGTCTCTCGAGTCACTTATATATTTCACAATATTCATTTATTTTATCATTATTATCATTAATTTAATATCCCGCTTAAAAACAGGCTTAGATATAAAAAAAAGTAACAACAACTCATACACATAAAGGAGAGTGTGACCTTGTGAAAAGCCCTAACAGTAAAACATCTAAAAAAAATAACTTATTCTCATAATTTTCATAAATTGGGCTATTTAATCCATATATAAAACGGTTCGAAACATTACTTCATAGTTACATCATCATCATCATCATACCCAATATCTCAATATCCCGATCAGAGCAGGGTCTTCAATATCTCTTATTTATTCCTCCAGCCAAGTACCCAACCACTTTCCACTCTTTTCATCAACCAAAATCTCCTTCCCATCCATACATACATCATGTCTTCATCTCCAATCCACTTCTTAATTACTTTCTTCTTTTCCCCTTTTTAAACCTCCCCAAAAATATTCATTTTCTCTCAATATCATCCAAACTAATCTCATTACCCATTTACCCATTTACCCATTACCCATTACCCATTACCCATATATTATCTCATGGAAGGAATTTCAGCTCAAGTTTACAAAACCATGAAATCCTATTGGAAAACAAGAGGATATCAAAAACTCAACAAACCCAACAAGAAAAATGCTAGACCCGAAGCGGTACCTTCCGGGTCTGAACTGGATCCGAACCCAGTTAGACCCAGAAGAAGACGGTTCTTTCGGGTGAAAATAAACAGGAAGATACGGATCTGGAAGAAGGTTGTTGGGTTACCCAAGAAATGGCTCACTAAATTAAGAGATGCTTATGTGAATATGATGCTTAGTTTAGCTAATTCCGGGCTTGCAGTTGGTGGTTCTGGATCCGGGTTTGGAGGATCCATTGATTATGGTAATGGGTTTGGATATAATTATAGAACTCAATTGAAGGAATATGATGAGAAGATGATTGTTGAGATTTACAAGTCTTTGATGATTGCTCAAGGACAACTTGGAAATCCAACCAAAGTTAATAATAATAATAATTATAATAATAATAATAATTCTCAACCACAAATTATTAGTACATCTAAATTAACGAGAATCTCGGGTTAGTCTAGTGGTTGATGTTATTCAATTACGTATGTAAAATGGGTTCGATTTTAATAACTTTCAAGAAATATTAAATTTCTTTTACCTTGTAGCGGATTCTCCGACCTTATATGTTTGATAAAAAAAAGGTAGTCAAAATTACCATTTGTGTGTAGTAACATTTTTGTTTTAGGGTTATTTCCAAGTGAAAATAGTTGGAATATGACAAGAATATTAGGATGAAATTAATAAAGTTTGGTGTTTTATGTACAAGTTGGTTTTGTTTTGCTTTATTGATGAATGAATATTGATGGGTATAACTTACAAGTAATTATTATCCACTCATTAATTCAATTTAAGGGATATTATAATGGTGTAATGTCCCAATCTTAAGAAAAAAAATGTATGTACTCTATTAATTATGTACAATACACTCAATTGATAATTTTTTGTACTATATTAAAAAAAATGATAATTTTGTACTCTTCTTTGCTAGATGTTATTCTCCTTGCTTAGTTGAAGAAATTATTATTTGTATTAGTATTCTATTTTTTATTTAGGGTAGGCAAAAAATTATTTTTTTTATCTGGTGAAAAATGAATTCGTATTATACAGGTGAAAGATGAAACTTTCAATAACTATACTAACTCTTAAACAATTAACAGTTAATCTCCTGAGAGACCGTCTTTATGAGAGACGTCTCCCAGATCCAATTCATTAAAGCTTATTGCCTACCTTTAATTTATATTTTTTTAATGGGTCAAACCAATTAGAGATAGTCTCTCAAAAAGACCGTCTTTCACAAGAATTTGTGAATAATTAATAGAGAGAAACAATATTTACTATTGTTAAGTAGTTAACTAATGATTTTATTAGTTTATTTTATCATTGAATTTCATATAAATGGTTAAATGGTTATTTAGACAACATTTTTAATGCTTATATATAACTTAAAGGCTATACATGAAAGTATATCTTAACTCTTAAATAATTAATAGAGAGAAACAATATTGCTTTATTAATTATGTATGGTCTTACCAAAAGTCTTTGTCTTTGTACTCAAAGATGACAAATGAATATAGGGAGGATCAACTTAATTATTATTTTTCTTCAAAAACAAAAACTTAATTATTATTTAATAAGTACTTCTACTAGACTAATTAGTTTAACTATTAGTGTAAGTAGTTTAAACAACTTGCACTAATTTTTATACTCAATAAATTATTTTAGTGATATGTGATACTTTAGAAAATTGGTGAATATATGGAATTTTTTTATTGGTTAAAGTTTGAGTGTTTGACCTATATAGAATATGGTCATCCAATTTTATGTATTAGGAGTTGATCTTTCTTTTTCTATATGCTTTGGTAACAAACTTGATAAAGACATGTATTTGGGTATAGTCAAGCCTCAGAGTATACAACTTATTTTGGATTTTAATCATTAGTTTAATCTTGATTGAGTTAATTATTCTTTAATATGTTATCAGAAGTTAGCATGACAAAAGATCATAAGTTCGAATCGCAAGCACCTCTCATTTTAAGTGCAATATTTAACGTCAGGTATGAGGAGACCCTGTGTTGCATCCACACTTCTATCCCAAACGACTCTCATATTATCAGAAGTTAGCATGACAAGATGTCACAAGTTTGAATCTGTTGATACACCAAGAAAATCCTAATTGTGAGTGGGTAGGTTAATTCTAAAAGAGTGAGTCGAAAAATCGAATATTAAATACTTGTTACATTTAGTTTTATGATTTGATTTGAGAATTTTTTGGTTGAGTCATTGTCTTAAGAGTTTTGGTTTAGTCCATTGATATCTCCTTACTTCACTTCATGCCTCAAAATTGATTTGGTTAGTGTTACATCCCTATCCTTGGACATGTCCAAAATATTAATATCACAGATTGAATAAATTTTGATTTTTAAATATATATAATATTTTCACAATTTGATTTGATTTATTTTACTAACTAGGCTAGTGTAGCATTATTTCACGTCTCCATAAATATATAGGATGATGATTGTTACCCTAGTTTTACATCAATTGGTGTGGTCATATTATAAATAAATTTATACTTCCTCCGATCAATTTACTTGTAACATTGGATATACTTATATTATTCACTTACCTCTTAATGTGTAATTAATTTTTAATCTATAGGTTAAAACATAGTTAAGTGAGATATTATTTGATTCGTTTCGATGCAAAGATTATCACTATCTAATTTTTATAATTTTTTACTTTACATAATTAGAGATTAGAGATATTAAGAATTAAATTAGTGCATCGAAACACATAAAAAGGCAAACGTTGCAAGTGTTTTGTAACGGAGGAAGTAGCTAGTAAGAATGTATTAATGAACTAGAGGTAGATGTATTACCTATTATGGTATTATGACCTTCTAAACTAGGAAAGACATTTAATATTCATGAGCTTGGATTAGTAAGGTTTTCTATTAAAAAAAACAAAAGAGAAACAATTATAGGCTTTAACCTAATCTTCACGACATAGCACTAGGAACGACTTGTTTATGTTCTTTGAGGTTAAACATTCATAGTAAACCAATTCTTTCGAAAACTTTCTCGATTTGAAAATCATTCCGCTAGAAAACAGGGTTAGGCTGAAGGAATGTGACGGACAATCCATACCTGGCTCGTACTCTCTTGGGAGGGAATATTAGAGGAAATCGGTCAATTTTACCCCCCAGAATGTGAGAACCCTGTATAGAGAGGAATTGATTAGTATTGTTGCTTGGAGATAAAAAAAACAACTACCTGCAGAAGAACTCGATTTGAAAATTACGGATTAATATTTCTCCTCTTGCTGTAGAAATTTTCTAACCTATCATCAAATCTAATAAAATATAATTACTTACTATGATTTTAATCCTAATTTTTGTTGGATAAGTCACCTAAATTTGTCATTTTGGGTTTTTTATTTATTGTTCTCATAATTCATATCACAAATTTTGAAGAAAAATAACTTTGTTTATTCTTATTTTAATATTTTAATAATGCTTATGTACTCCACATATCTTCCACTAACTTTATTTTAATATTTTTATATTCCTTATATTTTCCACATGTTTCCCACTAACTTTATAAAAATGTTATGGTCCACATATTTTTTCACTAACTTTCTTTTAATATTTATTTTAATGTTTATGATCCTCACTTTCCTTCATTATTTAAAACATCACTATCTAAAAGATTCTATTTTTTAATTCCCATAAACATCATTTCCTTTTATGCGGGGCTCTTCCTAAATTGACCACTTTCCTCTAGTCCTCCCTTTAAGGGAGTACGTGTATGGATTGTTCGTCACCTTTCCTCACTCAGACCCTACCTTTATGCGGAATATTGGGTACGACGATGATGATGAAACATTTCTTGTTGAAATTTCATTTGAACGAATGAGTATTACCCAAAAAAAGACTGTTTTAACATCTAAAGTTAATATTTTAATACACAAATAATAATTTTAATTAATTTATTGGGCTATCTATTTAGTCCAATTTAAGATTGTATCTCAAAACGATCATCTTAGTTGAGAATTTGCCACAATTTTTTTGTAAGGCGGTATTATCGTAAAACGTTATTCATACATGAATTGAATAGACCAACTAATATAAATTTTTGCCAATGATCTCTTTATGTTGAAGCCGTATCACCGAGAAATGTTCACTTACAAATATAGCTCTTAGAATTTAATTGAGTCTGATCTAGGTTTGCTAAAATTTTAAATAAGGTATACAATAGAAGCCCAAATTATTTTGGAAATGGGTTACTGTGTTAAATGAGTTCCATGTCCAATAGTTGGAACACATCTAAGTAGCTTAAAAGCCCAAGCCCATGGCCCAGCCCATTGCCAAGCCCTTTAATGCTATACTGCACTGACCAGCTGTAAAACAATTGAAGCCCAAACATTAGTCTATTTGGGCTGACTCAGCAACTTTTCTACGAGATCAACTCATGTGAGACGAACTCATACAAGTAGTCCATTAGTAAAAAGAATATTTAAATTCATATTTGTACAGGAAGCATTTTTTCAAAAAGAGTTTGGGCTGACTCAGTTGTGAGTGAGACGACCATAATAAAGGATTCGTGTTAATGTTTAACATGACATTTTAAATATTAATTCAGCAAGTCTCTTGAGGTTTCTTGAGAGACCGTCTCTTTCAGATACGTATCTTAAGCACAACCCATTAAAGATTAATGCTTATGTATCGTATTTCTAATGCTTACTTATATTATCTTAATGCTTACTTACCGTATCTTTAATGTTTACTTTCAATATCTTAAATGTCTACTTACAATATTTTTAATGTCTACTTACAATATTTTTAAAAATATATAATATGTCAAGCCCAATTATTATATTAATATTAACATTCATTTTGGATATTAAGACCCTCATTCTAATTATTATTCTTTTTATATGTAAACTACACCGATAAAAGACATGATCGTGCAAAACTTTTGAGGCGCTATTTTAAATGATTCTCTTTCATTTTTATTTTTTTTTAATTTAAAATTTTTACTTTATTTTTGTTTTGATCTCTTTAGGTATGTCTATTCATTTATGGAAATATTTGTACTTTTGCTACTTTCATCTTTCTATTTCGATCCTTTCTAAAAGCCAACACTCTAATCCATATAGTAGCTTAATACTAATGGTTGTTTGATAAATTTACACTTTATTAAGAGTGCATCTCGATAGCATAATATTCCAGTAGCCACTCTCCATGTTTGCCACTCATTCTGAATTCTATAGGTCACATCTTGTTACACATTTAGTTGTCCCCATTCCTTTGAAATATTGTCCCAGTGTATGTGAAGCATCCACTTGAAGCAATTACTTTCTCCTCTAGTATTATCTCGTTGGTGATAAAAGTACACTCTGTCCCTCGATATCCTTTAGTTTCTCGAGCCGGGAACTCTTTGATCGCACTATCCTTTATAGGTATGAGCTGTCGTCTTTTTTTTTTCTCCAGATCCTGATCATAATTTTATATGAGCGAGATACCCTAAGTATGATGATGATATCATATCCTTTAGAAGAGTGATAATAAGTTTTAATGTAGAAAGGAGAATAAATTTTAGGATTTAGTAGAGTATGTATTACTCAGACTACACCCATTGGGTTTGTCCCCTTGAATTATTTTATTTGTTAACTGTTTTTTTAATTAAATGGGATAAATTTAAAGGGACAAAAGGAATTTAGACGGAGTTATATCTTAAAATTATAATGAGACAAATTAAAATGTGAATGAATAAAATAAAGAAATTCTTATCCATTATAACAAAAACTTGATCTGGTGGTGTTATATGTAGGGGTTAATTGAGCCGATTGTCCTGGTCGTTCAGGACAACACTTTAATATTGTAAAAAATATTCATAGTTGCAAGAAAATTGGACACATAGGATGGTTTGACTTTCACTAATTCACATGTAAACTCGGGTTTGAGCTGTCCGTAACTCCTCACAATTTTTGTTTTATTTTTAAAATTAAAACTCTTACTCTTCATCAGAGTAGCCCTAAATTTGTCATTTGAAAGCCTATATTAAATCTTTTAGCCTTTAAACTCACTATGTTTTTGAAATTTACATGCACAACTTTTTATATAAGATCATCTAACCGGAAGATATGTCTTATACTTGGGTTAAATAGTCAATAATAAAAACATTTATTTTATAGGCTTCTTAATTATTTAGAGGTCGTCTCACCGTGAAACCACGGTGTCATATTAAAACCAAGTCCACTTTCACACTCAGCAGTTTAAAGCCCAAATGCCTGAAAAATAGTGGTTTATTATGATTAAAATCGATAATAATATTAACAATTTTTCTTTAAAATTAGTAAGAATATAGTAATTTTAGGCATAAATGTTCAAAATACTTTGTAAATTTGCCTGTTCATATGATTTTGGTTATGTAACTATGTAAGTTAACACCCATTATCCGTGAATTTATGGGCCCAAGTACATGGGTACCTTGTAGAAAAGTCCAAACCAATAAATCATCTATGGGATGATTATGTGACAAATTGTCACGGCCTAAACCACCACCATTGTTGGCGTTTCTTTTAAATTCACAAACATCATCATCATCAGACATCAATCTAATATTTTGCTCGAAAATAGGATATGGGTGAGAAAGGTAATTGACAATCCATACACATACTTTCATTAGAGAAAAGTGATCAATTTTACCGTTTGAATATTAGTACACAGTACGATGAGAATAAAAGTTTTTGTTGCAACTTGCAATATTTTGAAAGTTCTAAACAGAATTACATTATTTGTGCTAAAAATTTCCCAATTTTTATTTGTCGCCACCCTTTTAATAAAATCGCCACCCCAATTTATTTTTTTTTTTTGTACAATTTTCCTTTTTTTTATTTTTTTAATTTCCCAATTTTTATTTGTCGCCACCCTTTTAATAAAATCGCCACCCCAATTTAATAAATTAAATAATAAATAATTAATTAATAAATGTAGAAAATAAATGTTGAAAATTCATGACATTAGAAAAATGTCGAAAATATTGCATTAGCAAAAGCGTCGATGTAATATGACATTCAAGACGTTTTGTGCTTAAACGCATGGTGTTTTCGCATATTTGTGCTTAATGTGCATGAATTTTCGACATTTCTGCGATTTCACTAATTTTTGAATTTTACGGTTATCCTTTTTTAATTTATTTATTATATGTTATTATTAAATTTTATTATTATATGTTATTATAAATTTTATTATTATATGTTATTATAAATTTTATTATTATATGTTAAATAAATAATTTAAAAAAAAAAAAAAAAATTGAAAAATCGTCGAAATGCTGAAATAACCATAGACATTAAGACAAAGCGTGCGAAAATACATAGCAAATTCGCACAAAAGCGTCGAATGTACATGGTACATTCAAGCCGCTTTGTGCTAATTTGTTATGGTATTTTCGACGCTTTTGCTTAATTGCTATGGTATTTTCAAGACGCTTTAGATTTTTCCATTTTTTTTTTATAAATTATTTATTTAACATATAATTATGTTTATGTTAATTAATTATTTAAATATTTATTGTGTTGTGATTAATAAATATTTAATTTATTTATAATATGTAGGTTATTAATTGATAATATATTATTTATTTAAAAAAATTTTATGTTAATATTATTTAATTTATTTATATTATGTTTTTGTTAATATTATTTAATTTATTTATAACATGTAGTGCGTCTGGTTGCAAATTTATGATCATAGGAACCAGCCGTAATCCAGAAGAATATTTATAAAAATATTTATAAACAAATAACAATAATAACAAATAATAATAAAAATATTTATAAACAAATAATAACAATAACAAATAATAATAACATTTATATTAAATAAATAAAAAAAACAAAAAGTTATAATAAAATTTAAATAACAATAACAAATAATAATAACATTTATAATAAATAAAATAAAAAAAGGAAAATCGTGCAAAAAAAACAAAAAAAAAAAATAAAAAAATTAGGGGTGGCGATTTTAGTAAAAGGGTGGCGACAAATAATAATGCCCAAAAATTTCATTGAGCACTGTAGCATAGGGTACTAGTAACAGTGGTAAACTGGTAATGGAAGGCAGGCTGTATAGTCAGTAGTTTGTACGGATTAGGAAGAAAATAATACTTCCTCGGTTTTCATAATAATACTTGTTATTGAGTGTGACATTACGTGGGAAATTATCACTATTAATAGTAAGTATAATGAAACAGAAGAAGTATAATTGTAGAATTTATAAAATGAGTCTCGCTAACTCCAATAAGGTGAAAAAATAGGTAATCCACGTTCAAATTAATTTCTAAAATTAATTGGTAGTAGAAGTACGCAGTAGACTAGTGGTAATTAAACCTCCTATAAGTTGAATATATTCTTTTTTTTCTCCGATGCATGACAACTGATGTATAAGTAATATAAGTAATAACATTGACACTGGACTAACCCTAAAATGCCAAAAACAAAGCTGTAATGTGCAAGTATGGTTTGTTCGTTATCATTTTCATAATAATTTTTTAAAAAAAAACGTTAAAAATAGTATCATGATCATCATATCCATATGTATCCCGCTCATAGGAAAACTATAATTAGAATATCGGGAGATAAGTAAGACATCAACTCATACCCATTAATGAGAATGCGACTAAAGAGTCCCTTGACCATTAATAATAATTAAAAAATAAAAATAAGAATTAAAATAAAAAGATATAAAAGAGCGATATGTAAAAGGCAAGGAACAATGACAACAACAGGCAAAATCTAATGAGCTATTTTGAATAAGTAAAATAAACTAAAATAGTGTAATTATTAAGCCGTAACAATTCGTCACATAATCTCACCGTAGCCCACTCGTGGGGTCACGGGACACCCGTGGGCTCGGGCCCTCAAACCCACGGGTCAAGAGCGTTGACTTGCCCTTACACTCGGTGAGGTTCATTGTTTCCCAAAACCATATGGCAGTATGAAGATTAGTTCACCCACTATATATGCAAGTCAACAACATGTAAAGTATTTCCAACAGTAATACGCTATTTTGCCAAATACCGACCAAATCAAAAGTGGGCCCACCCACGGAAGACCATAATTATATAGAGTACTAAAAGTATATGACCGTACACATAGAAAGTTAATGGTGGCAATGTTACTGAGCTCCACGGGCTCACCATCATCAACTCCATGCATGGCTTCAGGAATCTCAACTGGCCAAACTTATTCAATCTGTCTACGTCTTCCTGATCATATGTAAGCTTTTGCATTTGCATTCACTATTTTGGGTCCATTTTCAGTACTCACTCATTGAATACATTTATACATCCATTAGATTTTTTTTACCTCAAAACTTTCCCATTGCCATTCATTTTCCTACTATACTTAGAGGTGTTCAAAACAGACTCGATGACCCGATAGACCCGATTTTATAATCGAATTCGATTTGACCCGACTTAAAAATGAATCTATAAGTATGTAAAAACCAATGTGAACACAAAACCCGATTTTGAACCGCCTCTAACTAGACTAGTGAGACTAATTAGGTTAATGGTTGAGGTCTCAGAATATGTCAACTCAAATTAATTGTTCACTTTTCTTTTTGGGTAAGTTCAATTTAATTGTCCACTTTTTAATTTTGACAAAGATTTTTTATCTAAATACCCTATGTTCACACAAGTAAAGACCATAATACCCCTATTTATATTATTTAAAATACCTCCAACTACCACCTTTATAATTATTATAATAACTTATACCTCAGCTATCACCTTTACAATTATTATAATAACTTAAATACCCCAACTACCACCTTCACCTCTCCAAGGATCTGACCAGGGATAGGGTCAGTTGGCGGTGCCTTATGCACGTCTTAGATTACTAAACCTATCCCTTTACCCCCTCGTTCGTCTTTTTCCTTTGCGTTTTTGTCGCCCTTTACCTGTTTCTTTGATCTTATCTTTGTATTTATTTGTATGCTTTTATTCTATTTGTCAACTGTAGGTTTCTTTTTCTAGAAGACCGTTCTCGAGCGAGGGACTCTTTGATCGCACTCTCCTTATGGGTATGCGCATGCCATCGTTCCTCTCTCCCCAGATCCTTATCATAGTTTTCTATGAGCGGGATACACTGGGTATGATGATGATGACTTAAAATACCCCAACTACTATTTTCTTAAAATCCGTGTCCAACCCAAAGTGGACAATTAATTTGAATTACAGGGAGTATACTCTAATTAATATGTCTTCTCACACATGAGAGTCCTTTTCGTTTAGAAGTGTAGATGTAACGCATACCCTCTTTATATCTGGGCGCTAATATTTCAATTTAAAGGAGGGGCAATTGATAATCAAACCTGTAACCTCTTGTCACGTTGACTTATGATACCATGCCAAAGAATCAACTCATCCAAAAACTTAAACTAATAGTTGATGTCCCAAGATATGTTATATACTTTTACAAATCGGTTAAAGTAGTAAGTATTTAGAAATAAGGGCGAATATAAAGAGGCTAAATTTTTTAAGGATAGTTTAAAATGAATGATGAAGCAAATTGAGTAGGACATAGGATGATAGGAGTATATTTTGATTTTATTGTTTAATTTTTGAATTTAATTTTTTGGTTAGTACAGTATATTCGTACAATTTATAAGTAACTTTTCTTTAAATTACTTAAAAAGCTAATTTTGAGTGAAAATAAAAAAGTTATTGTACGCAAACAATCATTTTTATACCGAAGATTTTCATTTAATTTCATTTGTATTGTACATTTGACTTAATTGAGAATTGAAGAAAGCCTTAGCCTATCATTTTTTGAGATTAACATAAACATACCCTTGAGGAACAAAGATCATCCACCACTATGCCTAAGAAGTATCTTAATGGTTGTAGATCCTTCATGTGAAAATTGAGATGATCATAAATAAATTAATATTAATAATCTTTATATTAAGATGATTAAAAATTTTATGACTATGTTATAACTTTATCTTGCAGACAACGAAAGTAATTAACCAGAAAAATAAAGATTCAACAAAAAAAATGTTACCATGAATTTATGTGTGTCATTATCAATATGATGTGATAGCTACGTCAACAGACATCGAGAAACAAAATTTCACACCAAAAACAAAAGATTACAAGATGAACCAAAGACAAATCTATTGGGTTGGCTTACTTTCTCTTGTGTTTCTATGAACCACAGTCCACAACCCTAATTTGAGAGGGATTTATAGCCAAGTCGTCGTTTGCTTTTGGAAACTGACGCCAAAAACAGCACACAAATTCGATTTTGCTTTTTCCCGAATCTCGAAAAGACGATTCGACTTTGTCTTCTGGAAACTCCTCCTCGGTCCAGAACCTCATGCCGACTCGTCTTCCACTCTAGTCCAACATACGTTGTCTCAAACATTGGTCACTAGATTACATCCCTTTTGATCATCTTCTTCCATGTCTAAGACTCTTGTTCGATTCACCCAAATATAACACTTATAAATTAAGAATACAATACAATTTAAGCGTGATTAATGAATAATCTCAAAAATCAAATAAAACACTTATTTGAATTAAACGTTGTAACTATTACATTACTTTCAACAACAATCATATCACCAAGATAAACTTGTACAAAGATATTAGCTTGAGGAAGCATTTTTCCAAATAATATGTAATCATCTATAGATTAAGCTAAGCAAAATACTCCTAATTATTTATAATCCAATACCCAAAATCCAACTATATAAATCATTGACGAGAAACTTGTTTGAAAATAATAATTATTTTACTTTACACAAGATAAATGATTAAAGCCTAAGGGGCAAGGTTTGAAATTAAAATATAAATAAATGTTTTGTAAGAATACAATTTTTCTTAAAAGTGAAAAGACTTGAATAAATAACACTCATTTTTCTTCTTTATCCCTTCCCTTCTTTTTCATTTTAATCAAACAAAGTACACACTTTCTTCTTAAACGAATACCCCTTCCTGTCTTCTTCATTTCTTTTCTTTTCTAATTTGATATTCAAACATAGTTTTAAAATACTGTTAGTTGCTCCCTCCAATTCTATTTAGATGTCCCATTTGCTTGGACATGGTTATTAAAGGTGATGTGGGTCCATTAAAAAGTGAATAGTTAGGGTAATTTAAATAATTATATTAATTATAAAGGTGGTAGTGGGGGTATTGTAAGTAGTAAAAATGAAAGTATTTTGGACATTACTTGTGTGAACATGGAGTATTTAGGTAAAAAAAAGATTGACAAAAAAGAAAATGTGACAACTAGATAGAATCAGAGGAAATATCATATTTTTCCATATAACATATGAGACTATCAATATCAGTAGCAAGTAGCAATCTCGATAAACGAAAATATAAAACTCCAATGTGCTAGTTCAAGATATACATTTCTAATTTTCTATGGTGGAGGAAGACATTTCTTTATCCTACCTGGATTTTCAAATTTTTAATTTTTAATTTTCCAAGTTTTAATTTTTCATTTTCCAATTTATATTTTCACCTCTTTCTCTCTCTTTTTTTTTCTTCCCACAAATCTTTCCATACTTCACACACTCTCTCTCTCTCCCCCTCTCTTTCATCTTCACAGCTTCACCTCCACCTTCACCCTCACCCTCTTTGCTAACTTGTAACAAATTCCATCTGCCCTCTTTGTTTTCCATAAATTCCAAAAAATAAAATAAAAATTACAAGATATTTTTCTATAAATTAAAAAAAATAAAATAAAATTGGGTTGGTGGGGGACTTCAGAGCACCACCACCTCCATAGCCATGGATTCTCTCTCTTCCTCTTTCTCTCTCCTCTCATTCCATTTCTGAATTTACTCACAAGGATGAGAGAGAATTCTTACCTTACCAAACATTCATAATTTCCCCCAAATCGGTGAATAAATTAGAGAATAAACGGGTTTTTCAATTTGATTTGATTCTTGTATTGGCAGGTATTTCATCATCTCTTCGTTGCAATTTGGTACTGTAATTGTAATTTTTATTTGATTTTTAGTAATAAAATTTCTCCAATTCTGGCTCGCATTCGAGGAGGAAGAACCCTAGATTTTTTTTGCTCAAATTCCCCCAAATTTCCCGAGTTCTTTGATTGCAATTCGAATTTTAAACCTAGAATCAAAAATAAATTCATAATCCTAAAAAAAATGCAGTGGCTTCTACGATTTTCCGGCTTCTTCTCTGCCGCATTAGTCATGATTATTCTTTCTCCTTCCCTTCAATCCTTCCCACCTGCTGAAGCGATTCGATCATCATCTCTTGCTTCTTTTTCAGATCAGAGATTCTCCTTCAGAAGGTCTCCTGTGTTCCGCAACACACACGATTATTGCCCTCCTGTAATCGCTCGTTTTCGCCCTAATGTTTGCGACCCTTCATTGGTTCATGTCACCATAACTCTTGATGTTGATTACCTTCGAGGTTCAATCGCTGCCGTTCATTCTGTTCTTCAACATTCTCTTTGTCCAGAAAATATTTTCTTCCATTTTCTTACCTCGGTTGAAACTCAGAATCTTGAAATTCTCGTGAAATCCACGTTTCCTCATCTGAAATTCAAGCTATATCCGTTTGATGATCGAATTGTTCGTCCCTTAATTTCTACATCTGTTCGTCAAGCCCTTGAACAACCCTTGAATTACGCACGAAATTACCTCGCTTCACTTCTTGAACCTTGTATTCGAAGGGTAATCTACTTAGACTCCGATCTAATCCTCGTCGACGACATTGCCAAACTCTGGAATACAAGTTTAGGATCCAAAACAATCGGAGCTCCGGAATACTGCCATGCCAATTTCACAAAATACTTCACCCCAGCATTCTGGTCCGAAAAGCGATTTTCCGGGACATTCAGAAACAGAAAACCATGCTACTTCAACACAGGTGTAATGGTGATTGATCTAGTAAAATGGAGAGCTCAGGGATACACAAAAAGAATCGAAAGATGGATGGAAATACAGAGAAAAGAAAGGATCTATGAATTGGGTTCCTTGCCGCCATTTTTACTAGTATTTGCAGGCCATGTAGCTCCAATCGAACATAGATGGAATCAACATGGATTAGGAGGAGATAATGTTCGAGGAAGTTGCAGAGATTTACATCCAGGACCAGTTTCATTACTTCATTGGAGTGGTTCAGGGAAGCCATGGGTAAGACTTGATTCTAGAAATGCTTGTCCTTTGGATTCCCTTTGGGCTCCTTATGACTTGTACGTGCACTATACGCGCCGGTAAACTTCCATTGGAATCAAACTTTTTCTTAATGGGTTCTTTTAATTTTTCATTTTTTTAATTACTTCCTCCTCCCCTTGTGATTTTTAATTTATGTTATTTAATTTTAATGGGGATTTATCAATTTTTTTGGGTTTGAATGGATGAATGTGGGTATTAACTTTTGATATCAAATTATTAAGTGGGTGGATGGAAGATGATCAAGATAAATTATGATGATGATAATGGATTATATCTCCTAGAGTTTTATGAATTTGCAGAGTGTATTTCTTGTATTGTTTGTTGCTAATTACTACTCTTACTCCCATTGTTACTATTGTTAATTGTTATTACCCTCAACAAATAAAAAAAAATTGAAAATTTTAATTATCATTTCTGTGTTTTTGTTATGTTTTTTTTTTTTTTTTTTTTTTTGAGTAGTGTTATGTTGTATACTTGTAAGTTGTAATCTTGTATAGTGTATAGTGTATTGTTGTGTGTTCTTTTTTTAGTTGTACACCTATATTACATTAGATTGATTAAATAAAATAATAATATAATAAGAAAGTGTAGCCGTTGTCGTTGATATGTGATGTAGAATTATCAACGGTAATATAATTGACTTTTTTTGGTCTTGTATTGTTTATATATAGAAATTAGTTGATATTTTTTTTTAATAATTATTAATAAAGAGTCATACGACATCTATATCAGAAATAAAAATTAGCAAATACGTAATAATTTTAACCAAATATAATTGAAAATTAACAAAACTACAATCGTATATTTTCTTCAACATCGTTGATTGATACAACCTTCTATGAGGGGGTCTTTCGATCTATTGTAGTCTTTGAGATAGAATTGAATTTGATGTAGTTGGTGATAATTGCAATTTTAGTATCCTCTGCATTATCGCATTAATCTCTACTAACAAATCAACTAAAAACACCAAAGTTCATAACTCCAAACTCTCACGAGGAGAGACATCAAAAACAGATATATAGGTAGAATCAACCCAATTGATTGGTAGAACAACTCCCCTGTAGGAAGAGGCCAAAAATTTATTCCAAGTAATTACAAAAATTTATTCCAAGTAATTATAAAATATAAGTCATATTGAAAAAATAAGGTTATTGTAGTAAAAAATTAAGGAATGTTATTGTTGTAAAAGGTAAAAAGTAATTATAAAATAATGTGATTATGTCTTTAATCTTTTCTCTTTGAAATTTATTTTTGTTTACATTAATTTGTATATTTTGACTTCTGAATTATATTTTAAAAAATAATTCCAAGCCAAAAGTAATTGTTATTGTACATTTTCATTGGGTTTTGGATTTTAAGCCGTATGTAATAATTAAATGACTTGTACTTTTAGTTTTCATTGGCCTTTTAATTTTTGGCTCAATTTTTAAATAGACAACTACCTATTAGTTTTGTCTAATATTTTCACAATAAATAGATTTACAATTTGGCTTATATGGCTAATTAAAAGTTAACTCATGTAGTAAATCAAACTAATTAATAAATAGTTGATTAGACCGGCTAACAATCAATATGTAATTCTGAAACAATCCTATATACTTTGCTCATAGAGCTTTTGAGTTGTATAGAACTATTTCAAATATGAAATGTGTAGTTTTTTTTATATGACTACCTTTTACACAGCAACTTGCTAGTATATCTTTCTCATAATTAGGTTTTTATACATGTATCGCACTATTTCAAATATAGAATGTGTAGTTTTTTGAGACAGGGGTAAGTTCAGAGAAATAAAAAGTACATCAAACGAATAGATAAAAGTCTGATCAATCATACCTATAGAGTATCAATAATAGTTTATGCTATGTGTTCTTGAGAAAGTTAAAGAGATTAGTCTTAGTCGTTAATTCATTATTCCGTTTAAAAACAAGGTGTTGAATAGGGGAAGTTAACAAAAAATTAATACTCGTATCCTCTCTCTGGGCTAGAGAGATATGGCCAATATTATCCCAAATAGTAAAAGTCCTGCACAAACAAAAATGTGAGTGATATGCAAAATGAAAAATGTGAGTGATATCGTTGTTTCAAGAGCAAATCTACCTATAAATAAGAACATTAGCCAAAATTAATATATAAATTAGCAATAAAACATTTGAATAAATAGGTGCAAATAATAGCTAAAGAGCAAGTACATGACAATAGTACATGTGATTTATCATCTATATCAGGAATTGATGGAATAGCATAGTAGTTTTGACTAGATTTTTCTTGCTATTAATAGTGAAGATGCTACACCTGAATTTCTGTTCACTTCAATTGGAGGTTTTTGTATTTAATCACACCTATTTTAAGTAATAATTATATTAACAAAGAATTTATACAATGGAGATTTGTTACTACTCTTGGACCGCACTCTTCTTTACTGCCGTTGTTCTTTCCTCCCCAAACCCTGATTATAGTTTTCTATGAGCGGGATACACCGCGTAGCTGATGATGACGACTTGTTTTGGGTTTTCGCTTTGATGTTTGTGTGGTATGGATTTTCGAGTTTACGTAGAGGTGTTTAAAACAGACTCGAATATTTGACATTCATCCGATTTTGTATTTGAATCCGATTAGAGTGATATAATATAGTATTAACAATTACGTAAAAAGCCATATGGATACAAGTTCTACAACAAATTTAACTTTTTGCGACATTGGATTTAGTGGCATTAAAAATATGCAACTAATTCATAATTATTCGTTTTTATTTAATGTTTCATCAAAAAGTGATTTAGCAACACTTTATTCGGTTTTTAGAGGCATATGTAATTGTTACTACAGTCTTTTGTGGCATTTGTGAGAAATGTCACTAGATCCTATGTCGCAAAAAGCTTTTGTGTGATTTTTTAATATGTTGCTAAATGGTCTAATAAATGTCACTAAATCCTCAATATATATTATTAGCAATTTGAAATAGCGACATTTAAATTAAATGTCGCTAAATGTATCCCATTAAAAGCAATTTATATTGTAGTAAAGATTCGATTTTAAATCGACCTGAAACATCTAACCCAAAATTAATCCGATGATACAATTGAAGTAACTCATAGACTCCCTAATTAAAAAAATGCTAATACTTTAATAGAGCAAGTTGTTGATATAAAAGAAGCAAGGTTTTAATCTAGTGCTTTGAGTTGTCAGTCATGTTATTGATTTTTTCTTGTGTACTCCTTTTCCCTAAAAGTTCCCTTGGCTGTATGTATTTATTTACTCTTACTAATAATAAATCTTAGAAGAGGTTGGGATGATGCATGAAATAAATTGCCCTAGGTTACACAAATCTAAATCTATTGTATTTGTAACAGATGTACTATCAATTTTTATGACAAGCTTGAGTTGAATGTAGGTCATATTCACATACTCATATGTAGGCCTGGTCATAGATATTTTGAGACCTTAGGCGAAATAGTACATTGGGGTCGTTTTTCTTTAATTTATCACATATATGGGCCTTTATACAACCATTAATTTTGTTTTTTTGACATGAGACACTGGACGATAACCCCTTTTGTCCATCCCTAGGGCCGGCCCTTCTCATATTTCGTGTTCTCGCAACATTTGCTACAAGTATATATAGTCAATTATCAAGTAAAATAAGGAAAATAGAGTTTTATAAAAATAAGAAAAATATATTGATGTATAAAGATCAACTAAATGCGTAAATGAAGTTTAAAGAAAGAGTACAAATCATGAATGAAAATAAAAATGTAACAAATGTTATTTGATGAACAAAGTGAAAAAATGCAGCAAAACTCGTTCAGAAAATATTATATTAATATATGGGCATTTTCTATAAAAATCAACTTTTTTGTAAAAAATGAAAATCAAATAATTTTATCACATTAAATTGGAAAGTACATATTGGATGTGTAAGAGAGTATACGTGTCTTTTAATTCATATGTACCCCATAGACTAATTGTGTACTCCGATCCTCAAAAAAATTGTGTACTCCCAATTTAAAAGTTGTAGTTATTTACCAAGATGTCAAAAATATATGTACTCCAAAATTTACTCCAAAAGTTGAAGATATATATATATATATATATATATATATATATATATATATATATATATATATATATATAATAGGAGGGTTCCAATGAAAAATGTATTGAAAATGAGAAGGGTAAGAAGGACTCTACACCCTTGATTTCACTAGAATAAAAAAATCTATGGTCACGATTGAGCCAAAAACACATAATTGAAAAAGTAACTGTTACACAGAAAAATAACTATAACAAAATTATTAAAATGTTCTTACTTTATAACATAGTATCATTTTTTGTGCGAAAAAAATCAAGAGCCGTGGTGAAATAGGATCTTTTGGGAGGCTAAGTGTTGGGATTCCCTAATTGTGGAGGTCTGCACAATGGGGGCCGAATAATAATTTAGCCGAATTGAGGATACTCTATATACCTGGTTGTAAACTCGTCAAAATTGAATTGGGGCACGTTATTATTGAGTAGAAGGTTCGGCTTTTTATCATGACTTGTCTTAAATGGCCATGGTTCGACCCTATACAAGATGCAATTGATATTGACTTGACGTAATATGTAACTATTTTTTTTTTGTATTGATGTAACTATCAGATTTAAGTATATTAAGACATAGGTAATATAAGTTTAGCATTACAAATTTGTAATAAGAAAAATATTGACAAAGTTTACCGACTACCTATTATGTTTACCGGTAGGCATTGGTGATAGAGAAGGCGGAACCATTGATTAGCTATTATCCAATCTTATCTTGTATAATTGTATTACATAAAAGTGAAAGATCATCTCCATTCTCCTCTACTCTACAATCTACATTTGGCTTTAGAGTTTAGATGACACATATAAGCCAACCGTTCATTATCTTTTTATTATCACCACGGCCATCGATTAGCAAAGGCAAAGCGGGCTGCCGTTCTGGGCCCCGTGTTTTTTAGGCTAAAAAAACTTATTTTTATGTATATATATAAGTGATTAATTTGAATTAAATTTATATATGACTTACGTTTTTTGCTAAGTAATATGAGTTTTTAGTACTTTTTTTATAAACTAGTTTAAATATTAACAATAAAAAACAAAAGGTGTAGGGGTCCAAAAATAAACGGAACGACCCTGATTACCATTTGCCAAATCTCCTAACTTTTTTACTTATTACAAAATACTCTTTCTATGTTATAATATTTGTTATATATTGTTAATTTGTTTTACAATACTTGCTATATTATTATAGGTTTGTTTGGTATATGACTATTAGTTATAGCTATTTCCTAAAATTATTGGTTGGTTAGACCAGTTTAAAGTAATGACTGATAAACCAACAGTTTAAGTCAGCTGTTAAAAAGATGTTTAAAAAATATTTGTTGTTTATTGGCTGTTTATTAGAGAAAAATAGGCCAAAAGCTAAAAGTTAAAAGTCAATGAAAAAACTACTATAAATAATTTTTTGGTTTTAACTTAAAAGTTATTTACAGAAATCTTTTTTGGTATTTGACCAACTAAAAAGTCAAAAATAAAAAATCAACCAAAATGCTAATAAAAAACTGATTGCCAAACACTCCTTTTATAGGTAAATGTCATAAAGTAATTTAATTTATGCTATTTATCCCTAGTTTATTTTTTACAATATACTTCCTCCGTTTCAATTTACTTGCAACGTTTGCTTTTCCAAGCAGTCCAACGCACTAATTTAATCCATTATATTGCTATTATGTATAATAAAAAACTATAAAAATTTGATATTACTAATCTTTGCAATGAGACGAATCAAACAAGATCTCACTTGACTATGCTTTAACCTATAAATTAAAAACTAATCACAAATTAAGAGTAATAAATGAATAATATCATGTTTCTTAATGTTGCAACTAATTTAAAGCAGAAAAAGTATCTCATAAGCTCTTACACTTTTGTCGGACATCAATAATATTTTTCTTTCACTCATTCATTTCTTAAAATATATGTCAAGCCGAAATGATATGAATATTAATAGACAAAATACTATTGGTAAAATTCTGATACGAAAGAGCTAGAGACATTATTATTATTACTATTACTAGTTTAAAATTAAAGAGGAATAATTACATTATTATTATTGCCTATTAGCTAACTTTCCTCACAAAAATTTTTTTATTGTTATATGAGTATGTGTTCTTAGTGCTTTTTATATAAAGTAGTTTAAATATTAATAATAGAAAGTAAAAAATATACTCCCTCCGATTCTTTTTTATTGTCCACTTTCCTTATTTAGTCAATTCACTTTAATTGTCCACTTTCTATTTTTGACAAAGATTTTTTACCTAATACCCCCAACTACCCCAACTTATATTATTTAAAATATCCCACCTACCACCTTTTCAATCATTATAATCACTTAAATACTCCAACTACCACCTTTACAATTATTATAATCATTTAAAATACCCCACTACCATTTTTCTTAATTTACGTGCCCACAAGAAAGTGGACAATAAAAAAGGGGTGAAGGGAGTATTATATTAGTCGTTATATCTTAGGTTTTTAGGGGCCCTTTTTATCTTTTACTCTGGGCCCAAAAATAAACGGAACGACCCTAGAATAAATGATTCATAGTTTATTTTCTTTCTAGCAAATTTTTTTTTTTTTGAAGTTTCTTTCTAGCAAATTTTGCAACTATTACATAATTAGTTTTGTAATTAATTACTAGAAATATTTATAAAGATTTAAGGGACCGATACCTTGACCACGTGGCTACTTGCTAGCATGTAACATTATTCGCTTTTCGCCTTTGCTCACATCATAAGCCATTCTTGGCTCAATCATTGTAATTTTTTAACCATACATGTCATGTCATGCTCGCTACTTAAAATGTCGTGTTTTATGTCAAACTGTATTATGCTAAGTAATATCGCTAATAATGTATATTTAATGTCAAATCGTATTATGCTAAGTAATATCGTGAACAATAGCTTGTTGTGCGTGAAGTGTTTGAAAAACTTCACATGTGAAAATTGTTCAGCACCGCTAAAAAATTGACCTAAGTCTTAAAATTGTATTTTTAAGTCTTGAAATTGTCCTTTTAAGTCTTATATTTAGTATGTCAGAATATTTTAAAAAGTTATTGGGTCTGGACCAGTTGCACGACTAAGACCATCTCACAGAAGAGTAACTGATACTATATAGTTTTGAAAAGAGTGAAACTCATCATGTGTTGTATGCAAGTCAACCTCATGACTCGCAGGTTTGTGGTCCCGAGCCCACGAGTGCCTTGTGAGTGTGTCTACACTAGTAAATCCACGGGGTGATTATATAAAACGAATTGTCACAGCTTAACAGTTTGGCCGCCCATTATGAGGTTTAACCATTAAAATTATATCGTTCTTAGTCACCCATATGTCAACCTTATTATACCTATTGTAAAATCGTATTGTGTTAAGTCGTGTGTATCGGCCCTTCCCATTAATTGTTCAATCATGGAATTTTTGGTAGTTTGTTTTACTAAAATAATTAAATTGTTTACCATATGAAAAGTTATAGAAATAAAAAATATATTAAGGTCACTTTCTTTTTTGATTTTGGCTTATACCTATGAATATGAGCTGGTTTTAGTGTTTCATTTTGAAATGATTGAGACTCAGCAACCGACACCTTCTAGTCCAAATTTCACATTTTTTAAAATTTTTTTTTTATTTTCATTTGTTTTTGTTGATTTTGACAACTTTGTTGTCTTCCATATTCCAAACAGTTCTAAATCAAAAATTCCTAATCAATGACTGTGATATGTAACTTACTATAAAAAGACAAAAAAAAAATAATAATAATAAAATAAAAAAAATAAAAAAACATAAATTAAAATAATAAAACTCTCATCCTATCAAATCTTACCATATAAGGGTGATACCTTACAAATGTTATATACTTTATCACTAATAACGTCTTTTGAGATCTCATAACTCTAATATAATTTTTTTTCTTCTTAATTCAACCACGAAATCATCAATAGCTACAAACACTCAAATGCAAAGTAAGTTACAAGTAGGCAAAAATGGAAGAAAAATGGATAATACTTCCAATTTACTGAAAATAAGACATTTTCTTTTTTACAATATCAAATGCATATACATAATGAAATATTAGAAAAATTGGATATTAATAATATTAGGATTGACATGAATCAAACGAGATTTCGCTTGATTATGTTTTAATTTATAAATTAAAAATAAAATACAAATTAAAAGTAATAAGTGAATAGTATTAAAAAGTAAATGTCCCCCTTTCAGTGAATTGGAGGGAGTATATCACAAACAATGGTGTTCAATGGGCCAAGTTTGTGCGGGTCGGGTCAAAATTTAAATGGGTCGGGTCGAGGCGGGTCATTTCAAATGTTAAATGGGCCAGGGCGGGTCATGCCCGTTTAAATACGACCCACCTTGAGTCCTTGACTCATTTTTAAAAGTTCATAAAATAGTTTTTTATTATACTTTATAGTCCCTTAGGTCAATTCAACTATAAATGTAACAATATCATATTAAAATACAAAAAAAAGTGGTAAAATATTTTTTATACACAATTCCTATAATTATCCGACCCTGCCCGGCCCGACCCATTACACTAAGGCCCGTTAATGACCCGTTCCGTTATTGACTTGACCCGCTAATAATAACCCGTTAAAATGTAATCTGATCCTTAACCCGTTGATCGACACCCCTATCGAACACCTCTAATCACACATGACAATCTACCCCTTAAAAGGGGCCAATATATGTAGTCTTGGAACAATATGAAGTGGAAGGGACCTTTACAACTAAAATACAATTGGCATGCCTTCTTACATTTTCAAGGAATAAATTAAGTCCTAGTGTCCTTCACCCCAAAGGCCCCAACATGAAATTTTTTTCTCTAGCGAATAAGATAGATCATAGCATATCCGACCTTAAGTGCTTCTGGCTTAATAGATAGAGCATTTGTATGTAGAGTAAAAGATTTGGAATTCGACTACTACTGGGCGCAAGTATCAATTGAGGGGTTTCTTGATTGTGCGCATCTCTTTTTACTCCCTCCTTGAGGGAACGAATTATGATTTATCCGCATCTTTTAAGAAAAGAAAAAACTCCATCCAAACCTTGCCTTATGCGATATACTGAGAGTGTCCTTTATATCCAACCTTAATTACTACTAGTTTTGTGGCCAAACTTACTACTAGACAATATGTAATAACTCTCACTATTATATTGTTGCTTTCATATGTTGTAAACTTCTTATTTTTTTCTCTTTTTTAATCACTAGGTTTCTCATTGTTAAAATATTAAGGCAAAGAAACAAAAAGAGAAGACAAATTTATTTATTTATTTATTTATTTAATAACTTGCAAATTCTTTGTGATATTTTTAGGTGATTGCCTATCAATTTCAATGAGAATTATGATTCATGTGCACAAATTGTGGTGGTGGCTATTATTTTCCAATTTTCATCATAAGACAAATTACATCAAGTGAACAAAAACACAACAAATTGTGGGTATAGATAGTAGATTTTACAAAATTATAAAATTTAAACTAACTGCGGTCTGCGGATAACAGTATAAAAATATACATGTAAGTATGCTCGCCCGCCCATTAACGTCTAATAAAAGTATAATTTAAAATTTTAAGATATTGAAAAATCTCCAAAAAATACATTTACTAAGATTATTTGTCTTGCTTTTTTTGTTTTATTTTCATTTTCAGGTCTTTTTTGAGTTGAAGATCTTTCTGGCCGCAACCTTCTTATCTCCTAAGATAAGAGTATATTATATTGTTCATTATCCCTTCTCAGAACATGATTAAGTTTCTATAACTATATGTAGAATATACGTGATGTGATGGATGATGATGATAAATCAAAGCATTTTTATTTAAATTTCGTGATTAATTTTTTTTGGTTATTCGTTCAAACCCGCCCATAAACAAATATTAGGCTTTTTGCCGAACTTGCATCCGTTCATACTATTCGTTTGTTTAGTGGTGAACATTAGCTTGGCCTCATGCGGTTAGAGCTATTGTGAATTATTTTTTCATCAGCTGCTTTCTTGAGAAATCGTCTTTTGCAAAGACGGCTCTCAAAAGCCCAATCCAATTCTAAATATAACAATATATATTTAGAATTGGTATATATTTAGAATTGAATTGGACTTTTGAAAGCCGTCTTTACAAAAGACGGTCTCAACTTGAGACTCTCAAGTAAGAATTTTGTTTTTTCATTTTAATGCATTGGACAAAAAAGATAGTGACACTTTACCAAAATTACGTAAAATTCATACAAGTTACATACTTCCTTTTATATTATTTTCTATAAATTCCTTGTTTAATAGTAATATTTTATTACTTATATATTATTTTGGTGTAAAAATCATTTTCATTTACTTCATTATCCCCATCCAACCTTCTCTTACCTACTTAAATGGATCATAATAACACTTGCGATCTCTTACTAATGTGGACAATGTCAAAATATCATCATCTCTTATGTATATCCTCCTTTCTGTTATACCTGCTATATTTGACTCTTTAAGCAATTAAATGTGTTATATTGATCATTTATATATTATATTATGTATAATTAAAAATTATAGAAATTTAATATTATAAAAGTATGAGAATAGACGAAATTAAATAAGATTTTATTTAGCTATATTTTTTTCTTACAGTAATGTATAAAATAAGCTTGAATGATAAATAGTGCAGCGAATATTTCAGAACGAAAAAAGTAGTATATAAAGTTATGTGCAAGAAGAGTAGGATACCAGAATAGAAGCTTGGCAGACAGACTTTTAAACATAAAAAAGTACCGTTAAAAACAATATACTACTCCTCAGTCTCATTTATTTTACTGTATTTTTGTTTTATTGAAAATTATGTGTAGAAAAATTATAATGCGGAAATAAAGATTGATTTGGGTTTGAATACTTAGTTTGTATTGAAAAATAATGAGGTACTACCTCTATTTATACATGAGATTTGGATTAAAAATAAGGAAATAAAATAACCTTAATATTCTAAATATTAAAAAAGATCTTAACTTCCTAAATCATAATATTCTAAAATAATATCTCTAATTTATTTTCATATTTATTTTATTCTGCATTCTATTTTCTTACATTATCCACGTTCCAAAATGCAAGTCATATATGGCAACATTTTGCCTCAAGTAAGTTGCGTAATCATCTATTGTATTACATTACATTATGCACGTTCCAAAATGCAAGTCATACCCCTTAAATTAAACAATCTCAAATATTAATTGATATTTTCTTTAATAAGTGGAATTATTTGTGCTTTTATTGTTTTTTCATACTTTTTTTTTCTAGATTTATGTTAAGAATATGTATTTTTATGACTTGGTGATAAATTGATAACATATATATAATAATTGGACCTATAATTACTAAATTAAAAGTGACATACGTGAAGTTCACGTCTTTAAGGACCTGACCAGGGATATGGCAGTTGGCGGCGTCTTATTCATGATTACTAAATTTGTCCCTTTTACCCATCGTTTGGTAGTGTTCTTTGCCTTTAATTATCGCTCTTTAATTCCTTATTTACTTTTGTCTTTATTTTAGTTATTTATTCGTATTCTACTAACTCTGTTTGTAAGTTGCAGATTTCGCGCTCTTTGAAGACCTTTTTCGAGCCGAAGGACTCTTTGACCGTACTTTTCTCTATGGGTATGAGCTGTTGTAGTTCTTTCCTCCCCAGACCTTGCATATAACTTCTATGAGCGGGATACACTGGGCATGATAATGATGATGATGCACCATCATATGATTCTAGGTATAAATTGACTTCGTGGAATAATCAAGTAATGGACCAAGGAAAAAGGAGGAAGGAATTAGCCCAAAAGTGTAGCGAAGAAAAGAAGACGAATAAAAAAAACACTAGCTCATCTTGTATATGACTTGTGACCATAAAATAGGGAGAGTTCACTTTATTTCTTTTTACGAAAGTTTTAGTTTTTTCATTTTATTTTTTGTAAAACTTTCGGTTAGTCTCTTTCAGAGACGTCTTTCAAGCCCAACTCATATAACCTTTATGTCCACTTATTGTTTCCTTAATACCTACCTACTTACATTATTCATAACGCCTACTTACACATATTTAATGCCTACCAAAAAAGTACTTGAAATGCCTATTTACAATATTCTTAATGCCCACTAAGAAATTTAACCTACCAGCCTACTTACCTCATCCTTAATGTCTACTTGTAATATCTTTAATGCCAAATTTCAATATACTTAACGCCCACCGAGTAATTATTTAAGTACTTACAATATTCTAATGTCTACTTATAATATTCTTCATGCCTACCGAAAAACTTACTTTGGATTTTGTGAAAAACTATTTAGTTATCTAGAATTATAACAAAACTATTTAGTTATCTAGAATTATAACTTTTTAAGACATTAATTTTATTGCAGTTTTGATCATCAATTCCATTAATCATTCAAGTAAGTTGTCTTTAATTATTATTCCCTTTATTTATTATTATTTTTTTTTCATGTTTCTCAAGTTATGTGCAAACATGTCCCTTGTTAGTCATTCCGTACGTCGTCAAACTCCATGTCATGTGTTTTGGTTTTTAATGGCCTATTTTGCTAGTATAAGTATATACCCTATATCAAGTTATCAACCATATATTCATATTCTATGAAAGTAGTGTAAGACACTCTTAGTATCCCGCATAAGGCAGGGTTCGGGTGAAAGTTTTTCTTTTTCTTGAAAGATGCTAACAAATCATATCAGTTCCCCCAAAGAGTGAGTAAAGAGAGATGAGCGCAGTCAAAAAACCCCCAACTGATACCTGTACTCAGTAAGAGTCCAACCCAAACATTCTGCTCCACATACAAATACTCTATCCATTGAAACTCAACTGATATACTATGAGAAAATATAATCATATTGAGGAATATATACAGCTAATAGGCCTTAATTTTGTAGGGTCCTTTTCCTTGCCTTATCAAAAATCCAGCTATTTTTGTTATTCTAAGGCCCTAATTTTTGGGTAATGTGAATCTTTATCAAAAGTTTTCTCTTGGGTTACTTGGAACTTTCAATTATAGGTTTCATCACTCCAACTAGTCATTTAATACAAATTCTTATTTAAAACAGTGGTCGTGAAATAGCTTTTTTTATTTAATTAAATTTAGTTTATTTTTGTATTAGAAATATTTAAAATTATAAATATTAAAAATATTAAAATATTTATTTTTTAATTTAAATGTTTTGTATGTTCATTATCGAATATCTTATAAAGGTGTTGCATTTATCTTAAATATTTTCATTGCTCTCAAGCAAGGAATATGTGGACATGTGACTTAGTATTGATTTACCCTCTCATTAGATTCCCATTTGTTTTTTATAATATTGGTGGATTATTTTATAATTTGTATTTTATACTTCATAATTTAAAGCATTGTTAAATGGTTTTTTTATTTGTGTATATGAAAATTTTATTAATATTAATATTTTATAATTTTTAATTAAATATAATTTTAGATATTTACTTTCTTCATTCTGTTTTATCCACTACATAAGAGTTTTGCATAAAAATAAATTAAGAAATTGATATTTTTGTATTAAAAGATCATAATACTTTTAAAAAGATAGATGTAAGAATTAATGCGGTATATATAAAGTAAAAAGTTGTGGTAAAATAGACATTTACATAGTCAATTTTTTTGCTAAAAATAATAATGTAGTAAATAATTTACAACGATTAAGTACGAAAAATGTAGCAAGTAGAACGAAGAGAGTATAATTGAATACATGCATTGACACATGTGCAAAACAAATAGGACAATAATAATGAATACGAAGAGGTATTTTTTTTATAGAAGTTATAATCAAAATCTAGACAGGAATAGAAAATGACAGATAATACCGTTATGAAAGGAGATAAAAAAGGTTCTGGCCTCACGAAACAATATATAAAAAAACTGATAATTAGTTTTATAGAATATCAAAAAAAATTATTGTTTTAATAAAAGGATAGTGGGTTTAATTTGTTGCTCTTGGAGATTAAGACTTAATATGCTTGGTATTAATTTGCATTGATTCAAGTAATTTTTTTTTGATTAAAATTTGAAAAAAAAAACACAATTTAAGTGCTAATACTCGTTAGCTACCTCATACAAATAAAGCCTTGCAATGAATCCAAATAATTAAAAAAAAAACTTTGACTTGAATTTGTAAATTGTAAGATTAATCTACTTTCCATTCGATACAAAATTCTAGATACAAATAAATAAATTGTAGTCAGTAATAAATATTATATACACCGTATCACGGTCATTTTAAGGTTATAAAATTAATTTAATATTATCAAAAAATCACTTAGTGTTCCTAATAAAAAGGGGACAAAACTTGTTGAAAAATCTATTTTTAGAATAATATTTCAAAACCAAAGCAATATTTTTTTTTCAACTGATTTATTACATAATTCACAAAGTTTGAATCAAACTACGATTACACTTAATATAAGACTAAGTGATTTCATTACACTTAATATAAGAGATACAGAACACAAAATTTCATAATCATTGAACGACCATGTTTAGATTACATTAAACAATATTTAATTTATTAAAAATTGTTTTTAATCGGAAAAGTAAGTTACAGTCACAAAAGAATAAATCAATATAATTTGGAGACGAAAGAAAAATGACAAGCCGATAACCCATATCAATAAAAGAAAATGAGACCAAAAAAACAAATGTGGCTGCTGGGATTCGAGCCCAGGTCTCCACGGCCACAACGTGGAATTCTCACCACTAAACTACAGCCACTATTGTGCTTAATTAGTTTTAATAAGTTTAATATAAAATCTTTTTCAATGAGAATCGGGCATATATAGAGGGGTGGTTAGGATAGGTCATGACCAGAAGTGTTTATTGGGGTGGCCGGGTTATTTTTATTTGTCTAATCAATGGGTCGGTTTTATAACAGGTTGAATCATTATTAGACTTTGATGTAAAGGGTTGGATTGGTTCATTATATTATTGGGCTTGGTTTCCATAAAAGCATTCTCATGTTTTTTTATTTATTTTTTAATTTTTTTATACTTGACATTATTATATACTCCTAATATATAGGCGGGTTAATCTAACGGGCTACAAAATCGTACCAAAAGATTATTAAATAAACCTTTTTAAAAAATGGGTAAGCACGAGTCAACTCTAAACGGGCCTTTGATCCGCCCCGTCTCATTTAAGATTTCATCTTGCCACTTCTCCCGTTAACATTTTGACCCGACCTGGCCCATGTACATTTAGTATTAAAGTGATCACTTATATGTTAAAGTGATCAATAAAAGAAATAAACTAATTATATGGGTCTATTTCATGATAAGACGATCTCATACAATGTAGTACTCCTTGCATCCCATGGAAATAAGTACAATGTGCTTTTTGATATGTCTTGTAAATTAAATTTGTTCCATCTATTATGTTGAAAATAATTGATAGTTTTGATCAAATTCTTATGCACATATTAAAAATATTTTGTACAAGTATTTTGTTCTTTCACCTAAACATAACTATAACTAGATGCATAACCGCATAAGGTAATGCATAATTTTACATAAAAAAAGACAGTTGGACCTTGTTTAGTTCACCTCAAAAATTAAGTCATCATCATATCCGGTGTATCCCGTTCAAAGAAAACTATGATCAGAGTCTGGAGAGGAAAGGACAACGGCAACTCATACCAGGAGAGCAATTTCTGCAAAACCAACTTTATTTTAACCAGTAAAAACAGTTTTAATAAAAAAATTAGTTTGAATCAGTATAACTTTTAGTAATGATTTTAAACTCTAAAATTCAATTACAATCGATAAAAAATTACTTATGATCAATAAAAATCAGTTCCAATCTTTTTATTAGCAAAAATCAATAGTCCACTTATCATCATCATCACCATCACCATACCTAGTGTATGCAGCTCATAAAAAATTATGCTTAGGGTTTGGGGAGGAAATAACGATAACAACTCATACACATAAAGGAGAGTGCGATCAAAGAGTCTTCCGACTCCAAAAAAACATTATAAAAGAGAACCTACGACTTACAAATATGTTAAATTATAAAAATAGAGAAACCTACTCCCCATACAAGTATGCACCTTTCTAATTTTGTTACACGTACAATTTAATCCTATATACTAAAACTACGTACTCTAATATCCTATGTCAAATCAAATGTAATGCATACCAACTGTTTGCTTAAATATCTCAATGGATCCAATATTATTTCCTTGTATTCTAATGGTTAATGAATGAATAGTTTAATGAATTTTGTTGCTTTTTCGTAAGTTTTGTTTGTTGGGTGTTGCGGATTTTGTTTTGCACAGATATGGATCGATTCAGATCAAGGTTTGATAAGCAACAAATTGTTGAAAGCCCAACAGGATCTCCAATGGGTGTATCGCCGGTGCACCGGCATGCTCGTTCTTCGTCTTCTGGACTTTCTAATATGAAGAAGCCGGCGACTAAGGCCGCCGCTCAAAGGCTAGCACAAGTCATGGCTTCCGCTGGCGATGATGAAGATGAAGATGAAGATGATCTTCTTGTTGATTATCAACCTGTTGGTGCCCTTGGTGGTCTTGGAAGACCTGCAAGAGCAACCCCATCTCCTAGGGTAAGTAATTGCTTGATGGGTTTTATTTTTATAGGTTTCTTATGAAGATATAGTAAGTTGGATAGAAGTTGTTTTTATTATATATGCAGAGTTTTGGAAGTATTTGTATTTTTTAAATGGTTTGATCATTGATATTACTGTTTCATTCTATTACCCTAACGGGCGGTTTTTAATCGGTATTAAATGGTTGAAATAGTAAGGAAAATTCAGTGTTATTTTGGTGTTAAAATCTCTTTATATGCTTATTGTACTTTTAATGATCTCATTTTGTTCACAAAATATATTCCAATTCATTACTATTTGAAGGGGTGGTATTAGCTTATAATGAAAAGTTATGAAAAAAACTTTTTAATCGTCAACTTTTCATTATCCACGGAAATGACAATGACATGATAAATTTCATGAAAATTTACAATATAAATCATTTTAATTATCATTATCTAGCACTAACAACCAAATGGACTGTATAGCCATTTAGTGATTCCTTACCCGCTCCCGGTAGGACCGGGTTTGGAGGGATCCTCGTACGTAACCTTATCCTTGTAAAAACTAATGCTTATCTCCACTTAACCTATGATGGAATATTATCATCTCTAATGATTCATTTCGCTATTATAGTCTATTATAATCTAAAACTATAAAACTGTAAGTCTTGCTTTTCAAGAATGAACATATAAGTAACATAATCATTGTACACATAATTGGTAGAGTTTGTAGAATATACTTAATCTTTCTTCAAGAGAATATTTCACTCATAGTTTCCATAAAGAAATTAACGCCAGTTTGATAGGTAGTATTAAATGGTGGCAATGAGAATGAATACTAACGTAGTTTTAATCGAAAAATCTCTTGGCTACCTTGATATCCATGCTTGTCCAACTTCAATCATCTCATTTTCTTCATAAAATTCATTCCAATGCATTTTAGGGGTAATGCAAATTTGTAAAAAAAAAAAAAAAAAAAAAAAAAAGTTTTTTGTGATCAAAGTTCAATAACCATGGGAATGACATGAAAGTTTTGATGAAATTTTACACTATAAATCATTCCCATTACCACTATTTAGTATCACTAACCAAACGGGCCATAAAAGTACTAGAATGAAGGAAACATGGGGGTTGGGATGTGTAAATTAAGATTCAGTTTAGCTGTTCTTGTTAGCATGTATTTATCCAAAAGTTTTCTTCATTTATGTTCTTTCTTGAGTTATCAAATGTGGTAATGGACTAATGGCCTTTGTGATGTGATAGTCTTTGAAATACAAGGCAATGTACATGTACCTGCATACTAATATTGTGTTACTCAATAGCTAGTACGTCCAGCTGCCACAGATCAACCTAAATCACTGCGAAATCCGATGAGTGCTCGACCATCTTTCTCCGTCAAGACAAATGAACAACCGATAGTAAAACCATCTTCTGGTGGTAGACTATCTCAGCCTTCCATCAACACTCCAGACCCAAGTCCGTCATCAACTCATTTAGCATCAAGTGTGAGATCACCTAGGTCTTTCCATAACTTGGTAGATTTGGAGGAGGATGAAGGTGCATTGAGTGGAAGGTCATCTCTATCAGTCAAAACAAATGTAGAACATTCTGGTCGAACAAGCTCAACTTTTCGAACATCTTCGTCTGCATCTAATATAGAACAACTATCAGTTCATTCTGTGTCAGCAGAGCGATCCTCTGTGTCTTTGAACACTGAAGATCTGAACCCATCTACTCGTTCTACGCCAGCAGGTAAACCGGTGATCAAAACAGTACCTTTAGTGCCCCCTGCTGTTACACTATCTCTGAAGCAACAAACTCCATCAAGTCCAGCAGCTGGAAGTATCAGTAATAGAAGGTAACACAGACCATAAAATAGCAATGCTTTATTGTGGTGAGATGTGTAGTGTTATGTATACGTTTGGGATGGAACGGGAAGTGGCATAGGGCTTAGGTTATCCTGTATGTTACTCTCGCTGACTATACCTCTCACTCGCGGTGCACATATTGACATATCCAGTGTTACATGATGTTTCCTTAGAGGATCCCGTTCTCAATGAAAGTCTATCCAGTGCCGTTCCTAACAATTTTTTGATCCCTAGGCGAAAATTAAAAAAGGTCCTCGCATAAGTAAAGTTTCGGTTCTTTTTTCCTACCAGATTCTTATTTGATGATGCAATTGCAACACAAATCAGTTATGACTAGTATTTATCTAAAGATATTATGTTTATACAAATTTCTATGTAGTTTAGTGGTCATGCGCTTAACTAAGAAATTTAACACTATAGGTACGATTCATGCCAAAAGCTACTTATGCACAAATTAATTTTTATTAATAAGGATTAACTCAATTTGGGCCCTTCATGAGCTATATCCTAGGCGGTTGCACCTCAAAACTACCCCCAGGAACGGTCCATCTTTGTTGCTTAAATGTTGATAAGCTTCATATTATTATAATTTCTACTATCCCTTATCAATGTTTATTGTTTGATAGGATGAAAGTAGAATTTGGAAGTAGTATGATATCAAGACAGCCCAAAGAACACATTGAGCAGCTTTCGTCGTCAGCCCTACAAGACGAGGTAAACAATTGATTCTTAGGCAATACTTTGTGTTGTTCGATTCTTGCTGGAATTATTAAACAGGGCTTTCCCAAATAAAGGCAGAATTTATGTAATAAATGGTGGTCTTGGTAGAGAACGAGTGTGTTATAGTTTCACTTTTGTGTTTTGAGTAACATATATCGACTTACTACCTCGAAACTCTGAGAATTAAGTAGGATTTTGGTCTTTAATCCTCATTACCATCATGTGTGTCCTTTTTCACTTTGCTCTTTTGTGTTATAGTTTCACATCATATCTAATTCTTCAAATTACGATTTTTTGTGCAGCTTGATATGCTACATGAGGAACATGACAATCTTCTCGATAAGGTGCAATAAGTTGCTGAATCCTCTTGCGTTTTTGGGTGATGCTTTGGTTCAGTTTGAATTTTGATTTGATATTGAATCTTTTTGAAGTTCTAAGTCAATTTGTAAGCTTTCAACATGAGCTAGACAAAACTTATGTGGAGTAAAATGTAGATACTGTTGTTGTCCAATTAATCTTGAATATTTTCGGTTAGTGATTGGAAGTATTTTGTCAAGGAATCAACTCAACCTAAAGCTTAAGCTGATGGTTGAGGTCCCATGATATGTTATATACTCTAACAAGCCCCTTCACACAGAGCCATTTGGGATAAAAGTATAGATGCAACACAAACCTGCCTTGAAAGTTTCTTAGTTACATAGTATTTTTAGTCCCCAACTCAGCTGAAGCTTAAATTGTTTCTTTTGCATAAACATATGAAGTGCCAAAGAGTTGGGCTTCTTGAAAAGGCATTCTTTCTTAATTTCTCTTTTCATTTATGTCTCCTCAGCTCCGACTAGCAGAGGAACGATTACATGAATCTGAAGCAAGAGCTAAGCAACTTGAAAAACAGGTATACTCTAATGTTGGTAAGGCTATCAAAGTATAGATGGTGTTCTTAGAATACATTCTTTCATTTTGTGTTCATAACTTCTTAGTCTTATTGTCAAATGCCAATCATACAATTTTGAAATTGCTTTATCATCTAACAGTCACAGGCTTATATTTTTATTTTTTAGGTTGCTAATCTTGGAGAAGGTGTGTCTATGGAAGCTCGACTTTTAAGCAGGCGGGCATCTTTTCTATGCACTCCTGTGTATATATTCCTAATAATTTATATGCACCTAACAACCTATTTCTTTTTCCCTTGTCAGAAAAGAGGCAGCTTTGCAGCAAAGGGAGGTACGTTATGCACTTATGTTAACTGTACCATTGTTACATAATTCGCTTGCGATTCGCTCAAAATGGCTCCTAAATAGCCCAAAACCAACCATAATTCTCTTTCTGTGATTCGTGATTCATGAGAAGATTAGATAATCATGTGACGTTGAACTGTACTATTAGCCCGTTAAATTTCATGACAAGAGTTTTCCGGATTGAGCATATTTGTTTTTAGTTCTCTATTAGCCCGTTAAATTTCATATAGTGATGTTATTATCTCTTCGTAATCGAAACGTATGCAAGTAGACCATGCTCATTTATGATACAAGTAACAACTTACATCAAACCTTGATGTGCTTGGACTGTCGTCTCGTCTAGATAGGCTTGATTAGCCGAGCATACAAAAAATCGATTCAATTTTATTTTCTGATATCATTTTTACATCGGATTATATATTCATCTGCAGAATGCATTGAGAGCTGCTTCACAAAAATTTGGCAAGACAGGAGATATAACAGCACTTATGATGAAAGCAGAGGTTTCCATCTTTGTGCTTATTTTCAGTGGCTGATTTCATTATCATGCTTTTTGATATATAGGTGACACTGCCCATTGGTGATTGTAATTAGAGCGCTAAGGACGAACTCTTGGTGTCTGAATCTGAATTAAGGAATCTTCGGTCTACAGTTCAACGACTAAAGTTAACTCAGGAGGAGATGGTTCGATGTCAACTCAATTTTTTGTTAATGTTCTAAAGCTCGTACTTATTTTCGGTTTTTACTAATTCGGTTCACAATTTCTGTGCAGGAAGAGGTGGTTCTTAAGAGATGCTGGCTCGCTCGATATTGGGGTTTATGCGTCGAGTATGGTATTTACTCGGATATTGCTGGAGCTAAACTTGATTATTGGTCATCTCTTGCCCCACTACCGTTTGAAATTGTTGTTGCTGCTGGGCAAAAGGCTAAGGAAGACAGGCTCTCAGGTGATTGATCATTACTTCAATTGGATTGTTTCCGATAGCGTTTAAGTGCAACTGTATTGTAAACGTTTTTGAATTTACTATGACTGGATTATAAGTCACGACTAGTATTGCATTGTTACTCTATGGTTGAAATTAAGTCGCACCATCTGCGTTGACTAGTGTAACATGATTCATCGTGTTTTTGCTTCGCGATTCGCTTAAAATGACCCTGAAGTAGCCCAAGACCGACCATATTTGATTCGCGATTCGTAAAGAGATTAGTGAATCATGTGACGGTGGCGTTGACTGCCAAAGATGTTTCATGATCGTTATTGACTGCAAATATAAGTCGTGCGTTCTGGATTGACTACAAAAGATGTTTCATGATTGTTACCATGACTAGAACCGCATTTTACTCTATGGCTGAAATATTAGGCGCGCCATCTGCATTGACCGTAAAATAGAAAGAAAACTGATCAGTAGTGTCTACTTATGTGCAGCTAACTATGATGACGAAAGTGAACAGATTAGCAGTGAACTCTCGGTAGAGGGAAGCGCTGAGAGCATGCTTATAGTAGAGAGAGGTCTGAGAGAACTAGCAGCGCTTAAGGTACGTTGCATTTTATGGTACGCCATGAGTACATAGATTTATGCAGGTGATAAATCGGATTCTCTGATTTCTTTGAAGGTAGAAGACGCCATAAGGGTCGCTATGGTTCAACAAAGGAGGAATATGCAGAAACCGGCTTTAACGGGTTAGCATAATGTTGCTGTTTCTTAGCTTAGTTTCTCATACATTCGATAAGGTTGTTACTAGTTTGATTGGTTTGGGATCCACTCAACTTGGTTTGGCTTGTTTCCTTTTTTGTATATTTAGTCCTTGCACCCCATGTTACTCGGACTCTTTGATGCTCGGACATTGGTATGACACTTAGACCCTTCATTTTAGGCGTAAAATTGAATATTTAGACATATTTGACACTTGGACACATACCAGTATCCGACATCAGTACCTAAGTCCAAGTAACATAGCCTGCACCTATACGATATGGGCAATCTTCATGATACAATCCAAAAAATGTATGATGCACACATGCTTTTTCATGAAACAATCTCAGTCTCTTATCGAAACAATCTTCACTAGGATGAATCTTGATTAAATTGTATTTGGATCCAAGTGACCCGTTAGTGTTAGGATTATGGTTTTATTTCAAGTTGAATTTGTAAATATATTTCACCTACTCTTGTGAGAGACCGTCTCTGGGCGAGACGACCTCCAAACAATGAGCCTGAATCTCAATCCAAACACAACCTAATGGCTATTTTAAACTTTTTGGTGCAGATGGCTTGAGATCTCCAAGTCAGAAATTTGGTGGATCTTTTGGTAAGTTTCTTCTTTTCAGTAGTTTTCATGAAATGAATTCTCCTATATAAGACTCCAATATTGGAAAACATATGTCCATTTGATGACAAATTTGGACAAATATAGTGAAGGTCAGGAAGGACAAATTTTAGTTCACACATCATTTTTGCAGTAATATGATTTTATATATGAATAACTTCAGAGGCGAATCTAGAACAAAATTAAATAATGTCGATAATATCCGAAAAAAATATGCTTTATTAAGGTTCAAACTTGAGTCTATACTATCACATAGCAAAGCTCCTACCAACTTCACCGGCACAAGTGTGAAAGAATTTTAGGTATATAGTTTTATACATAAGTTGAATGTTGTCAGTTGATTATTTATTGGAACCTTTGCTCTTTGTAAATTTAACACTAGGTTGTTTATTCAATTTTTTTATTTATAGAATTGAGCAAAGAGGAGTCTCAAGAAGTGCAGTTTAAGCAGGTAGCATATTACTTTTACCAACATTTTCTTGAATGTACTCATTTTCTGGAGTCGTTTAATGGCATCGGGATAAGATAATTAATTATTTTCTTTATATAACATCATCATCATCTTACTCTGTGTATCCCACTCATAGAAACTATGATCAAGATCTTGGGAGGGAAGAAAGGTGATAACCCATACCCATAAAGAAAAGTGCAGCCAAAAAGTCCTTCGGCTCACGATAGATCCAGATATATCCTAAGAACAAAAACATAAAAATAAAAAACATTAAAACTAGGTACAAACGAATAAAAGAATGATCAGACTATTTTTGTGTGTTTAGGCTTGGCTGATGTATTTCTGGAGAAGAGCTTGCAACCATGCTGTGGAATCAGACGTTGCAGAGGAACGCTTGCACTTTTGGATAGACCATAGTGCACAAGCAAGTACCTCACATGATGCTGTTGATGGTAACATTTCTCCATTTGACACATTGAAAAAACCATACCTATGGATAATATGCATTAAGAAATTTCATCATTCCATCTAACATATCTTGAACAAACCTCAAAAGAGAACTAAAAATCAAATTAAATTGGTGCATCATTAAGATAGTATTTTCTCCTTTTGAAGGTTCTACCTTTGTTTTGTCTTTTACGGCCCGTTTGGTAGTTAGTAATAGACGGTGTTAATGAGAATGATATGGAACTTTTGATAAAATTTCACACTATAAAATTTGTAACAAAAAAACTTTTTTGTGATCACAGTTTTATTACCATGTGAATGATATGAAACTTTTGATAAAATTTCACACTATAAGTCATTCCCATTACTAGGGGTGTAAGTAACTTTTGATAGAACTTTCACCCCTATCTATTACCTCCATTTAGTACAACTAACCAAACGGGCCGTTAAAGGTTTTAGTTTTGCATTATTTCCGCTTGTAAAGGTGTTTAAATTGAAATTATCGATTATCAAGTTCTTCATACTACCTAGTATATCTCGTTTGCTTTTGATACTATGTCAAGGAACCAACTCAACCAAAAGCTTAAACTGATGGTTAAGTATCATACTCCCTCTTATAACTTTTTTGAGATAAGCTTATAACTTAAAAGATTGTAATTCCCTGGTTTTGCAGTTGAACGAGGGCTATTGGAGCTTAGGAAGTTAGGGTTGGAAAACCAATTGTGGGAAGAAAGCAGAAAATGGACTGAACAAGACTTTTGACTTCTAATACTTTCTTCCAATATTACATCAACTTTTTTTTTTTTTGAGATAAATATTACATCAGCTTATACACATTGTTTCCGCAAACAATAATGATGAGTACCCTACTCGGACAAAATTAAAAGGGTCCAGGTCCGGGTCTGATTAGACCCGCTCTAAATCCGCTCCGTGACCATCCCTACTCATATGTCAAGTGCAAAATTCAGAAGAAAATAAAGTTGTTTATTAGCGGGTTATCACTTCATTTGATAATCGAGTGGACTAAAAAATAATTTTGAAAAAAATTATTATTTTGAATGGTAATACCCGCCATTAAGTTAAATGGGTGGATAACATACAAAATTAAAAGGATATGGGTTGGGCTCTTCAGAGACGTCTATACTATAGACAGTCTCTTAAAAAAGGGCCTGAAAAATAATTGGTGGTTTTGTAAGTTAAAAGGGATATGGTTAGGCTCTTCAGAGACGTCTATACTATAGACGGTTTCTCAAGAGAGGGCCTGATAGATTTATAATATAATGTCTTTTCTATTTATCTTTCATAATTTAGCATTCAACCTTTTTAGTGTGTTTATATTTTTCTATCTTAATTTTAATAGTGTTTTTTTGGGAAATTATTAGGCAAATATATAGACTCAAAAGCGCTTAATTTTAAGGAAGCTTCAACTCTATTTATTGTTGAATATAATTTTTGCAATGATTCAAGTTCATTTCAATCTATATGATTTTAATATTTTCATAGCTTAAATAGTGTCTAATGATGTTCATTCGGGTCATCGTTGATTTCGGGTTAGGTGTTTCGGGTGGGCTTGAAATCGGATTTTGTGTCCATATTGTTTTTACATAATTGTACATCATTTTTAAAGTCGAGACAAATCGGATTCGGTTACAATGTCGTGTAAATTTCGAGTCATCGTATCTGTTTTTAACACCTTTAGTTTTTATATAGTTACAAAAAGTTTCTAGTATATCGACAATTTGGCCTCCTAATTTAAAATCCTGGCTTCGCCTTTGATTTTCGGATCGTTTTGTAGTTGGTAATAAGCGGTGGTAATGAAAATGAAAAACTAGTGCAATTTTGGTTGGAAATTTATTGACTAACTTGATGGTCATGTCTGTCCAACTTCAATCATCTCATTTTCTTTATAAAATTCATTCTTTTTTTTGTGATAAAAAATATCATTGCCATGAAAATAATATAAAATTTTTGATAAAATTTTACACTTTAAATAATTCTCATTATCATTCCTTAATACCTATAACGAAACGACTCGTTTAAGTAAGGGAAAAGATGCTGAAATATCCAAAAACAAAACCTGAAGTTTTTTTCTTTTTTTCTTTAGCCTCCTCTTTTTTTTTTTGCCTGTCAATATTTATCGTCCTCAAGCAATAAACAGTGGCGGATAAAACCCTAAAAGGTAAACCCTAAGCCTTACGCAGCAAGGCAGCCACCTCATCCGCCCCTGCCGCCCGAGCTCAGACATTGCCGTAGCCTGCCGCCTAGCCCCAGATATTGACGCCCATATCCGTCTGTCCCTTAAAATCAAATTGTTTTTTGCTTTAAGGTATTTTCTACAAAACAAAGTGTTCTTTAATCTTAATAATGTTTACGTTTATGTTCTTGAATTTTATTATAATGTTATGTTATTTCTTGATTTTTTATGTTTATTATCTTCTTTGAATAAGTGAATTTTGTTAAGGGTGATGTATTTGTTAATGGTAATGCGTTTATTTAATCTTTATCATTAAATTTAGACACTATTTTGAAATCTCCAATCTTAGTTATGATTTTAAAATCCTCAAATACTATGGTTTCTTGATTTGAGAAATTCAATTTTATAGCATGTGTTTATTGATTTATTATTAGTTAACAAATATTTGATCCTACAAGTATTCCTACCACATTGACCTATGAATATTCAATCTAAAATTAAAATTAAAAACATAAGTAGTAGAATTAGGATAAAAAACTTTTATTATTGCAGTGACACGTGTTTAAATCTCTTATTGTTGTAAAATATAATATATTTATAAGAATTTTAAATCAGTGTTTTATAACAACGATATGATGCTCGATAATATAAAAAAATAAAAGAAAAAAACATTATAATAAAAATAAGTAAATAAAATAAATAACAAAATTATCATTAAAAAATATATTTCACCTTGCAAGTGTTCTCATCGCCATCAGCGTATAAATATCCAATTTGAAATTAAAATTAACTGAAATAAACTAAGTAGTAAAATTGGAAGAGAAAAATTTTCTTATTAGAGTGATATGTGTCCAAATCTTCTATTGCTTCTATAATATCCCGTTAATTTTCGATTAAATTTTTTTCGGTTATTATATGAGTATGTCATATAATAATATTTTATGACTTGTGAGCATTTGATATTTAAAAGTATTAACAGGTTGCCTCCTTAGTTTCTATTAAGATAAAATTTATATAATAATAATAATAATAATAATAATAATATAAAATTTACCTTGCCAAAAAAATAACAACAACAATAATAATAATAATAATAATAATAATAATAATAATAATAATAATAATAATAATAATAATAATAATAATAATAGTATCTTGTCGATCTTTTTTATGGGCACTGTGATTTTACCAAAAGTTCTGGAGGTAACGTCAGTTGGTCTAAGGTCTGCTAACCGAAGAGTAGTAACTTAAGGATCCGAAACCTTGATGTATGGAATCTAGTGTCTGTGGGCAAGCTTGCCTGACATATCAGTTCAATGCAGGAGTCCCTATGAATCAAATGGATGCACGAAGTTTACACGAAAGGTGCTGATTGGATGCTATTCAACCCTTCCATAACGGTTAGTTGGGCTCTGAAGAGGCTCTGATCTGTAAAGCTTCAATTAAGTGAGTGGATGTGCAGGCAGAACCAGGGATAAATTGGTTTAAATGGGTGTACGTTTGCCCAATGTGCAATGCTGCACCCGAGTCTATTGATCAATGATCATATCTTTGTTCAATGTACTTTCAACATACATTGTTTGCAGTTTATGGAGCAGTGGCTAGCTATTCGAATCCTTCATGGTCTACACAGACTTGCTTTCAAGAAATAAAATGGTCCTAGATTTCGTAGATCTCTGATCCTCACCAGTATTTGCAGCCTTACCTATATGGTCTGACGAACCCGGAATAAAGCTATTTGAATGATGAGTATGAACACTGTTGTTGTTGTTACTAAAAAGATCCTCTAATTAATTAATCACTTTAAATTGTGAGTGATTACTTTAAATTTATAATTAATCACTTTAGAACTTTAAATGTACATTCAGTTACTCCAATAAAAATTGTCTCACCATAACTATATCATTTGAATTTTTTAAAAATTTTCGATACACAATTATTTTATTTTGATTGTGTACATTTTCCATTTTTTAGCATGGGCTAAATGAACTATGGAAAACTTGGCCCATCATATAATAGACCCAATGAAAACCCTAGTCTATTTGGGAATTGGGATAACTCAATCAAATCTTCATCTCTATGCCAATTGACAGCCGTTTTTGACATAATCTCTCTCTAAATTTCTTATTCTATGGTTTTGTCTTTAATTTGATTCTAATCGGTTAATTGAAACCAATTTCTTTTAAAAACAACAAAACCAATTTCTTTAATTTGATTATAATCTGATTGAAGATGCCCTCTGTATAACCTAAAGATTGAAACTTTTGAAGGTATTTTCGAAGAAGAAGTACTCTTTGCCTTTTTGATCCAGAAAATCATATGTAAGTTCACTTTTATCTTTTTGTTTTTTGGTTGCTAAAAAATAAAAATTGTTTATCATTGTTAATACTCAAAAACAAATAAAAATTGTTTATCATTGTTTTATGCTAATGAAGTGTGTTTTTGATAGTCATATGAGTTATGTTAATATATAGAAATTTAAGAATAAGAGATTTAATTAATACTCAAAACTTTGAAAACATCTAATTCAAATATGAGATTTAATTAATACACAATGATTTATTTGTGGGCAATTGTAATAATTGTAATACAGCAAGAAACTTATCTATGGGCAATCGTAATAATTGTACCTAGTCAACCAAGAATACTTCTCAAAATACTAATTCGTGTAGTAATTGTAATATGACAATAAACATATTTGAAGGCAATTGTAATAATTGTGAAAAATGCGCTGAATAATTTTTTAGAGAAGTGCTATTGGCGGGAAACGAATCATTGTGGCAGTCACACGTGTGACATTCACATATTATTTTAGTATAGTTTATGATTCATCTTTAATTTATTATGTTTTGATTTTTTTTTGAGTCTAGAATGTTGATTTGAATATAAATATTAATTGTAATTTTTTAGTTTATCTTTTTGATCTTTATCATTGATTTCTTATATTAGGCTCATGAAATGTAGTTTGAGAGTTAATCAAAAGACAAATTCCTGCTGCTCTCCTTTTTTTTTTTTGTTTTTACTTGTATCCTCAAGCTTCTGGTTTAGCTTTTTTCTTAGCTACAGCCTTTGGGCTGAATCTCTTCGGTCAGTTCTTTGTTTCTGTTTGTATATTATAATATTAGTATATTGTTGTCTTGTTTTCTTCAAAAAAGAGTTCAGGAAGATGGTAGAGCTAAATATGTGTTTTTGTATGTTCCCCATGGGACTCTGAAACCCTAGATCCTCCACTGGCCATAAAGATGGCAATGGCATGTAGAGCAATTAATTTGGTTGTGGCTATGGCGATTCCAGTATCTAATAAACCACAACACAGCTTATTCAGCGTCAAATGTTCTGTATCTCTCTCAGAGAATGCTTCTGTTCCAGGTTTGTGTAGTATTATTATAAATTAAGTTCTAAGTAGAACAATTTGTACTTTTTTTTAATAATTGTTTGATGAATTAGGTTACTGCAAGTGGTTGTGGTTGATGTTTATCCCTTTTATATATTGAAAAGTGATTTTTGTGGAAAGGAAGTCGTCGCTTGATTTGTTCTCGAATCAATCAGATCATTTTTTTCCATAGTTTTAGAGGAATGGAGGTTAGCTGTTAATTCATGGAGAGATTAGCAATTTGTGGAAAAATGGAGGGTGGTAGAATGGAATAGAAGTGGTGGATATGGTGGAGTGAATAGGAACTCATTGTTATTTTGTGGAAGTGAAAAACTTGACTTATTTTTGTATCTCTGTACAAGACTGCTATATGTGACCGGCTACATAACTTTATTAGTAAAATAGGTTTAGTTGCAGGTGGTTACCTATGACAAATGACAAATGATAATGGCTTGTATAGTTGTATTGAAACTTTTTTTCCAACAATGAAACCCATGAATGATTATACTTTTGGACACACGGAAATTCTCACACATACATTTGTTTGTATTTCCTTTCTAGGTGGTAAATTGATTGCTGTTTCCATAATGTGTATTACTTAATTATGCCTAGTTTTAAGCTCAAATCATTTTTCCTTTAGTACTGAGATTTCCACTGCCACTCCTCATTTCTATTTTTATATGGTTAGACTATATCTGCAACTACATTAAATTGTAGGGTTGGGAGGGAGGCCGTGGAAGGTATCAGATGCTAGACTTGTGCTCGAGGATGGTTCCATTTGGAAGGCTAAATCATTTGGTGCTTCTGGAACACAAGTTGGTGAAGTGGTCTTCAATACTTCACTGACAGGGTGAGCGGAAAATCAACTGTTGTCTGGCTATTAATTGCTCCCACCTTCAGCTTAACTAGCAGTCTTAAACAACTGTTTTATGTTTCAGATATCAGGAAATTTTAACTGACCCGAGTTATGCTGGGCAATTTGTATTGATGACAAATCCTCATATTGGGAATACTGGTATCAATTTTGGTGAGTACATTTTAACTTTTCTGTTGCCAATTTAATTCTAATATATCAAGGATGTGTAACCAAAGTGGAGACAAATTCATTTCAGAGGATGAAGAGTCAACGCAATGCTTTCTTGGTGGTCTAGTAATTAAAAGTTTAAGCATTAGGTTGGTTCACTTCCATTTACTATTGAAGATTGAATATGCTATTTTTCTCAAGATAATACTTTTTCTGAAATTTGACATTTTGAGTGCACATATATTACTTGTTCTTGCAGCACTTCAAACTGGAGATGTGCTGAGACACTTGGAGATTATTTAGCCAAAAGGAACATTATGGGCATATGTAAGTCATGAGCTAAAACCATGGAAGCTTAGATTCTACAATTTGTTTTCATTTGCCACATATGACTTTTGTGTCTGACTTTTTGGTTTGTGGATTAGATGATGTTGACACTCGTGCTATCACTCGTAGATTGAGGGAAGATGGGAGCCTTATTGGTGTATTGAGCACAGAATCAAAATCAGAACAAGAACTTTTAGAAATGGCTCGTTCTTGGGACATTGTTGGTAGTCTTCTATTCCTATTCTGAACGTAAAAGGCTTTTTAAAACTGCTAGCTTTAATTCCAGCTACATTTGGCAGGTGTTGATTTAATAAGTGGTGTTTCTTGTCAAGCACCATATGAGTGGGTTAACAAAACCGATGATGAATGGGAATTCAATACTGATAGGAGACCTGGAGAAAGTTTTAGGGTATATAAGTTGTATTGACTCTATTAACTTGTTTGGATGACCTTTCTATTGTTACTGATCTTGGCTGTGTATATAAATGAAGGTGATTGCCTATGATTTTGGCATCAAGCATAACATTCTGAGGCGCCTGGCCTCATATGGATGCAAGATTACTGTCGTTCCTTCAACATGGCCAGCATCAGAGACGCTGAAAATGCAACCAGATGGCGTTCTTTTCAGTAACGGTCCAGGTGATCCCTCAGCAGTGCCATATGCTGTTGATACAGTGAAGGAGTTGATCGGACAGGTTCCCATTTTCGGAATCTGCATGGGCCATCAGTTGTTAGGCCAGGGATTGGGTGGTAAAACTTTCAAAATGAAGTTTGGTCATCATGGAGGAAATCACCCTGTTCGTAATATGAGAAATGGACAAGTTGAAATTAGTGCACAGGTATGCATCTCCTTTGTCTCTCTGGTTGTGTTTCCTTCACCTTTTCCCTTGCATAACCTTCCCACAGTCTACTTATTCACTTTGTCATTCGGAGCACTAACTGCTATCTGCAAAAGCCCTGTATACCGAAAAATGCTTCCCACACTTCGTTTCATACATTAGTGATGTTGATGCAGAACATAAAATTTTCAAAGTAGTAGCATATTGGAGTTACAATACTTTTCGAGACGCTTTCTGTTCATATTTTTGTAGATATTTTTGGAGTATACGAACTGTTATCGTCTAGTTATGAAGATTTTGCGTTTAATTATCATATTTGACAGTAATTCAATGTATGCAGTAGATCTGAGAGTGTTTTTGACAGTAATTCTAGATATATCTGGGGTACATGAAATTGTTTTTGTCTCTGTTGAGCATTTTAACAGCTTAGTTTTCTTATTGTGTGACAGAATCATAACTACGCAGTAGACCCTGCCTCACTTCCCGAGGGAGTTGAAGTGACACACGTCAATCTTAATGACGGGAGCTGTGCAGGTCTTGCCTTTCCATCAAAAAATCTCATGTCTCTCCAGTATCATCCAGAGGCATCTCCAGGACCCCATGACTCTGACCTTGGTATTTACATCCTCTTGAAATCTGAGTTTATATTTTACTTCAAATTTGGTGAAAATATTTTGTTGTCACGCCTGAACGTATACTTTCATCATCGTATTTACTCCTTTATGCATCAAATTTTATTTAAAAGTGCTGTTGTGTCAACTGGTGCTTTTGTTCTACTGGATTGTAATTTGCTTCTTTTGTTGCAGTTTTCGGAGAATTCGTTGATATGATGAGGAGATTAAAAGCAAAGGCGTGACGCTCGATGATTGCTAATGATGGAGATTGATAGAATCAACTTATTTTGTAATTAGATTATGTTCCATCCAAAGACGATCTTTAGCAATGTTAGTAGTTATGATAGATCTGAGAGTTCATTTTGCTTTATTTTTTCTATTTGGCGAGCCTTCATCCTACGTCTAACCTGGGAACCTGTTATCCCCGACTCTAAACACTAGACCTGCATGCTTCATAACGCGACTATGCCTGTTATAGTCCTCTTATTTTCCACAAGGGCCAGGATGTCTCCTTGGGTGTAATGAATAATGATGCTTGGCTTTCCATGGAGTATGTTTGAATCCTTCATAAATGTATGATATTATCTACGGGTACTTTTTTTACATCATTTTCATGCAATGTAGCTTGGCAACTTTTGCTTATTAATATGAAATCAAGTCTCAAGAGTATTAGACTATTAGCTTCCTTATTTTCTACTTATGTCGCCGGATTTCATTTTTCAAATATAATTGTAATTATGTAAATGATATATCCCATCATAAATGTTAAATGTTTTCTCAATAATGATCTTGAATTGTTGCTCCGGAGTAGCCAAATACAATAAAAGAGATCTTATAAGACAACTCTATATGGGTATGACCGTATGAGCTGCTGCCTGCTGTCTATTTTTCCTCCTCAGATTCTAACCATATTTTGTCTATGAGCGGAATATACTGGGTATGATGATGATGTCTCATTTTCCGTAGTGTGTGACATAGAGTGACATCACGTTTGCCCAATTAATTTTTTTCTACTATTACGCAAATTATTTTTTTAACAATTAACTCACTTTTTAAAATCTTCATCTCATCCGTACTTAGGTCCGATTCGAAGTGTTTTGAGAAATTTTTTGAGTTTGTTGTTAATATTAGCAACTGCATCTTTATTTTAATGTGATGATTTGATATAAAGCTTAATCTTGTTTATAATTGTTATGTAAAGCAATAAGTAAAGGTAATTGCATTTTTGAAGCAATTAGAAAATTATAAGGCCTTATTGGATATTCATGCCCCTTGGCTTCTCAAAATGTTCAAATAACCTCAATAGTTGTTTGTCCGATCTCAAAAACTACATCTTATCACAAATTCCCCATTTCATCATTTCATTACTTCAATCATATCATTAAATGACTCTAATGTAGGCGGGATTTAGAGAGATCAGATTTATGAAACTTCATCATTATTAATTGTTGATAGCAATATCGCTTTGTAACTTCAAAAAAATGAAAGGTACACATAATTTAAAAGCTATTTCACTATTAACATTCGCAAACAAAGAACTATAAATGTTATTAGCAAGGATTTAAAGTTACGATAATGATTCATTTTCAAGCATAAAACCGAATGTATTCGAAACTAAACAAGACTTCTAAATAAGCTATCTGATGCTTAGTTTTGGCAATATATACCCAAACTGAAATGGGAAACAAAAGATTACTAGCTAATGCTTAAGGTTTAGCAAGATCACCTGCATTAGCTTGAGAAGCAGCTACTCCAGTCTCAAATCACTGATAAGAGTATAAAAAACAGTGCAGTCACAGCTTTGAGAGCAACATAGCAATCTCTTCATCAGGAAGCTTGACTTCTATACATACTCCTAAACATGAAGCAAGTCTCGCCGCCAACTGGTGCTTACACTAACAACACAATCACAAACTGTTATTTCTAGGACTCGTACACATCCATACTCCAACGCTGTTAAAGTAGCTCCCAACTAAGAAGGGTTTTGGGGGGTCTGAGGTATACGCAACCTTACCCTTGTTAGAGATGACAACGAGATTGTTTTCCATTGACCCTTGGTTTCAAAAACCATCAGCAACTTCACGCAAATAAAACGTGCACATGATTCATGAACTATTTTAGTATAGTTCATTGCAATTCAAAACCGAAGAACTGAAATATGAAATAAACATGAATAATTTTACAACTTCAACTTACACAAAGTTGTTCCCCTCTGTTCACGATGTCATAAAAAAATGAGTAGCATCCACAGTAATTCTCTGCAAAACATAAATATTCTTCTTTCTTCCGAGATTCTCCAACAACCTAATTTAACAAAGAAAAAAGAGTACTAGTTAGCAATGATTTTTCACGTTGATTCATCTAACCGGTGCTACCGGTTGGTTTTTATTAGATCAAGCTTTTTATGTCACTCCTAGATTAAGGCAGATATCCACCAAGAGCACTGATGGGGCACAACGGAGATGCAGGCTCGATTCCTTTCTTTACAAGATTCCAATAAAGAAGATTTGATCTTATCTTGTTGGAAATAGTCAAACACAAACACTAAATACCATCTTTATCATCATCTAGTGTTAGATTAGACTGGACTTATTGTGAATGTCAACATATTATCGAGAAAATTTGAGGTGTACACACTTCATAAGCCAAGGAGATACCATCACAAAATCATATGGCAATAGGAGGTAAGACTCTCATGACTTATAAAGTGTACACACTCTTTAATTCATAGATGTGGCCATGTGGGATAAACCATCCCAACACCTAGTCTGATAAGTGCCGACAAATTGCTGCTTTGTCGAGTAACCTTTCATTGTTGGTGAAGAAGGATTCTACCGCTCCAGACCTACTACCCTAACCGACCCAATAATATTGGACTTAAGACTTAGGCATCATAGTTGTACCAATAGTTCATATGATCCCATAAAACCCCAAATGATAATTGATGAAGCTTTCACATTCAATAAAATTCAGGTATACTATTCACCACATTTGAATTAAACAAAGTTCAATGGTATTTCTGATTATCTTGTTCTGATAACAGAAATTATACACAACTTAGAAAATTACCACAACAGAATCTCATTCGACTACTACTCGATTATGGCTCCAACTTCAGCAGATTTTAACTGAGTCATATTTACACAATTTTACCCAACCAAATAAGTAAAAACTCTCAACTGAATCCTCATAAAACACGATCTCATTCCATTATTCACTCCTACCTAGTCGGGTTTTAAAGGGTAATATAGACAAGAAAATTATAAGTTAGATTAGTTATTGAAGTTTTCGCTTCAACCTTATGACAAGGTTCGATTCTCACATGTAGATCAAGAATCAACTCCCTCCTTCCCTTGTAGGGATTCTAGCATACCCCAAATCAAAAAATAACAAAAAATAATTTGCTAACTTTTGCGAATTTATTTATTTTTTTCGAATTACAAAAAGTATCGAAGTCTACCGCGGTCGGCCAAATCACATAATTCTGGATATTTTAGTGGTCAGAATTTTAGATTAAATTTTAGATTAAGTAGTCGAAATTCTAAAATTTGGTATAAACAATGTAGACTTTGATGTTTTGGTGCACAAAAAATAAACACTGCAAATTATTCTAAAATAATTTAGAATAAAGTATACAACGTTACTTTATTCAAAAAAAAGAAAGAAAGTATACAACCTTACAACTTCACGGCAACGAAAACAAATTAACATTGTAAAATCCAAGGAATTGACACACAAAAAAAAAAAAAGAATTAAGAGAAGAACCTGAAAAATGGTTCGGCCACTGGGTACTCCATAGAGTCTCTTAACACCACGTTGATCCACAATCCTTGTAGCTCGCTCAAAGTTTTTCCCGAACAAAAAGTGCAATCTGGATTTACATAGCAAACATAAATTTAACATTACAAAACTAAGCTTGATACAATTGAAAATTAATCTGAGATCAAATCGAAGAAATGAGGAATATACTAACACTTCTAGCTGATCATCAGTCACTGTCTTAAATCAACTTCTTCCGTTGTCAAATTGCTCGAGTTGATTGTCGAATAAATTATGAAAGTTGAGAAAACAAAAATGAAAGAAGAAGATGAAATTGGATTTGAAATTGGGGCAATTGTACGTAGAAAAACCTGAATGAGTTGACTCAATTCCTTTCCAAACTGCTTCCGCCACCATTGTACTTGCTCCCATTTTCGTGAATCGAATTTCTTCCACTGAGCAGAAAATTGCCTGGATTCAACGGGCGGGGTTTTGGATTCCCTTGGAACTATAAATAGGGTGAGTGACCGAATGGAAAGTTAGCAGAAAATCGAACCGGAATAAGTGATGTTTGCTCCAACCGACATAAGACTCGATTTTCGGTACCGGTAAATTAATCCTTCCAACTCCAGAAAATACATCGGATTTCTAAATATATCGGGTTTTAGAGTTCAGTTGTATGCAATCATATCCTCGTAGAAACAAAATGTTGTTAATCATTATGATAATGGAAAAAATTACCGTTTGTTAATTTTGTTACAATAATATCAACTTTTGATTAACCATGAATTACGTGTTTTTCCTAGAATATTATCAGCTTTTAGTTTATTAATTAATTTACCAAATTGTTTTTGTCATATAATTTTCTATAGTTTGATTTTTAACATGTTATGGATATTATAGGTAAACACCCTTCTAAGTTGTTATTATTCATGACTAATCAAAAATTAGTATTATTATAAGGAAATAAGCAAAAAAATTGTATTGTTCTTGATAATTTCCTATAATTTATATGCAACTTCCTGAAGAATTATTTTTATATAAACAATTATAATTCAAAACCCAAAACTAACTATTAATCTTGAATCCTTTTGAACATTAATTCACCAATCTTCAAACAAATATATTATAGTAAAATTAAATACTTAGTCAAAAGACTAATTCAACACAATAGACCAATTCTTAATCCTTACATCACTATTTCCCTTTCATTCATGCAACTCTTCTAAATTCTAATATTTTTTTCTTACAAGCAATATATGTCTTCATCTACACTAATTAATCATTCTAACTATACTTAAACTCTCTAAAACTTCCATGCCATGGAGATCAAACTCTCCATAATCTCCGGTTTAGAGCTCAGCCCGTTTAAAACCCATATAATTAAAGATTCAATTCAAACTTCCAATAAACTCCTAACTTGTTGTACGTGTCTAGTCATAATCTTATTCCTCTTGTTCTCTTCTTTCCCAACATCAATATCCCAAACCCAAACCCAACTCCAACCCAACATCTCATCCACATGTAACAATATATTTTTACAATACACGTACACACGAGGCCAACAACTTCCTCCGAACCTAACCGAGTCAGATCCGAACCATCAACCATACAAGTTCCAATCCACAATTTACATTCAAAATAATGGTTTAAAAGAGTTAAAGTCATGGAAAGTTTTTGTAGGGTTTCAAAATGGAGAACTATTAGTGTCAACTTCTAATGCTATACTATTAGATGGTTCTCCTTTGCCTGCTAATGTTTCTAATGGCACTATTTTTACTGGATATCCTGTGGCTGATTTAAAAACCGCTGTCGAGACTGCCGGCGATTTAACTCAAATGAGTGTTCAAGTTCAGTTGGTGGGTACTGAGTTTGGTATTCCACCGGGAAATGTTTCTTTGCCTACTAATATTACCCTTCTTAATGATGGGTTTATATGCCCTAATCCTACCATGCAAGGTAATTAACCTTTGTTTATTTTTCTCAAATTTTATTATGTTGTATGATTGAAGGTAGACCGGTGAATTCCTATAAGCAGAGGAGAAAGAGTTAAAGAACTAAATCAAACTTCTGTTACATGGGTGAGAGATAATTTGCGATCATCAAAGAAAAAATATTGTTTTTAAAGAAAAAGTGAATACTTGGAAGAGATAAATTAACCTGCGTGGATGAAATTAAAAAAAAAAAAAAATATGTGGATAAAATTTTAGAAAAATGGTAGACTCATTTTAAGAAAAAAAGTAATACTCCCATGACCTTAAAGTAAGGATGCATTATGATCCGTGGTAGACACTAAACACAAGATTTTAATTATGTGGGTCCTCAAAATAAATTATAATAATTAAATAAGAATAAAAATTGGAGGAACCTAATATATTTAACCTTTATTCTAATTTTTCTTAAGAAATTTGATACAAATCATAATTTTACAATGGAATTTGAACACTCCTATGCCACTATAATGAATTAATGATCCGACCATGCATATAAGTTTAATTATATGGTTATAATAATTAAGGAAATATATCTTCAATCCGAAATTCAAAGAGACCTAGGGGTGTATGGTCATGATTTTTAGGTGTTTGGTAGTTAGCTTTTATGTTGACGTTTTGGTTGACTTTGGTCAAATAGTTAAAAAGTTTATTTGGTAAATAACTTTTAAGTTAGCTGAAAAGCTGACTTTTAAACCAAAATAAAAGAAAAAACTTACTTCAATTAGTTTTTTTTATTGGCTTTTGATTTGTTGACCCACTTTTTCTCTAATAAACAATTAACAACCAATACCTCAATTTACCAAATATCTCTGTAAACAACTGGCTTTTTCAGCTAGCTTAAAAACCAACATTTTCAGCTGGTCAAACAAGCCAACTAAAAAAACCAATAGCCAACGGCTAACAGACAATTGTCAAACTCCCTCTATGTTTTACGTTAAGCTATCTATGTAACAAAACTGATTAATTACCATAAAATGATGTTAATTATTGGCCCTCAATATGAAAATTTTTGACATCTTCTCGTCTAAATCCTGATTTTTCCTCTGTTACCAGTTGTTCATATTCAGGGTTTGCTAGAGGGGTCTGTGTCCCGAGCCCATCTAAAAAATTAGAAAAACAAAGCTTTAATATTCAATAGTTAGGGTCCTGTAAATATATTTAATAATTAGAGATGCATATTTAATGTTTCGCCCTCTTTCAAATCTCATAATCGACCCTGTAATCATATGCATAAACTTCAATTTGTGATGGTTTAATTGCAGGGAAAACTAGTATGTTTACATGTTGTGGACAAGATCCTAATGCTAGATCAAGATTGCATACAACAGAGCAATTCCAACCTATGCAAAATGGTGATTTAAGCATAATGTATGATATCATATCAGCATATGATACAAATTATTGGGCACAAGTTACAATTACTAACAAAAATCAAATAGGACGTTTAGACAATTGGAAACTAAGTTGGCATTGGCTTAGAAATGAGTTTATTTATACTATGAAAGGTGCTACCCCTCACAAAATAGACACTTCCAAGTGCATATTTGGTGATCAAGCCGAGTTCTATCAAAGCCTTGATCTCTCCAAAGCCTTAAGTTGCGAACCGAAGCAAACTATCATAGACTTGCCATCGAATTTGGCTAATGATCCAACCTTAGGTTCGGTCCCTTATTGTTGTAGAAACGGTACAATTTTGCCTTCGATTATGGACCCGAGTAAGTCAATTTCCGTTTTTCAGATGCAGGTTTATAAGATGCCTCCTGACCTGAATGTGACGATATTTAACCCTCCGCAAAGATGGGTCATCAACGGCACATTCAATCAGAACTATCAATGCGGGAATCCAATTCGAGTTAGTCCGAGCCACTTGCCTAGCTCAAATGGCCTCCCAGTCAAAACAAAGGCCATTGCTAGTTGGCAAGTTGAGTGTAACAAGACAAAAACTAGCCCAAAGCCTCCAAAATGTTGTGTGTCGTTTTCTTCATTTTTTAACGACTCAGTTGTTCCTTGCAAGACTTGTGCTTGCGGGTGTCCTAACCCCAGACAATCACGAGCTTGCAACGCAACTGCGGATGCTATCCCTTTACCATCTTACGCACTTTTGATTCCTTATGAGAATCGGACTAGTATCACCACCGAATATGCTACATTGAAACATATACCCATAACCAACAACCTATTACCTTGTGGTGATAATTGCGGAGTCTCCATAAATTGGCATTTGTTATCAGATTATCGCGGTGGATGGACATCTAGGATCACCCTTTTCAATTGGGGAGACACCAATTTCTCCGATTGGTTTGTGGCCGCGGAGCTAGACAAGGCAGGAATAGGGCTCGAACGAGTATATACTTTCAATGGGAGTTCTTTGCAAGGGGATGGTAGCACAATTTTTATGCAAGGTTTTCCTGGTGGAAACAATTATCTTCTAGGACAAGTAAATGGGTCTAACCCTGAAAAGGATCCTAAACAGCCAGGTACATTGCAATCGATGATATTGTTTGAGAAGAAGGAAACACCGGGGATCAATGTGGCTCGCGGGGATGGTTTTCCGACCAAGATTATCTTCAATGGTGAAGAGTGTTCTCTTCCTACAGATTTGCCCATAAGCCCAGCTACTATGATCAGTTTAGCTACTAGTATGCAAAGTTTGCTTCTAGTAGTACTATTGGTTTTCCTATTGATGTGAGTTTTTTTAGTACGGGGGAGGGCTTGAAGAGGGATCGAGAATGAAGGAAGTGATATATGCTCCAGCTGTACTAAGATTTGATCTACTCGAGTAGTTTTTTGATGTATATTATTAGAGGTTATTTATATGTTATGTTTTTATCAATATTTTGATACTTTATTCAATGTAAGAATAAAAATTTAGGGGAGGAACTTGTATATAATTAAAATTTGGATTGGTTGGGTTGAAGTTTCAATGACAATTGATGAAATTTTGTGATCTATTATGTCTATCACAATTAACTAAAAAAAATTTAATTAATTTTGTGATCTAGCTCGACCGAGCGCCTTTACTTGGCTGCTTATTCAAGGACTTGCATATCATTATATTAAGGATATAAAAACTCCTAATACTCTAAATTATCCAACAGACACCACATGAATTTACTCGAATAGACCCTCAAAATGAATATTGTAAAAAAATGATTGCACATTTTTCATGAAAAGTTAAATATTAAACTGAACAAAAAATTTGCAGTTGTATTGTACACTAACAGAATCACAGTTTCTGACATAATAACAATGCCTCTTCAAATAACTATAGCAGTTGTATTTACTCCCAGTAACTCATGTCAGATCAATATTCAATATCATATACAATGGGGAGTTGATTCCCAGTTTGATATTGTACAAAATTTTCATAACTATAGCAATTACTCACGGATAACAAACGATAATGAGGGGAGCACCGGGACACAGAAAATAAGCATTTGTTCACGTTGCTCAAGTCCCGAGTTCCAGAAGTACTTGCAACATATATATTTCTTGATTTCATTCGACCTGAATATCGGTTTGGTTGCCAAATTATAAGATGATATACCAATGCAGGGCTGCTGTAAGTGCGGGGAAAAGCATACTTTGCTAGAATAGTATCTCCTTGAGAACGAGAAGCACCAACATAACAAAGCACATCAAAATGAGAATTGTTGCACACCGTACCATACCTCCTTGCCTTTGCGATCTCTCAGCCTGGAAAGTGAAAATGAAGATGGGACTATTAAGTATTAACTATAGATTTGGTAGAAAATGGGGAAATTGTAGGGAATAGAAACAACGCCGAAATTTCGATCTCGACATTAATGGCATCGTCAATATGAAACTAAACAAAACAATGAGGGAAATCATCTATAATAAAGATTTTACTTTATTATGGTCCATCAAAGTACTCCCTTTGTTCGGGTCATTCTTCTCCGATCATTTCTATCTATTTTCATATGCTCTTGCAAATACCATTTTGTTCGGGTCATTCTTCACCTTTGTTATTCATGCTCATCTTTTTTAACCTTACACTTCCTCTTCTAATTTTTTCAACATTCCAACCTTTCACTCTTTTAACTGCTAAGATTTAGATAACAAATGTGACCCTGCAAACACAGCTACATAGATGACAAAACATATAGTGGAGATATGTGGGTGGTCCTAAGTTCAGGAAGCTTTTTCATAGTACGTGATTCCTAAGAATATAATATGCTCCAACAGAATTCACTGTTATGTGCACTTAATTTGAAATTGTCATCCCTAGAAACAAAAGGCACTGTGAATTCGGTCTGAGGACTCCTAAGGCTATGATAGACTCCTATGATACTTGATCCATCACTCCAAAGACAACCTTAATTGGTATGAATTTTTTTACGCACATGAACTTTGCAGCTAAAATGTACTTCTCTAGCAGGTGATGTGCAGATTGTTTAAGAAATCCAAAATCTTCAAAGAACCTCTATTCAAAAAACATACTTTGTGGAGTAATATGGTTCTAAACTGTGCATTAGGATCTTTTCCTATCTCATAATGGGTTACATGCTTGTGCTTCGGGTCTTTCCAATACTTTCCCAGGTTCCTAATTCTTCAGTATGGGGCACATCTAAGCCACATTTTCTCTTCTTATTCTCCTTTTTCCTGTCACCGTATATGGATAACTTCCACTCGCCAGTCCTTTTCTTTTTCCTCCAGAGCTGGACTCCATACAGAATTGGTAATACTCTGCACTTCACTCACATCAACACTGAAACAAGTTCTCTCTTGATGTATAAAGACAAATCGGTGATAGGAAGAACATTCAATGAAGACAGAATCCACTATCTAGAGAACATCAGCAATCAAAAGAAGAGGCTCCTCAATTATTTTTTGTTCCCACTACATAATTCTATGAAACTGAGAAAACATGACTAATATGAAACTTCTGCAACATGAAACAAAACCAATAAGAGTGGACATAATCACACACAGGGAATAACATGACAAAAAGACAATGGTTTCTAAAAATGCACAAAGTTTAAAAAAAATTGTGAGAAAGGAGAAGATGAAAAGGTGGGACGAAAGTGAATACTTTCTGAAGCTGTTTAAAGCCCTCTTCAACTGATGCAGCAACGTTCTGGATGTTGTAGTCTATCCGATCAACTATGGTGCCCTGTAAGCAATGCCAACTTCAATCACCACACCACAATTGGGTTTATGTGAACCAATACATATGAGAAAGGAAGTAACCTGGTCAATCACAAGAACTGATAGGTCTTTCATGATCTGAGCAAGTTCATTCACAGACTGCACAACCTATGTCGCAAGCAAGGGTTATCAGCAAATACAACCAGCAGAAATCAGACATAATAAGCAATTGCATAGTTTGATGCTTGATCTTATAACAGAGGGGGTAAATAGTAACCTGGTTAATCTCTCTCTCTCTTTCTGCTGTTAAATGTTCACTTTTCTTGAACTCAGCCACTTGATGATTGTCAAAACCCTGTACAAGAAGAACTTGTGTCAGACAAGACAGACAAATAAAGTACAAAAACTACTACAAGAACACTTGCACAGTTAATCCACAAAGAATTATGAGACAGCCCTTGTCTGTTCAAACCAGAATGCACAAGAAACTGATGAAAATCCTAAAGAAACACGTTTGATGGACAGCTTCGAATGCTGTCCAAACTCCTACCCAACTTTGAGTGTTGGGGAAACTCCTATCTTATTCACTATTTCCAAAATGAAAGATCATTCCCAAGTCTAATACACGATGGCCTTATATAGTTTTTTACTAATGCCACCTAAGCCCAACAATTAAAATAAAAAGACACCTAAGCAAACAACATTATAAACTCAAAACAGAATCTAATTACAAATATTCCTAATAAACCCATATTAAACCGCCAACCCCTCCTTCTTCTTTCTTCTTTGATAGATCTTAAGGATCCTCGGGACCGTGGGTGTTACAATACTCCCCGCCAAATCAAGCACCTTATCCTCAAGGTGGGTAAAATGTAACTCGGAAGCCAATGGTTGCTTCCACCCTCGAGCCATCAACAGTTGGCGCCCTTATAAACTCGAACAAGTACGTGAGTGTATCTTTAAGATTGAATGTTTTGTAGTGGTGGGTTAGAGTGAGTGGGTTGAAAGAATTTGGGGTAAAGATATTTTGAAATGGGTTGAAATTATTCCCAATTGCAAAAGGTCTTGGGCATAAAATGTTTTGGCCCTTTCTCCAATTAATTTTCAGAAATTCTATAGCCCTTTTTGACACAAAATCAGCAGCCCAGGACCCACCTTCATTTTCCCCATTTCCATTCAGTTTTTTGATTCCCACAAACCCTAATTTTTTTCTTACCATGCTCTTTGATATGTCACGCCAATCCACCGCCTCCACCGGTGCCTCTGCCTTCCCTTCGTTCCGGCGCCGCCAACCCGAACCTCCCCCAGAACCACTACTAACTTGACCTAACTTCCTCTCTTCATGAGCGTCCCAAGCCTCTTTTCTTATCTTTCTCTTTTCCCTTCTTAATTTTTTCTGTTTTTCCCTACAATTTTTCTTTTCCTTGATGCCTTCTTTTCTTGCTTCCTCCTTCCTGTATTTCATTATTTTTCTATCTTTTTCTCTTTTTGCTTCCCCTTTCATCTTTATCTTCTTTTTTCCCAGATACCTTCAATTTATCTTTCTAATTCTGATATTTTCTTTATTTTGCTCCAAGTTAGTTTTATCAATTCTGCTTAAGCTTCCCTTTGTCTCATTCATCGATCTTGGATCCTCTTTAGGGTTCTTTAATGGTTGAACTGTTCGTTGATCCTCACTTATAACCAATTCACTTACCTTACTTCCTATATCATCAACCTTCACTCTCTCTTCTTGGACCTCTTCTTTTTTTCCTTTATGGAACACAAAGGCCATTAATTCATCTTCCATATCTTGATGTAAAATGAGAAGTGAATACCCTTTGTGACTACATTCTTGTTTCGGATAAAAACGTTCATCACAAATCTCACAAGTTCCTCTTCCAAACTTCTCATAAATTTCATTTGTGGAGGTCGTTTTGAATGATTGAATAATATCATGCTGGACAGCCTTTTGGAGCATAACTAACGAGTGAATTTCAACCCCGAAACCCTTAAAAAACGCATCAAGATCTTCTTCTTGATCCGGATTATGTGTTTGTGGCTTGTCATCACTTCGTACTCGCCTATCAATTCTTTCTTTTTGACAAACCCATTCAAGATTCGTCTCTTCTTGGTCCAAAATGTGGACAGCTGGTTGCCTTCTTGGATTCTCCCCGGATTTCGACTCAAAAAGTGAAAGAAGTTTAGTTTGACCCTCCATTAGGGCTGCAAATTTTTCATCAGTTTTCTGGTTTATGGCTGCAAATTTCTCATCAGCTTTCTGGTTTATAGCATCAATGGCCAAAGACAACCTCTTCAATTCTTGGTCGTTCTTTTCCCAACGTTCTTGCTCTTGTGAAGATGTCATTGTACTTGTCGGAAAGAACCGCTCTGATACCTATTGAGACAGCCCTTGTCTCTTCAAACCAGAATGCACAAGAAACTAATGAAAATCCTAAAGAAACACGTTTGATGGACAGCTTCGAATGCTGTCCAAACTCCTACCCAACTTTGAGTGTTGGGGAAACTCCTATCTTATTCACTATTTCCAAAATGAAAGATCATTCCCAAGTCTAATACATGATGGCCTTATATAGTTATTTACTAATGCCACCTAAGCCCAACAATTAAAATAAAAAGACACCTAAGCAAACAACATTATAAACTCAAAACAGAATCTAATTACAAATATTCCTAATAAACCCATATTAAACCGCCAACCCCTCCTTCTTCTTTCTTCTTTGATAGATCTTAAGGATCCTCGGGACCGTGGGTGTTACAAATTACTCAGGCCCAAAACTACAGTTGATCACGGGCAGATCTATCACAACACGTCGTTGCTCCATGCAATAGCAACAATAAGTTGCTTCAACAACACCTTAACCCAATGCCACTAAGGGGCTCACACACCTAGGCAGGATTACATGCTTGTAAAACATAAAACCTTTCGATGTAGGATGGGAAAAACAAGTTCATGCAATTAGTTTATAGCCAACTTGATAATAGGTTGCATTGCTTTGAACTTAATTTGATGCCGCAGGCCCGCAATAATCATGTTTTGTAAAAATTGCTTGCATAACGTGAACAAAAAATAATCCAAATAAATCACAACTTATACGCCACATTGTATAAAACTTCTAAATACACATCAAAAATACATGTTAAATATCTGTCGACGTGTGACAGATTAGCAAAGCTAGACGAGCTGAACACCTACACTTGCTTCATTCCTATCACAATAGCGTTTTTATTATCACATAAAACAGGTATTCAAGGTTTTGTCATAAGTAAATATACAAGTTCTTACAAAAAAAATTACACAAACAATCACAACGAAATAGATGCTGTAATTCCAACAATATCAAGAAACAGAAAATGGTACCATGTCACTATATTCGTCCTCAACTTTTGACATGCTTCCATTTAAATTCATTTCCACGTCAATGCCATCAGACCCCTGTACCAAGAAAGAAGAAGCAAACATCTCAAATTTCTGCAGTCAAGTCAGAAATGGAACACTTAAAAACACACATTACCTCCTTCTGTTGCCTAAGCCGTTTTAGATATGTTGACTGTTTCTTACGAAGTTCTACAGAAAGGTTCTGAAGATCTGTAGCAAGGGAACGCTGTCACAAAGATATTCAGAAGTAAATCATTTTATCTAACATCTGATTTTTTTTAGAGATATAGAGAAACCTTTAACAAAAAGAACGAAATATACAAAATTAAGAGAACCAGGTACGCAAAAAGAAAATTACAGGGAATTAAAAGCATGTCAAAGTTGTCTTAGTATCGCTTAAACTAAACCCAGAAACATTATGCATAGTAAAATACCACTCATTCTCAAAATCTGCTCAAGAAAATTCAGTCATTAACTCATTACGCTCAACTCACAGCAACCAAGGTTCAGTCATGCAAGAAGGCACCATTCTGCATTTTCCAATGTTTGCCTCCTCTAAAGGCTCTGAGAATTATAAATTTTTAATAACGAACCTGCCAATGGTTCCTTCAATGAGCATGTACAGATGATTGCAATTATGCAAACAGCCTAATCCATAACAGAGACACCAGACCATAATCCAAGAAAACACAAACTTCTCACTGAAAGATGTTGGACACATAACCTTCGAATATAAGAACTAGTTGGGTGTTCGACTGTTCGTTCCCGCAGAGTATCAATAGTTGAGCCTAACTAAAAGAACAATCCACTAAAACGCCTTAACTAAGTGATCTAGGCTTTCCAAATACAAACGAAAGAGTTAAAACAGAGTAACAAATCACATGGACATCAGATATTAGTATACTGAGTTATATGAAACAGAAGAATTTCCTACCAAACTCAGACCTATGATATAGAAAGGAAAACACCTCCTGGGTCCTAGCACCCCAAATAATATTCTGAGCTCAACTAGAGCACTGAATCTTGTGGCTTTAGCTAAACACCGAACGTGAAGCATTCCATGAAATGCTTAGACCCTCACCACTTGACGAATTAGAGATAAGAGTATGCTACAAACAAAAGTTGTCAAAGAGACAGGGGAACAAAATGGAAAAAAGAAAAAATCTCACTTGCCATAAAATCCTTCCAATTCCCAATCACATGAGATATATTTAACAATAAAAGTAACAGTCAAAAATATAAATTAGACACCACAGACATAAATTTTGAGATAAATTGTTAAGGACATGTACAGGAAGCATGTAAATGTTTACCAGCAAGGTGATCCACTAGTCTGATGTCCAAACCTACTTCAGATGACTAAGTAGGAAACAGAATCACTCTCAGAAAGAATCACCATTACTATTTAATCATTTCACTCTAACTTTTCACCTAAGTCACATCTCAATAAGGTGACCAATTAACTACCACCTGGGATCATTTATTCTTATAGCTAATTTAATGTTTAAAAATCAGGTTTGGAAGTAATCTTCCATTTCAGTTCAAAAATGTAGTCACATGATTGAGACAGTACAAACGATCAATGGGTAGTAAGTGGTAACTCATCACCAGGGAAGAACTTGCACAAGGTTCCATTACTGTTAATGGGTGCCTCCATGAAAACTTACCAGCACACAGACATCTAAGGAAAGTCAGTCTTAATTCCATTATCTGCTTGGTCTCTTTTTCCTAGTTTCTTTTCCAAGGCTATCAATATTGATAGACTTATTCCTCAACCATGTTACCAGTATAGCTTATTTAGAATCAAAGGTCATAGGGAAAGAAATCAATAAAAATTACATGCAACAGTCACTGGTAACAAAAATGTGTTGATTCACCTCCGGAAAGGTGAACTCTGATCAGGCCATAAGCAATTTGACCTGAGCTTCTTTCACTTATGTTTCAGAAAATGGGGGAACACAATTGTTTATATCACCATCACTGTTCACCAATAGAAAGCCACCAATGATTGATATTTGAGCAGGTAGAGTTGCTTATGAAAGTTTTAGGGCTCATCACAAGAATGGGAAAAATTTAGTATGGCAGCAAAGCTAAAGACTGCAACAGGAAAAGTAATGATTACTAAGGGAAGCTAAATCATCCTGTAAAGGGGGAGAACAGCAGACACCAACATCCAAGTACAGAGCACCACTGTCTTAACTGTCCACTTAACAAAGCTCAAACCAAGTGGGTAACATGCTCATTGGCCATCCTATTATGTCTACTCCTAAAGTCAAAGCATACTACCATCCACATTGAAGGCAAGGTGGAACTTTGGGTGACCAGTATCATCATATATCAAGATGCTACCTAGTTAGAGCAAAACTTGGAGATGAGTTGAAGAACAATTAAACATAGGGGGGAAGAGTTAGAGAAGGCATCAAATTATGCGTATTTTATATAGTTTCTAACTCATTGAAGAGAACAAGCCTCTCAAAACCTTGAAACTATCTTTAAATTTTTTTTGCATTTTTATATTTAATCAATTTTATCATCCTCTTCCTTAGGTTATCAATAGCTGCCATCATATTTAATTGCACCAACTAAGATGGAATGAAATAACACAAACATATAACTTCAAATTTCAAAAGAAGAAACCAAATAAAATGGCATATCTTGCAATGGAGTATTATACTGTTATCAAAAGCCCACCTGTACATTTTTACGAACACCAGAATCCTCTGAAGGACCACGTAATGACAGATCTTTCAACCTTTTCTCCGATCTCCTCAATATATCAGTAATCTCTAGGGTAAGACCCTCAATCCTACGCTGATCATCTCTCCCATCTCCAAAGGATGGCATTAAAGCCTTTGAATGAGCCTTCACTAGCTCTGCCATTTTGATTCGAGAACGCTGTATATTTGCCGTTATTTCTTCTGCAATGTCCACCCATGCTGGTGGTAGGCCCACTGTCAATGCATCCCTGCAAAAAGATAATTGATAATCAAATTGTTATTGGTGTATGTAGGCATATTTTTTTATCCAAGCTCATTACGTAAACCTACAAATGCCGTTTGAACTATAACACAACACCATAGCCTAAGCCCATGAACACAGTCTTTAGAATTCCAAAAATTCTGATATATGAAATATTTATTAGGAACATGATTCCAAAATTCATATAAACTTGATCCAGGTATTCAAGTAAAGTAAAAAAAATCAATACATAGAAAGAATTGTCACATTTTACTAATTCTTAGCTATTTAGATACATCAAACATTTACATAGAGACTTTAAGACTGTTGCAGCTTATCAGCACTAAAATGATTGCTAATTTGACCAAAAAAGGGAAACTTAAAACCCACCTTTAGGTGGTCTGATTTTAAAATTCAACCTTCATTTGTTTCTTTAAAATCTCACCCTTGTACCCCTTCTTTTTTCTAAGGTCTAAAGGGCCGTTAATTTGTTCAACAAGTTACCAAAAATATATTGTTCAATCAAATGAAACCCAATCATTCTCACCGTCTTTAGCACTCATCCACCACCACCATTGTCACGTCAAACCATTCAGTAGCACCCCATGGTTGACCGGATAGCATAAGTCAAAACACAACAATTACCAAAGCATGATACTGCATATCTTCCCACCAACAGAAAACAAGTACAACCTTAAAAAAACCTTGTGTTCCTCGCTAAGTGTTCATAATTTATATGCTCTCATTCTCCCCCTTTTTACCTCATCCCTCATCATCCCATTCCCTAATTTGATCCTCCCCAAGGACCCCAAACATCCAATTTGCTTAAGAATCATATTCTATCATCTTTCTAATGAACTGGAAAGCATATCAAGAAAAACCTGAAACGACATGAACAAAGTCTCAACTCAATTCTAATAAAGATAATTGATTTGCAAATTGAAAACAATACACAAGAATAGTAACCTGCAAATAGCTTTAGTGTTTCACGGACATTGTGTATCTTAACTACAATTTGCCTATCAATATCTGCTATTGACTTGGGCTTTTCCTACAACATACACTCAAATCGAAATACTCAACCAATGCGCTAGCAAATCGGCATCTCCTCAACTTGAATACGATCTAAACATCAAAAAAACCACCCCAGCGAGAAAAAATCCATTATAAAACCCTCATCAACAAACAATGCTAATCACAAATTCAAAACAAACACACTTAAACAAATTCTCATCAACCCAATCTTCAAACGAAATTCTCTTACTTGCAAAAAGAAGTCGATTCGTTGATACAAAATAAAAATAAACCTCAGCATTAATAGCAAAAAACATTTAAAATTAGAAAAAATGATCATCAGCATTAAAGAGTAACAGCAGCTAACAACAAAATTAACAAGAAGGTAAATCTAACCTGGATGTAGAGGGATCGTTGGTGCTGAGAGGAGTATAGGAAGAAGAAGATGCGTTAGAATTAAGGAGTGAAGTCATTTCAATGACGGGACCGCCAGCTCCACCTCTGTGTCCACCAGTCATTAACGATGAATCTGGAGTTCGAACTGCTTTGATTGCATCTCTATGCTTTCGGAACAGTATTGTACGATTCCTAGTCGCCATTTCAATCAAATACAATTAGATTGGAAATTTTAAGAATTTTCGTAAGTGAGAAAATGAAAAAATTGATTCAGAAATTTGGGAATTTAGGGTTGAAAGATCAAAAGGAAAGAGAAACGATTTCAATGATGCTGAATTGGAGAAGATGATCGACTCCTTCTTCCCGGTGTTGTTAGGGAAAATCGATTATTTTTGAAATGAAGGCTTTTTAATTCAATAATTCTTTATTAGCGTGAGACCACTTTAATTAAATCAGTCGAAATGATTATAATTTATGAGATGGCCTTAGTCGTGCAACCGGCCCAAGCCCAATAAGATTTTTTTAGAAAGTTTTGATATATTAATTTTAAGATTTAAAAAGACAATTTTAAGACTTAAACATCCAATTTTAAGACTTAAAAGGTCAATTTCAATATCAATTGTAATGTTTGAGTCATCCTAATTTAAAGTTGAAATGAGAATTTTAAGTCTAGTAATTGCTCTTTTAAGTCTTATAATTGGTTTTTTAAGTATTGAAATTGACCTTTAAAGTCTTAAAATTGTCAAATCTATGACTTAAAATGTCAATTTTATATCATTGAAATTGGTCTTTTAACTCTTGAATTTGACATTTTAATGTGTAAAATTGGTAAAAAAAAATATATACAATTGGACCGGCCCAATAAGACGCGTCTGACAAGTGAGACCGTCTCACACGAGTTTTGTGATTATTTTTTGGTATAAGTTATGAATTTAGATTTTATTGTTTTTTCAGAAATTGTATGAGCATTATGGACCCTTTTCCCCAAGGTCTTAGTACCTTGGTTGCGCTTGATTTAATATAATCGGTCAGGTTTTATCTATAAAAAAAAACTCTTATATGAGATTGTCTCACTGTGAGACGAGCTATACAAGTAGCTCAATTAATGCTTTAAAAAAAAAGAGTTACTCTTGTGATGAGAGACCGTCTCTTAAAAAGATTACCTCAAAACAAGTTCACTTTTTTATTTTTCTCTTTAATTTGTTTTAGTTGGATTATTTAGCCCATATATTTAATGCGTCTCTCGGAGAGACCGTCTCTTACAACAATTTGCTTAAAAAAAAAAACAATTGATTTAAGTAAGTTAAAAACAATTTTTTTTCGTTTAGTTTTTTTAAAGTAAATATTGGGTCAACCCATATTAAGTTGTCTCACGATGAGACGGTCTTAATAAAAAATTTGCCATTGCATGAGGGACGGTCTCTCCGAGAGATGCATAAGATATATGGGTCAAATGACCAATTAATTAATACAACTAATAAAAAAGTGGGCTTCTTGTTTTGAGTTTTTCTCTTTGAGAGATGATCTCTCATAAGAATAGTTGTTTTTTTAATGTTTTATTTTACTAATGTGCTGCTTATATGGATTTATCTCACGGTGAGACGGTCTCATACAAGAATAAATAATTCAATTATAAAAATATTGCAGAAAAATTAGTGAAAGATCTGATTATTCTAAATAATTATTCCTTTTGATTAAGATAATCAAATTAAAAATTAAATATTGTCTTAGTTAACGAGCAACCACTGACGAGGAATTAAATCGGTGAAGATTCTCATTTGTTAAATCAAATTTAGAAATGCATTTGCTTTTCCCGAATTCTCAAATAAAACTGTCTAATAATGTCTATTAAGCTGACTTAATATATATTTATTTATAACCTTAAAATGATCACTTACGATTTTAAAGTAGTCACTTTTAATAGTCTAAAAATACTATTTCATCATTTATAGTCTTAAAATAATCACGTAATTATATACTCTACGGTCTCATACGAAAGGAATTTCTTATGCCAATGCGTGACAATGTTTATGTAATATGTAAGGTGTTTAAACAGACCCGACAATTAGATGTTCACCCGACCTTATTACCGATCTTGATTTGAACGACTTAAAAATAAATTTATAATTATGTAAAAATCAATTTGAATAGAAGATCTAAATTTAAACCAACTCGAAGCACCTGATCCGAAATCGATCCGGTTACCGAAATGAACATACAATATGCCATAGTTTGCACTTAGTCGTACATTGCGAGCCGGTAAGTGTGAGAATGACTAAGTTAGATAGTGTGATTGATACTTAATCTAGGTTTCACTCTTGGTATATTAAAATTATCCTAAGAACAGCCTAAAATCGATTGTGGTTCCCTTAAGGCCAAATCGACCCGAATTGGACCTTGACCCTGTCTAACCAATGGTATACTATGAATACTAGTTATTGTAATCGGATAATGAAAATAGGTCGGACTGGATTGAGGTCCCTGTCCGGCTCGGCCCGTTTTCATTGTAATCTGGTCCGACCCTTATCCGCCCCATTGCACAGGCCTTATTGCAATAAGTGTAGATAAAACATAATTTTTGGGTCATACTGCACCAAGATTGGGTCCTCCGGATTCACGATCTTGCACACAATCAACCCTTTCAATTGCAAGGAGAATGATTGAGTCTTCTTCACAAAAGATGCACACCAAACAACCCCAGAAACCAATTCTTGGTTTCTAAAACAGCCCCTATCACTTCCGTTCTTAGTTTCACTAACCCACGAAAATGACCCACACTCCTCCCTTGAGTTTCACTCAATCTTGAAGAGATGACACTCTAGTTGTTCCACAATCTAGAGGTGTAGAAAGTGTTCCTCACTTTCTTGGCAAGGCTTAAGAATGAAGACAAATATACAAGCAACAAGAAAATCAGAAAAATATTTCACAATTGAAAAAAACTAAACAATGAATTTTTATTGAATCCAATCTAAGTATTACATGAGTAAATGGCCCTTTATATAGGCACAAGACAATAGAAACACATGCCTAGCACATGACTTTTTTTTAAAACACAAATAGCCATGTGACTAATTAAAAACTCACATGCCTATTTTTACAAATATAAGAACAATCTAAATACTTCTAATTATAAGCTATTATTTGTCTTCTTTTGTAAGTTGAATTGATCTATTTATCCTTAGTCATATTCAAGCGTATGCACTCATGCCAAAGTGTTGAAAACCTGCGCCATATCAAACATGGTCCACATACTCAACGGTTTTTTGGGAGCAACTTAGAGGTTAGATTCTAAACCAAATTTGTTGTAAAGTCTAAATTTGTATGCTCATTAGAGTTGTTTAGAATTAACCAAATTAATCAAAAATGACTATGACCCAAACGGATTCAAAATTTTCATATATAAAAATAAAAATTACATCTTCATGATATTTACCTATACCTAAAAATTAAAATTAATCCGAACCGAGAAATTATATCCGAAACTCGCTCAAACACCTCTAATATTCACTATACCATAAATTTCATACACTTTTCTACAACTAGTTTCTCTATGGGTTTTACTTCATTTTTCTTTTTAATTCATCATATATGGGTCTCGCTTATTCTTTAATTTTTATTTACATTCTTCCTCCGTTCTATTATACTTGCTACATTTGAGTTTCACGCAATCCAATGTATTATTTTGTTAATTTATATGTTGAATTATACACATCCGAATTTATAATAAGTTAGCATTATGAAAGTATGCAATTAGACGATTCAAACAAGATTCCACTTGACTATATTTGTACTTAAACATTAGCTGCAATATACTCCCTCCGAATTATTTTAGATGTCCCATTTCCTTATTTAGCAAAATCATATCAATTGTCCCATTTCCTATTTTGTCTATCTTTTTTTTACCTAAATACCCCCACTTTTCCAATTCCCAATACCCAACTACCACATTTACAATTAATTTAATCAATTAAAATACCCAACTACCACCTTTTTAATGGACCCCACACCATCCTTAATAACCGTGAAAACCCAAATGGGACATCTAAAATGATTCGGAGGGAGTATAAAACAAGCCAAAATGTAAAAGCTATCATCCAAACACCTTTAAGGAATGGCGATATCATCATCATCAACATTATCATCATTATACTCAATGTATCCCGCTAATTATAGAATTAATAGGGTGAAAAAAGCTAAAATGAAATGGAAAAATAGACATTAATAATCCAACTTTTCGCTTGTCCACTGTGAATAGCTCCACCTTTAAATTATTTTCTAATAATCTGACATATGCTTTTAGTTTGCTATGAATAATCCAACCTTTGTTTTAGTTTGCTGGCAACGTACCCTATTACTACCTATTATTAGTAATTTGGTATGTTGTGGGCAAATATTTAACAAAGGTTAGATTATTAAAAAAATGAGATTATTCCTAACAGATTATTAGTAATTCAATGCAATAAATAGTACCTATAACCGAAATGTAGCAAGTATTTCAGGACCGAGAAAGTAGTTAATTAGCTTTACATACCTTCTACGCATTTCTCTCACTTTCCGATTTCCATCAAACATCACTTTTTTCTCTCTTTTTTATTTATTTATTTTCCATGGGTATAAGTTGCCGCCGTCCTTTCCTTCCCAGATCATGTCCATAGTTTTCTATGAGCGACATACACCGGATTTTCCCATGGTGTGCGTGCAAGTCACGTAAATGTACCTTGTGACTTGTGAGTGTGACTTCCCATCATACACATTACACACTGCATGCAATTAGAATGCCGTTAGTTTCTCAAAATTCAAAAAAAGTTAATCCAGAATAGCTAAAAAAAAAGCAGCTTTCATGGAAATAATGAACAATTTTAAAAGCCTTTAATGGTGAAAGAAGAACAACTTAGATTGTAGTAGTCTCAACGCAAAAGATAATCATCTATCTACATCATCTAACTGCAAAAGATTTCGACATTCTCTTTTAAAGCCTTTTATTCTCAGTCATTCAATCAGATACCTCTTCTACAGCAAGATATATTACAGACAATTTATATATTTTTTGGAGTATAATCAGGAGTTGAGTTGTCCTTATTACTTACCAATTTTGACTCCTTTTTGGGTTGGATTTGTTAAGCTTTGATTTGATTTTGATTCTTTCGTTTTTTTTCGGGCAATAAACTTCATATTGTTAGTGGGTAATTAAATTCTTGTGGGATTTATTGTTTCTGGAAAGTGAATTTTGTGGGGTGGTTCTGAATGGCTGCGATTGAAGCTGTGTCGTTTAGTGTAGCGTCTGTTGTTGAGGATGTTCTTCAACAACATGGGAATCGCCAAAGAGGGCTCGATTTAGAATCCAGAAAGGCCGAGGAAGCTGGTATTCTATTCTTTTTACAAGTTTTTTTCTATGTATGTAGTTCATTTTTCAGGTTTATATTGAATTTAGGTTTAATTGGTGTCACATTTCAAATAGGCTGATCTTTTTAGATGATTTTGGTTTCTAATTGATGGGTGAATTTGGATTATAAACGAATTTCATTTATCATGTAACTCATTATGAAGTGTTATCATAAATTGCAATAATATTGGGGCAAATTGATCAAGTACCCAGCAGAAGAAAATCATTATGTTCTTGTTTTTTTGGGTTTAATTTTATTTTTTATGTTTGTACTGTCTAGATGCCGTTTAGAAACTCTACTGATGATGCTAAAATGGGGTTTGGTTTATGTATTTTGCTTTAGCTGTAAGAAGATATGAAGCAAGCAGCTGGCTAAGAAAAATGGTGGGAATTGTGGCTGCCAAAGACCTTCCAGCGGAGCCGTCGGAAGAAGAGTTTAGACTTGGATTGAGGAGTGGTTTAATCCTTTGTAATGTGCTTAATAAGGTTCAAGCTGGATCTGTGCCAAAGGTAGTTGTTTTTGCTCGTGTTCGAGCTATTTTTTATCAACTTATCCTCTTGTGGGTGAATGTGATTGCTCTTGATCTTGATCTTGTCTGAGCTAAATGGTGCAATTTCATTTTCAGGTGGTTCAGAGCCCTGCCGATTCGGCTGTTCTTCCTGATGGAGCAGCTTTATCAGTTTACCAGTACTTTGAAAATGTGAGGAACTTTCTTGTTGCAGCAGAAGGAATGGGAATTCCTACCTTTGAGGCATCTGATCTTGAGCAAGTATGATTTTCCTATGTTTTTGTCGGTTCTAGATTGTTTTTTAGTGGGATGCCATTGCCAGTAAGCTCTAGCCTCTAGCAAATACCAATGAAGTCTCTAGTGGATGGTGCCATGGAGTAGGGGCGGGGCAAAAATTAGCAAATATTTCTAGAACCATGTCAAAGTGAAAAAATGTGGTAACAGTCGCGATCGCGGTAATGAAACGGTGATGTGGTAATGAGAGTGATGCGCTTGTCGTAACACCTATATATTTGTCGAAACCATAATGTATCTCTTGATACGGCCCAAATTGCAGTTTTTTACCCCTTTACAAGCGGAAAATATCAGTACATTTATTTTGAAAGCCTTTGCAACGTGGACGATATGAACCATGTGGACTATTATATTTGAGGCACCTAGTGTTTTATATCAAAACTCTCTACCGACTGGCTCTATCATACTATTACGAATTTACGTATCATTTAATATTTAAGGCCTCGTACTTACAGAGGCCCTATGCGATTGGGCACTAGACTTGGGATCAAGTTTTCGTCTCCACTAAAAATAAAATTTTTCTAAGCTCTTCTGCTTAGAAAAAAAGATGTGATGTTGAACTGTTTGGCAACAAACACAAGGACAGGGCAGTATGCCCACAGCCTTTTGTCCTTTGATCATGGCCAAACAGTTCAGCTAGGTATCAAGACCTTTGAAACCCTGAAATGCTGATAAAAATAGTGAATTACTGGGATGTCTGCTGTTATACTCAAATGTATAATTTTGCATTTCTAGGGAGGGAGTTTTGCAAGGGTGGTAAATTCCGTGTTAGCTCTCAAATCTTATCATGAATGGAAGCAGAGCGGGGGAACTGGAGTATGGAAATTTGGTGGAAATGTAAAACCAACTACATCTGTGAAACATTTTGTCCGCACAAAATATGAACCTTTCACTAATTCCCTAATCAAGAACGCATCAGTGACCGAGAAATCCTTGAATGCTCTTCCTCAAGATATTGACACCAACAAAATGGTTAGTGTGATTTTATCATTGCAACCTTTTGCATCACTTTTGTGGATGTTAATCTGCCCAATGCTGTAAGTTAAATTATTCATCATTTTGCAGCCAAGCTCCCGGTCTTTGAGTGCCCTTGTACAAGCTATTCTATCAGATAAGAAACCAGAAGAAGTTCCACCGGTTAGTTTCTTGCAGGAATCATGAATTGCTTATTGAGACTTATCCGTTCTCTTTTTGTGTGTTATGAAGCATATAAAAGTCATTAGGTTACTATTTAGTAGCAGCATATACAAGACGAAAATCGAAGTCTATAGCATCCAAAGTGTGTCTTGGGTATTTGGTTTGATGGAATATATTTTTTATTCGTCGTAGAAGATGCAACCTGCCAACTTAAAAAAATCTGCGGAAGCTAGGAAGTTTTATTTGTTCTTTCAGTCGTGTCTCTGAAAGATTGGTATCAAATATCTTGTAGTAATCTACTCAACTAGGGAGGTTCCTTAATTAGGGCTTTTGTTCAATGCAGTTAGTGGAGTCGCTTCTTAGCAAGGTTGTTGAGGAGTTTGAGCAACACATTGGCTCCCAAAATGATATGGTATGTACTTATAGTTTGTGATGGAACAGTGAACAATACTTATAGTTTCCATACTGTTTAGCTTAATGATTAATCTTCAATAAGAGTATTAATCTAGGCTAATGAACCAAGGCAAGCACAAGAAATATTTGCGTCACATGGGACAAACTCTTTTGCAAAGATGTCTTCTGCTAATTCTAAGGCAAGTGAACATATCTCCTTGATAAGTTTATATGTGTAACAACTAACAAGTAACAACGCTAACTTTAAGTGAGAAAGGGCTTGGACTGGCCTTGAGACGATTACGACTTCATGTATTACTAATTTACTTTCCCCTTTATGACATCTTTAAATATTCCACTGAAGGTAGGAGATACAACGTACTCGTTGAGAAAGATGCCAAAAAGCATTTGTGATGACCAAGTTAGTGCTGAACAGCTGAACTGTCAAATGATGAAGCAACACGAGATCTTTGATCGGCAAGGAAGAGATCTCCAGGTTAGAAGCTTGTGAAGTAACTCTAGGTAGCATGAACTCTATTCAATTCTGAGTGTACTTACGGGTGCTAGCTGACTCTGTAGGAGCTGAAGCATACTCTACGTACAACTAAAGCCGGCATGCAGTTTATACAAACAAAATTTCTAGAGGATCTCCAAAATCTGGGTACGAATTTACGAAATATCATGGTAGTTATGTTAGTCACTGTCTCATTGACATTTATGATCCACAAGATCTGATGAGGTTGTTTTGTCAGGTTCACACGTTTATGGCCTAGCGCAAGCTGCCAGTGGATATCACAAGGTTCTTGAAGAAAATCGCAAGTTGTACAATGAAGTACAAGATCTTAAGGGTAAATTAAATATTTTAAATCCCCTAAGTGCTTTTTTCTGTAGTCTTGATGGTGGATCCATGAAAGACAATATTCAGCCATCTTTCTTGTTTTCTTCCCGCTCCTATTAGGGAGTATTAGGGTTTATTGTCGAGTGAGGCCCTTCTTAAGTGGGCATTCAAGCTACGTAAGTACTGTTGAGCACTTTGAGGAAGGAAATATTACCATTAGGGCACCATTTAAGCATGGAAAAGGTCTCAAATCCTTCAGCTTTAACAAAGTTTTTGGTCCAACAGCAACACAGGGTTAGTCATCTTGAAATGCTTCATTTACACACAATTTTTATGTGCTGCAAGGGAGGTATTAAACCCAGTTCTTTCAATATGTGCCACAGCTGAAGTCTTTACGGATATGGAGCCATTGATTCGTTCAGTTCTTGATGGTTTCAATGTTTGTATTTTTGCATATGGCCAGACAGGTTCTGGGAAAACTTATACAATGGTATCTACCGTTTTCTCGATCTTTATGTTCATACAAAGTTCTTGATGGTTATAATTTTTATACCTACTTTTGCCGTGTCCAGTCTGGACCAAAAGACCTCACAGAGCAGAATCAAGGTGTAAACTACAGGTCTTTGGGTGACTTGTTTTATCTCACGGAGCAGAGGAAAGATACTTTTTGCTACGATGTAGCAGTCCAAATGATCGAGATCTACAATGAGCAAGTCAGGGATCTTCTTGTCAGTGACGGACTCAATAAGAGATATCCTTTCTTAATTGTGGGTCATTGTTTAATTCATAATATTCTTGTTGATAATTTTGTTGCTTTCCTTCGTTTACTAGAATTGCTTCAATATTCTGCTTGCAGCTTTTTCTTGACATATTTTTACATTAGAAATCCGTAATAGTTCTCCGAATGGACTCAATGTCCCAGATGCAAGCCTTGTTCCAGTATCATCAACATCGGATGTCATTCATCTGATGAATGTTGGACATCGCAACAGGGCGGTTGGTGCCACAGCTCTAAATGACCGTAGTAGTCGTTCTCACAGGTATGTGGATGCATACAGCTCAATATGTGTTGGTTTCTATTTTTAGTAGATATGAACTCGTACTTCATTGATTCGCAGTTGCTTGACTGTTCATGTTCAAGGGAGAGACTTGACAACTGGTAACGTACTGCGGGGTTGTATGCATCTCGTAGACTTGGCAGGTAGTGAACGGGTTGACAAATCCGAAGTGACAGGAGATAGGTTAAAAGAGGCACAACACATAAATAAATCTCTCTCGGCTTTAGGAGATGTGATTGCTTCACTTGCACATAAGAACTCACACGTCCCATACAGGAACAGCAAATTAACACAATTGCTTCAAGATTCACTAGGTCAAGTCACCAAATCTATTATTCAACCTTAACGGCCTGTCTGGTAGGTGGTATTAAACGATGGTAATGTGAATGAAAACTAATGTAATTTTGATTGAAAAATCTCTTGGCTACCTTGATGGCCATGCTTGTCCAACTTCAATCATCTCATTTTCTTCATAAAATTCATTCCAATGCATTATCATTGGGAAATGTGGTATTAGGTGGTAATGGAAATTTATAAACAAAATACTTTTTTGCGATTAAAGTTGCATCACCATGGCAATGACATGGAACTTTTGATGAACTTATACGCTATAAATCATTCTCATTACATCATTTAGTATCACTACCAAACGGGCCGTTAGAGCTTATTCCTCTTCACTTATCTTTCAAGTTCTATGACTCGACTTTTTATGGCTGACATGATGTACGTCATTGCAGGAGGGCAGGCTAAGACCCTTATGTTTGTTCACATAAGCCCAGAACCAGAAGCTGTAGGAGAAACTTTAAGTACACTTAAATTTGCAGAGAGAGTTGCCACTGTTGAACTTGGGTCTGCGCGTGTGAACAAAGACAGTACCGATGTAAAAGATCTCAAAGAACAGGTTGGTTAGCTTTCGGTATTCGCTTCCTCAGTGCCTTCATTTACACGTCTCATGTTTTAAGCTTGCACATTTGTTTCAGATTGCCAATCTTAAGGCAGCTTTGTTGAGGAAGGATGCAGAATCTGTTCGTTCACACCAATCAGGATCCAGAAGCCCTATAAGACATAGAGGGAAAGCTGACGGCCCTTCTCTTCTTTGTTCGAACCAAGGAGATGTTGCGAACATAAAGGTAAAAAATCTTCGCTTTGCAATTTGCACTTCAAAATCATTGCACCCTGAAGACAATTTGACGAAAATTTTGATCTTTGCTTCATCTCAAGACATTTAATGATATATCAAATCCATTGTTTTATAGATCTTTAACAAGTCTACAACTAAACAAAAACAACAGAGTTTTGATCTCGACGAGATGTTGAAGAATACTCCTTCGTGGCCCCCAGTAAGTGCAGGGCTCAATCATATATGTGATGAGAAGGATCTAGATTCTGGTGAATGGGTGGATAAGATCATGGTCAACAAGCAAGATTCATTTCCAAAAACAGGGAACAATTTAAGCTGGGAAACAGCAGAAAATGGACATATGACTGATGCTTTCCACCCGAAAAACTTCCCAGACGGCTCCGAATTATACTCCGATCAATCATACAATATGTTCAGCGAAAGTAATCGATTCGAAGTGACTGATGTAGTTGACTTGGATGAGCTTGATGCTGCCACCAGTGACTCATCTGAGCCAGATTTGCTCTGGCGATTCGATAATAGTAAACTTCCAACACTCTCCAATGGAAATATGTTAAAGTCTAAGAAACTTGATGACAAGCCTACAAGGAGTCCGGAATTGAGGTAAGAAACAACCACCCTTCGTCTTTATTGATTAATTAGCTTCTGTCATTAGACCAACTCAACCGAAAACTTAAACTGTTAGTTGTAATTATATGCTATATATTATATCACACCCCTCCACAGAAGAGTCGGTTGTGCTAGAAATGTGTCTTGAGCACATGTTGTCCTCATACATTGGTGCTAAATATTCCACTTGATATAATGAGGGGTGGATAAGATTCCAACTCATAACCTTTCCGTCGTGTTGGCTTTAATTCCATGTCAATAGACGAACTTAACCGATTCCTTAAGTTTTTGGCTGAGTTAGTTCCTTGACATATTCAAGACCATTGCAATTTCATGCATGCTAACATAACTTACGTGCAATGACAGCAAGTCCATGATTCCTACACTATGTCCAACCCCATCAAGAAAGCTACCAAATGGAAAACAAAAGAATGGACAGCATCAGTTGCATTCAGCAGAAGCTAAACGGAGAGCGGGAAGTAGAACTTGAGTAGTAGATATGGTCATTGTTTTTGAAAGGCCCCCGATTTTTTTTGGTGGAATGTTTGGTGGTTATTCTGTATTTGAGGGTGAGCGGTAGAGAGAAATATGAGTGACATACGATATGATTTTTTAGTTCTTTTGTAACTTGTGCTACCTATACAGTTGAGCAATAATTCCAGTTGCTTGAATTTGTATATACAAACCCAGAAAGCTATACAGAAAAAAGTTCCACTTGTGCTCATATTATGTGTATGCAGTATGCACTTTCAGAAATCAGAATCAGATGTACTTCTGTGATGCTGTTAACAGTTCTCCTGTGCTAATTTATGTGGAATGAGGCATGAAGCTTCTAAATATGTGTGATCAAAGAGAAAAAATGCGGTAACGGGAGTGATGCGGTTATCATAACGCCTAAATATCAGTCGAAATCATAGTATATCCCTTGATATGGCTCAAAATGCGGTTTTTTTACACCTTTAAGTTATTTTTGAAAACCTTTACAATTAAGCTGAAGTGATGCGATGCAGCCTTGTTTTTACACTATGTGTGTGATGAAAGTTTAGAAGATGAACCATGCTCTTGAATAAGTTCACATATTAGATGGATGAATTTGACGGAGTTTGAGAGAGTTTTTATGAGCGTCAAAAATGTCCAAAATATGAAAAAAGTGGCTATAATATGAAAGAGATGACTACAAATCAGAAGAAGAAAAATAAATAAATCGTCAATAAGAATAGCTTTTTTACTCATTATTATTAAACATGCTCTAATTGAGCTTGCATTGAGGGTTTTCTTAGGAACATACAAAACAATTCTTTGGGTTCTAATAGAACAAAGATTCGATCCAGTCATCTATGTAACAAAATAGAGTCATTTGTGCTCATATCTTATCTCTACTTAGATATATAGCAGCAGCATCATCAATCTAATATCCTGCTCGAAAACAGGGTCTGGGTGAGGGAAGATGATGGACAATTCATACCCGTATTTCCTTGAGAGGAAATACTAAAAGAAAACGGTTAATTTTACCCCCAAAAGGTGAGAGCCCTGCATAGAGAGAAATTTATTATCACTGTTGCTTGGATATATAGCATAATATGGATCTAATTCAAAATATTAAATTTGATGTATTAATTTCAATTACTTATTGTGATTCATCCAATATAATTCTTTAAATTTAATTTTTAGTATTTTTCTTTAATAATAATTATTAGATATAAAACATTGTTTTAAACATGTAGTTTATAATCAAAGAATTAATTATAGAACGAGTTAAGCATATACATCGGATACCTAGTCATATGTCCACAATAAAATTACCTACCACTATAAATTTTACTGGAAAATTTAAAATAAATAAGATTCTTAATAAAAAAAAGCATGCAATAATATCCAAATCAAATTTATTCCAAATATAAGCACCTGATACCCCAGAGCACAGGTTCGAGTCTGTTCGCACTTAGTAAGTGCGAACAGTAATAAACTGGTCAAAAAAAATCAAGTGTATGTTCGCACTTAGTAACTGCGAACAGGTCAAACAAGGTCAACATGTTGATTTTAAGACAAGAGTTGTTCGCACTTAGTAAGTGCGAACAGACTGAAAACCTAAAACAGGTTGTTCGCTGTTAGTAACAGCGTACAAGCTGTTTCAGTTTTTCCCGAACCTAAGGTTTGCGGATTACACGCTTAATTTTGGAATAAGTTTGATTATGATCTTATTGTATGCTTTTTTTGATAAATAATCTTATTTATTTCAAATTTTCATATTATAGTAAGTATTTTATTTCAAAGGAACCTACTTATATTGTTTCCGAAAAGGAAGAGCAGCAATGGTGGGTTAGCCTAGTGATTGAGGATTTTTTTCTGTTATTTATCGATGTATGATTCTTTTTTATAGTAAAAATTAAATTTCTTTTTCCGTATCTATTGGGATTCTCTAACCTACTCAATTTTAAAAAATAATTCTTTGATTATTAAAATTAAATATCGGTTGAGTGGAAATTCTTTTTGATAAAATAATTTAGCTTCATTATCTCTTTTGAGTCGAATTATTTTGACTTGTCCACCATTTCACACTTTTGTTAATCACCTACCCTTGCCTCATTCACCGTCTTTTTAATGCCAATTGCCAAGCTTTTATACAAAGTTTATCACCAACTTAGTTTTTTCTTTTTAGGATTAGGTGTAACATTATGGTTATTAGTACCTCTCACACTTGTAAACATGAAAATTTATCGCTCTTTTCCGTCTTTTTTACTTTAATCCTTATTTTTTAGCTATTTGTATGTACTTTATTTAACCTATTTGTAAGTTGCAGGTTTTTCTCTATTGGAAGGTCATTCTCAAGCCGGGAGACTCTTTAATTGCACTCTCCTTTATGGGTATGAGTTGCCGTCGTTGTTCCCTCCCCAGACCCTAATCATAGTTTTCTATGAGAGGAATACACTGAGTATAATGATGATGATGATTATTAATTGTCGGTTTTTTTGATTGGCTTGTTTGGTTAGATGAAATATTTTTAACTGTTTTTTTTTTTGCTAAAGCTAGTAGGATAAATCAGTTGCTTAGGAAGATGTTTGGTGAATTAGGTATTGATTATTGTCTGTTTAATAGAGAAAAAGTGAACAACAAGTTAAAAGGCACCAAAAAAGCTAAGAAAGTTAGCCCTTTTGTTTTTGTCTTTTTGGCCGGCCAAAAAAATTCAAAAGTCTACAAAATATTTAACCTAAAAACCATTTACCAAACACCATTATATCATGTTAACATATTAAATTCCTTATTAGACAAAAAGTAATATACACTTTTAAAAAGTATATTCTAATAGACAAAGATTGATCAACTTGAGTTGTGTAATTGTGTTTCTAAACAAGCAAAAGCTAATCAAGAACTCGATTACATGAACATGAACACAAAACTATGAAGAAATAAAAGAGACAATTAAGAAATACTTTTAAGACTGCAAAATCTATTAAATAATAGGTGGTCACTTGAGAGACCGTCTTTTGTAAAAACGACTCTTAAAAGCCCAGCTCAAATCTATATTTAGAGTTGTAACAATATATATTTAGAATTGGACTGTGCTTTTGAGAGTCGTCTTTACAAAAAACGGTCTCAAGTAAGAATTTGTGATTAAATAATAAACTTGAATTGAACTAAATTGAATTTAATATAAATATAAATATAAATGGAAGAAATTTATTTTTTAAATTGAGTAGATTTAGAGAAGGACAGAGGTTGGAAAAGAAATTAACTACCAACTATTACTATTAATTAAAATTTTAAATATAGAAAGTTTATGAAATTATGCGTAAAATCCAAATTAATTTAGGCTTTTTATAGAGGATGGAGATGGATAAATAAGAATACATAATCACTAATCACTAACCTTGAGAACTAATTAGAACTAATTAAATTAAATTACTCATGTCTTAAAGACGTTAGCGCGAAGAAAAGACCTAATCAGACCTATCAGACCTATCGACAAATCGCCAAGCCATGGTCGATAAGACGACAACTCTTCGACAATGAGTGTACGCAGGGACCGTCGACTTGTTGTCTATGGCAACTCGTTGTCGTTGGTTCTTCCTTGGATTTCTAATATGTTCAGTGAACTTAAAGCGGTCGTGATTTCTTGCTCAAGTGTTGAATTTGAATATTTAAGGTTGTGATTTCTAATACTCTTGCTTCGACGACTATGCACACGAGTGGAGAGCAATACACAAACGGTCAACACAACTACATTACATTTTCATTTACATCATTTAATATTGACAACCAAACGAGACAACATTAATAAATTGGAGTATATTTTAATAGCTAGTCTCTTGAGAAACCTGCACTTTGAGAAACGTATCACACGTCCAGCCCATTAAAGATTAATGCCTATTTACCGTATTCTTAATGCCTACTTACATTATCCTTAATGTTTACTTATCGTATTCTTAATGTCTACTTTCAATATCTTAAATGTCTACTTACATCATTTTTAATGCCTAATTACAATATTTTTAAAAATATATAATAAGTCAACCCAATTAGAGATACAAGAATTTGTGATATTTTAATCACAATAACTTAGACGAGACACCGTCAATTTGGGCCGACCCAATTCACGCATGTAACAATATTTCAATTTTCTTGCATTTATGAATTTTGAAAATTGATACCCTTAAGGTCAAAATTGATACATTTTAGATCAAAATTGAAAAATGTCTAGAAAAAGAAAAAAAAATGCCCATATTGTCACCCTCACATGCGCGAATTAGACCAGCCCAAATTGACAGACTCGTTATGATGACGTCTCCTTCAAAACGAGCAGTTTTTTAATAGTGAATTTGACACAACACAAGTGATGAAGCAATTCAACAAGGGTGGTCCACCATAGACCTAACAAAAATAAAGATTGACTTGAAAAGGGACAATTTGCTTTATTGCTTACTATAAATACCAACTCATATAACCATTCTTAGCATATCTACCTCTACTTGTCTCATAACACAAATAAATCTTCACAACCAAGCCAATCTTATTCCTAAACCATGGGTGTGATCACATGCACATTGGCTGACATTACTAGCCCAATTGCCCCTGGACGATTGTTCCAAGCTCTTGCCATTGACAACCATAATTTCATGCCCAAGGCTACACCCGACTACGTTAAATCGGTCGAGTTTGTTGAAGGGGACTCCACTACTGTTGGATGCATTAAAAAGATGAACTTTCCTGATGGTTAGTTTTCCTAACTCCTACTCATTATTTTACGGCCCGTTTTATTATTGGTACGTTAAGCGTGTTTAGGCGGGAGTAGTTTTAGGATGAGTGATCTCCTGAAAAGTCCTCCTTTTGCATTCCTTTTAAAGGGTAATTATAGACTACTTTTCTCTAGTCCTTTAAAGAGAGCACGGGTATGGATTGTTCTCAACTAGATCCTACCTTTGAGCGGGATATTGGGTATGATTATAATGATTTATTGTTGGTACTTAATTCTGATAATGACATAAAGTTTAAGTGTTAATCCTCCTAAAGAAACATTGATTTAAGTAGGAAAACCACTATATAAACCTTATGCTCAAAAGATTTTTTTCCACTATTTCTACAATTTTAATACTCCCTCTTATTTTTGCAAAAAAAAAAAAAAAAAAAAATACTCCCTCTTATTCTACCCATTAGTCCCATTTATTTTTTGTCACTATTTATTTATTATTCTTAATTTGTACTTTATTCTTAATCTATAGTTAAAACATATTCATATGAGATCTTCTTTGATTAGTCTCACTACAAGGATTATTAATATCAACTTTTTATAATTTTTAAATTAAGAAAAATTAAAATTATTAAGGGTTAAAATATTATCTCGATAAGTATGAAAAACTAAATAAGATTAAAAGGTTGAACCGGAGGGATCAACTAAAGTAGTGGGTACGTAACTTTATAGTGGTTATGTTTCAAATTAGCCGGCCTACCACTACAGCAATACAATCTCAACCATTTATAGCCTACTAAGAAATCTGAACCACTACTTGCTCTTGTTAATTAAAAAGTGATTAAAAATTTATATATATATATATATATATATATATATATATATATATATATATATATGAAAAAGTTCCAGTGAGAACCATCCTTATATGAGAACCGTGAGAACCAATCAGCTTTACAAAAAAGTGTTACTTTTTACCAAAAAGGTGTTACTTTTGGGCAAAAGGGTGTTAATGATATATATATATATATATATATATATATATATATATATATATATATATATATATATATATATATATATATATAGGGGTAGGATTAAGTGAAAAAACTGAAAACCAAAAAAGGTATACATATTGTAGCAAAAGGGTTACATATTATTATAAGTGTACAATATTTTGTGAAGAAAAAAGTTCATATTATTTACAAAAATGTCATATGAATATGTACCCTTTTAAGCATTTATGTACCTTTTTAGCAAATGTTTAATTATTTACAGAACCGCCATCTAAATATGTACTCCATTTGAGCTTTTATGTACTCCTGTTTTCAGTTTTCACCATTTTAATTGGTTTTCACATGATCCAAATCCTATATATATATATATATATATATATATATATATATATATATATATATATATAATATTCAAATTGTGAAAATTTTTAAAGTAGTGAATAGTTGTATGCACACAAGCTTAGAAAGTTTATATATTTGAGAGGCAATTTTATATATAAATGGACATTTGCTAAAAGGTATATATATATTTTAAAGTTATTACATATTTAAGTGGCCTTTCCGTAAATAGCTCAAATTTTTTCTTTTACAAAAATATGTACGTATTTTAACATAGTATGTACATACTTTGTCACAACGTGTATATCTCAGTCTTAATTTTCCCTACTTTAGTTGTTTTCACCTGATTCCGTGCTTATATATGTATATATATCTCATTATAACTACCAATAATCTCAAACTTTAGATTAAAGTTTTCAACTCATTATAGTGATAGGCTTCTGAAGCCATCATCATCATCATACATTCATATACCCAGTGTATCCCATCTATAGAAAACTATGCTCAGGGTCTGAAGAAAAGTATAAAATTACCCGAGTGAATTATATGGTAATATTGTCTGATATAAAAAATAATGAACAGGTGCACCATTCAAGTACGTGAAGAATAGAGTGGATGAGATAGATGAAGCAAATAACTTCCTGAAATATACAACCATAGAAGGAGACATGTTCCCAGACACAGTAGAATGTGCAGTTTATGACAACAAATTTGAGGCATCTGCTGATGGGAGTCGCTGCACAATGGTGGCACATTATCACATGAAAGGTGATAATGTACTCAGTGAAGCTGATCTTCAAAATGCCAAACAAGGAATTCACAAAATGTTTAAGTCTGCTGAGGAGTATCTCATTGCTAATCCTCAGCTCTATGCTTAAACTATGGGATAAAAAAAGTTTAACAGATTAATCATCTGCTGTGTTTTTTTGGGTTTGAGAAGAATAATAATGTGTGAGATGAGAAGGTTCTTATTGAGATGTGTGAGATTAAGATATGTTAAGTTATTTATGATCAAACTTGTTTTGAGTTTGTTTTGTTGAGTATAAATGTATTATCATACTCCTCCTTTAATGGAGGATCCTTTATAGAATTAAATGATGTGATTAATGTATTTGAAAATATGTGCTAAATGAGTAGCATATATATTAGTATTTCTATATATATGTTTTTTCACAAAATTTGAATGATGTCAAAATTTGAATAAGAGTATTTCTTCTAAAAATATTCCCAAACTAAGCATTGGAAAAACATATTTTTCAAAATAAGCACATCCAGCCAAGCGCCCAAGCCCATTCCTAAGACATGGAGTTTGTTCGCTGCTAGTAACAATGGACAATTACTAAAACTGAGTTAAAAAAGGTCAGCCAAGCAATCGCCCGCTCTATAACAAAGGGCAATTGGATTGACTTTTTTGACTGTTGTTGCTATTAATAACAATAGGCAATTGTGTTGTCATATAATACCTTGATCAAATTTTTTACGATGTTAGTAATAGCGGGCGATTACTTAAACTGAGTTAAAAAGTCAGCCCAGATTTCGTTCACTATTAGTAACATCGAACAACCTCCTAAGTCCTAACCTAGGTTTGGAGATTTACGTGCTTATTTTGGGAATTAAGTTTCCCCATACTTATTTTGGGATTTTTAATGCATTTTAGCTTATTTTGTTCAAAATTTCGCCAATTGATATCATTGGCTGGACATACATTTACCCCTGTTCTCCTTCTCAATGGATTTGCATAGTTAAATGGCACGAAGATTAAGAACTTGATTATAATGGGTAAAATAGTAGGATATTCAGAAATAAAAGAAAATATAGTGTAAAGTAATAGTCATATTCAAAAATAAAAATGAGCCAAATTCATTACAACGGAGAAAAGTGGAAAATTGGGAAAATTCATTGAGACCAAAAAGTATTTATCAATTGAGACCAATAAGTATGATTTGTCCGCTACCTTCGTATCCCCGGACTCTAACCTGTGCAGAGTACTGGGTTGATACTATAAGTATGACTATGACTTAGATAACCCTGATCACAACCTCGAAAATCAATTTTCCGATCTCCAAATAACTCATCAACAAGAATCATAATGTTGATCAAATAACTACCCTTCCTACTCAATTCAATGACCACCTTACTATAACTAGCTTGCTTTTCATGATGCTCTAAATAAGAAATATGAATTATTATGTACAAAATCTCTTTATTAAACTGATGGCAAACTGTGAAATGATAATGCTAAAGAATTTAGCATAAAACTGGTATAAATTGGTGTAATATTTCTGAGCTAAAATGGCTTATCTAAAGTTATTCCCAAATTTCAACTCTTCTTCGAAGGTGGTTTCCATTTTCATACTGATGCAACCTGTAAAAAGAGAGTTGGGTCACCTGGACTTGTTTTGTATCTGTCTTGGTTTGATCAATGAAATATTTCTTTGTTCAAAAAAAAAGTTATTCCCAAATCCCAACAGCTAGAAATGCATTAACACACCCTTTTATAAACACCTCAATAATCATTTCCAAAAAAAAAAAAAAAAAAAAATAAACACCTCAATAATCATAATATGAAACACTAATTAAAACCAGAATAAACATAGGGATTATGAGCCATCAAATCCACCTAATGATGAAGGATATTAGGACGAGTAATTAACAATCAAAACATGTTGAAAGCGCCAACGGACAGAAGTTCCCAAAAACTTTATTATGTCCATTTTCTTTCTGACGGGGCACTAGAGAACCGATAAGGAAAATAAAAAGTTAAAACTTCAAAGCTTTAATTCATTGGCGAGGAAGATCAAAGAAAACCAGGGAAGTTTGAGTGGAAAATGATACAAAAATTTAGATTAAAGAGGTTGAGATGGTAGAAAACCGACATGAATAGAGAAAGAGAATACATATGGACGACTATTGAAACAGATATAACACCGTAATTTAAGTCTCTACAAAGTAGTGGGATGAACGGAAAAAATAATATCGTCTAATACGAAAAGGAAGGAGCATTAAAAAGAATAGTCAAAGGCTCTTTTTAAGGATGAGAAACGTGCAACATATTTGTTTTAGAGTATAGCTGCCCAAAAAGAAAAGTATTGGCACAATTTTCCTTCGCTCCACTTCACCTACCCTTTCAACATAGACCATATAGAATTTCATGCTCACTTGTTCAGCAAGGGCTGCTCTAAACTCTAAAGACTTGCCATACCAAAATGGAATACTCCTACATTGAAGAGGCAACTTCTTTGTTCCTACGTTCGACCAATATTTCACCTTAAATACCCACCCGAATTCTCATTCTTTGCATATTCCCTTCTTCCATCATCCTCATATCGTTATTGTCGTATTTGCTAGCTCGTCTCAGTCGATATTCCTAAAGAAAATTCATTAACCATTATGGGGGTAAGCACATGCACATTGGCTGATTTCACCAGCCCCATTGGTGCAGCTCGGTTGTTTCATGCTCTGTCCATTGACAGCCATAACTTCTTGCCCAAGGTTGTCCCTCATTTTGTTAAATCTGTTGAGTTTGTTGAAGGTGATTCCACTGTTGTTGGATGTGTCAAAATCATCAACTTCCCTGATGGTTAGTTACTTCTCCCTTTGCTTTTAAAAAGCTTGATTTAACATTGTGGCCTTGTGGGTACACGTGTAAAAACATTTGAGCGGGTGAATTTACGGTCGAGTAAATTTCAATTGGGACATTTTCGGGATGGGTCAGTTTTTGATTGTGTCGTGATTCGGGTGGAACCAACAAATCAAGGATTTTATAAACTTTTACTTGTCATTAATTTTGATTCCAAAAATTATAGATGTTATGATATTTCCTTTTCGTAGAAAACATATTAGCATAAAATCAAGACCAATATATCAATTTAAAAGCTACAACAAAGAAATGTCAACCAAGGTACAAAAATTGACTACAAATATAGTGACAGCCAACTAAAAATGATGATGTGAAACTGAAAAGGTTGACAAATTAATAAAACGTCTCAAAACAATATGGTTTGGGTTATAGTCGGGTTTGACCTGATTTTTTCGGGTATTTTCGGGTTACAGGTTAAATTTCTGAGCTACTACTCCTAATTTTCGATCAGGTTTTGGGTCAATTTTGGGTCAAGTTAAAATTTTAGAGGTCTCATACTTTGTACACATTTGTACACAGATTTAGATATTGAGTTTTTTCTAAAGATGGGTTCTAATTTTGCAGAGGCTCCATACAATTATGTGAAAAACAGAGTAGATGAGATTGATTCAAGTAAATTTTACCTCAAGTATACCAGCATTGAAGGAGATATCTTTCCTGATACATTGGAGAGTGCTGTGTTCGAGAACATATACGATTCGTCTGGCACCGGAACTCACTACAAGTTGGTGGCACACTATCACATGAAGGGAGATAACTCAATGGATGAAGAGGAAATTACAACTGCCAAACAAGGAATACAGCTCATGTTCAAAGCTGTTGAAGAGTATCTCATTGCTAACCCCCAACTCTATGCTTGAGCTACTTTCACTCCTTAAACATCCATCCGAGTTAATATTGATTATTTATTCCAGTCTTTTAAGCAACCAAAAATGATTCTATTATTTCCTATGTAGTGTGTATTTTGTTCATTTTATTCGTGAATTGGAGAAAACAATAATGTGTGAGAATCACACAAAGTAGTTGTCTTATATTAAATGAAATGTAAGATTTATGTTTGCCTGGATATATACGAGCTGCATTATTTTTGAAGCACATGGCCTAAGATTTATAGTTCTTTGGTTTTAGATTATGATGGATTACAGTAAAATGACTCATTAAATCATGTGCACTATATATTTATGTGAAGTTGCACATGATGTAATCACTAACAAGGATAAGGTTGCATACATTCAACCCCAAACCCTGCCTTAGATGGAGTCAGTCAATGGCATTGAAATAATGATTAATGAAAAAGAAAGGTTATTTTTGAAGCACATAATTCAGATCATCAAACAAAAATTCAAAGAATTTTTATCTGGAATGGGAACAGAATAGTAGACTAATTAGAAAAGAGATAATGGTACTTACTATTGGTCTTCAGCTAAGGGTTGTCACAGGCAGGATGAACCTAGAACACTTTCCTGCACCATTTCTTTCTTTGTCCGGATCCAGAATCAATAACCTGGTATTCACAAAATGAAACACTCTTAAAAGAGCACAATACAGAGCATCCTTGAATCCTTGATATTGGACTAAATGTTAAATAACTATTAATATATGCCATATGGGTAAAGGAAGCACCATTAATAACAGACTTCTGCTTATTCATCATCTTACCAGTATCAGTAATCGTGGCGACCCTTGAACATATAGTAGCAAACTTCAATGATGGCATTTATGTCCAGTTTTATCTCAAAAGTGGAAATCTTATCTTGTGCTTCACAACAATGCGAGAACGAGTCAATATTGATAAAGAGTATAAAGAAAGCACCAAAACGCAATTGGACATTAGCTAATGCAACTCAAATTAAGCATTGCTTTATTCATTACAGCTAAAGATCGGCAGGTACAAACAATGTTGATTGCAAGAACATGTAATACATACTTCTATGATATTAACATCAATGTGCATTGAATTTGGGATACAATATGTTATGAGAACGAGATCAGAAAATAATGCAAATTGAAATCGGAAAGGGCGAGACAATGGTGCAAACATAACAATCAAGCATGATAGTGGATGGAACAGTTTAACGGGCAGACCTAAGTCACATCACATGTACAAACTCAAAAATAGAACTTTTGTAAAGAAACCAACTCAACCAAAAACTCTAATGATGTAACCCAAGATATGTATATACTCTATCATGACCCCTCATATGAGAGCCTTTTGAGATAGAAATGTAGATGCATCACATGTTCTCCTCTGACATGGCGCTTGATATACCAATTGAAGGGGTGGATCTGGATGAGCTTGTAACCCATGAACTTCTATCACGTTGGCTTTGATGCCATGTCAAGATATTTAATCAAAAGCTTAAGTTAATGGTTGTGCCCCAAGATATGTTTTATCAACTTCTAATTGAACAATAAAATTTAAGGGGAAGTAAAACTACTTTTGCAACCATTTTTTTTTTTTTTTTTTTGTGATTTTGGCTATTAGTAGAATGACATAGACATACTACTTACATGGAACTCACACCAACTTGGGTATTACAGAAATCAATCATAAGTGTCTAACTTCAAAATATTAAATCAATAACCAATTCTAGACTGCACTTTACAAGTAATAAAAATATTAAGAGTTTTGCTAACAAAATCACACCAAAACAAGTATGACTTGAAACTCAGAAAGGCATTCTCTGGAGTATTGCTTGGTATAGTGCAAAATCTCGAAAGTGGTCTTGGACTCTTGGCTGCGGTAATTGTCGCGAAACGATTTCCACAGACTTTTTACACACTTACAATCGCAGTAAACTAAAAAACCTATACAAAGGGATCATTAATGCAGCCGATATTCTGCAGTATGCTCATGGTCTTGGTCTAGCTTGCTACTAACCTTTGTTGTGTAGGTCCACAAACATTAAACCAAGTCCTTTAACTCCTCTAAAATCATCCTAAAGCATTGCCTAAAAACCCAGCTAAAGAAACAACCAAATACCCTTATGTAAAACTGTTACAAATTTAGACTTGTCTTCTACATTATAATTGCCTACCAAAATACTCATCAAACCTAAAAAAGCATCAACTAATTTTTTCTTATCACTAGATGTTTAGAATTTAGAATTAGGTGTTGTATGTCATACTAATTAGTTAAACACAACCTCTAGGTTACATATATTCCTACTGCCCTTAAGTGGTGAGTGGTGACTGTCACAAAACCAATATCGCAGATGCTTTTATCATGACCTATATTTCGGTCACAATAACATCAAAACTTTTACATTACAGTAGCACTGTGGTGATGCGACCAATATTTCGCACTATAATGTACACAAAGTGAGACCATCTACTTTTCATAAAATTAACCCAGGAGTGTACTATACTCAGTTCCCACATATTAATTCATTGGTTGTGTATAAATTACGGAGGAGGACTCTATCTAGCTCCAATGAAAGAGGCATGCGCACGGATGCCAAATAGAGCTATCACTAGAGAGAGAACCATGCACTTGCCATACATATGTTAACTTGCTTGTATATCAAAGCAAAAATCTAATTAGCTTGTATTATTCATTGAAATGCATGACATCAACTATATAGGATATAAGAATAGGCATATATTAGCAAGTAAAAATTTGAAAATACCAAAGTACACCCATGATCATGCCTACACAAAACATATAACTATTAATCTATTATACTAAACCATAATCACAATTACTCATTAGATTTGCAAGCATAGTATGATTTTGACTCTTGAGTAGACAATTTTTGTTTACAAAACATGTATTTTCATGAAAATGTGTACTGCAAGAAGAGAAACAAATTATTGTGACACTACTTGTATGCAAATCTAATCAAGACTAGTTAGTATACATAATTCAAGTAACAGATGCATAATTCTAGACATATTATCCAAGATATATGATTTAACTTTTATTTGAAGTTGTTAATGGTGTTTTTTATCAATGATTAATCAAAAACATTCACAATGTTTTACAAAGGTTAGGCTAACCCACTGAACCCCGTAGGCTGTGGGAGTCACTTTATAGTGTTGGGGTAATGGAATATGATCAAACTTACTTTATTATATGCCCATCTTCCACAAAAACCACAGCATGTATATCACATTTTAAATTTTAGACTTGGCAAATGTAAGTGAGCCGCAAGCAATCATTCACAGAATTCATCTGCAAGAGCCCGCTGCAGGACGAAAACCTCAGGAATAGAGGCAAGTTTTAGCATCCTGATTTCCTCCATAAGTTTTTCCAAAGTATCATATATCTCCAAAGAATTAGGGTGAGAACTACTCTCGGCATTAAAAGCATGAGATTCGTTGTTTATCTCGATCCAACTCCAGCCTGGGACCTTCTTCACCCCTCTCTCCCTCATCAACCTTGTCAGTTGAGCTTTCTCTTCCCACCTCTTAAGGCGCCCGTAAATATCAGACATGATGACGTAAGTACAATGCTCTTCAGGAGCAATTTCAAGCAGATGACTTGCTACCTCATATGCATATTCAACATCCCCACACATTTTACATGCAGCTAGGATAGTTTTCCAGACCATAGCATCTGGCTCGAATGGCATCGATTTTACCAAGGCCTTCACCTGATCTAACATCCCTGCTCTGCCAAACAAATCAATGGCACAAGAATAATGCTCCATTCTTAGTGGAATCCCATATGTAGACTCCATTGTTTCAATAATATGTCGACCTTCTTCCACCCATCCCATGTGACTACAAGCTGTCAAGACAGCAACGAAGGTTACATGGTCGAGTTTCACCCTACTTTTTGTCATTTGATAAAAAAGCTCAAGGGCAAGTTTGCCTTGTCCATGCTGAGCATACCCAAATATGATAAAGTTCCAAGTAACTGGGCTGTCTTTGGGGGTATCTTCAAAGCACCTTCTAGCATCATCAAGCAAGCCACATTTAGAATACATGAATATTAATGCACCAGCCACATGCTCATTTGATTCCAATCCAGTTCTAAGAACTAGAACATGAACTTGTCGACCTAAATGTAGGGAAGCTAAAACAGCACATGATCTCAAGACTGAAGAAAATGAATAGTGATCAATCCCAACATCATGTGACCGCATCTTGCCAAAGAACTTTATGGCGTCTTCACTCAGGCCATACTGTGAGAAACCAGTCAAAACAGAATTCCAAGAGACAGAATCTTTATGGTCTATTGATTCAAACAACCTCACTGCATCGGCCATAGCTTTTCCACTCGACTTGAGATACATAGCTATCAAAGTGTTGGCTATGGCTGTGGAACTTTCTAAGCCCTTCTTTATAACCAAACAATGGAAACAATTTCCATAAGCTTGTGTTCCACTTTCAAAACAAGCACTAATGATACTAGTATACGTATAAATATCAGGCTCGAAACCAAATTCTTGCATATCATAGAAGACTTTAATCGCAAGCCTTTCCTTTTTATGTACAATATAAGCCCCCAACATAGAATTCCATGATACTAAATCATGAATATCAAAACCATCATGGAACAACTTCTCAGCGTGTTCCAACGAACCGCACTCTGAATATGCCGTAAGAAGAGCATTGCATACAATATTATTGTAACTCAACCCATGCTTGATAATCTTCGAATGTAGCTGAATAGTTAACCGGTAATAGCCAGGGTCATTAAGCAAAGTCAATAAAGGGGCAATTGTCCCATCATGAATCTGCATACCCTCTTTTTCCATACAATCAAAAAGCTCAAATGCAGTTTGAAAATCACGTTTTTCCACAAACCCAGCAATCATAGCATTCCATGTTACAGAACTGCGAAATGGCATCATGTTAAACACAACATATGCATCCCCAACTCTCCTAGATTTGACATACATGTCTAAAAGTGAACTTGCAGTATATACATCGGATTGGTACCCGAGTTTAATGACTATAGAATGCAATTGCTCCCCACAAATAAGCTCACCATTAGAAGCAGCCCCTTTGAGAAGACTAGCAAAAGTGTACTCATCAACCCGAAACCTAAGCCATCTCATTTCATTAAAGATATTCCAAGAACGATTGAAGCATCCAGAATTTATATACCCGGCAATAATGGTGTTCCAAGAAACTGTATCTCTTTGAAACATTTCATCGAACAGTTGGTGTGCGATTCCCACATGACCGCATTTAGCGTAGCCACTAATGATGTTGTTTGCAATGTATGTAATTTGAATTTTTCCCAACTTAATTGATCGGCAATGAGTTAAATAAACTTCATTGATATAGCTTTTCACGGCTGATTTCACAGTCCTCATTTACTTGTACGTAACTTCGAATCTATTTCTGTCAAATGCAAGGTTTTTCTTAATTATATATGTAAAATGTAAAATCTCTTGTAATTAACCAATTGTTTGCCAAATAAATGTTTAGTAGCCGTTGGCCGTTTAATATATTAGAAGCCTACAAGAATAGACGGATAAGTTAATTATTGAATGTTAGTTGCTTATTAAAAAATATAGTAAAAGTGGTTACATTTATATTTAATCGGTAAAGAATTCTCTCTCATACTCCCACAGATCAAGATCATGAACAATTCAACATAAAAAAACACAATATAATAATAATATGTTAGGATTATCAGTGACTTATGTTCAAGTAATCAAAACATAATTAAGAGTCTTAATGAAATAAGTCATTGTACCACATTGTGATTGGTTTGCTGAGAATCAAGTTAGCACATTAGTACAATCAACAATGTACTAATAGTAATGGAAACTTGATTGTGTGTATACTTGATTAATGCATGCCTTAGGCTCCAAGAAAGGCATTCAGAGCAAGTACTAAGGTGTAAGAGTAATGGGGACCAAAAGGGGCATGGGTGTACGTGGAGAACAAACCAGCATACCTGCTACCCCCTCGATCGAGTGGCTCAGTCAAACCACCTCCTGTTGCTTTATGCTTTTGATTTATGTCGTGACTTTTAAAGCATTAGTTGTTGCCCCTTACTTACCCTCCTTTCTTCTATATATTCTCATTTGTATCCTTAGTTATTAGTGCACCAAAGTCTCATTTGTAAGAGCAACCTTCTAGCTTTGTTTTCCCCCAATTAGCTCATATCTTCCTTACATTAAACCTTTATTGTAATACCTCTTAAGATTGTATTTCTCCTTTAACACATTATTATTAATCCTAAGCAAGATGGTATATGTAGCCCATTGATCGATGAACCTCCTTAATCCTTGTCTTGATTATTTCCTTATTATTGTCATTCATGCATATACTTGTATCGTTGGTTCCAACTTTTTGACACAACATAAACATTCACTCTAACTTTATACTTGTGAGTATTGAGTGAGGTATAACTTCTCCTTTCATAATATACCAACTGCCAAATGCCATATATGCAATCAATAAGAGATATGCGACACAAAACGAATACTTGGTATTCCAACACGAGTTATCCGAGTATCAGATACTTGAGTATCCAAATAACTCGGCCAAACCATGGCCTGTTCAAACAACTACACGACTAACTGATTACCCGACCTATTAGGTAACCGAACTCACGGTTTCCTTGGGTATAAACACCCCTAGAATTACAACAAAAATATTTGACACAAAGATTAAGGATGTATGAGGTCATTTTAATGGTGTGGATAATATTGAAAGAGAGTATTTCTTTTACGAAAAATTATAAGAAACTATCTAATCTATAAGTCTATTTGCAAAAAATTACCTTATGTAATTTTTGTTGCAAAAAACTACTTAATCTAATATATTTCTCTGCAAATGACTAGCACTTAACGGAAAACGTTAGTTGACCATTAAGTTTGAGGGTTTGACCAATTTAAGAGGTTAAATTGTCTATGTGTCAATATCTCATTAGTCTTCGTATTTTTAAATAATTTAAAATTAAAACACATAAATTAACAAAATAAAAATAAAAGATATTTAACATCATTTTTACCCATCATAACATTTTTTTTTTCTAAAAAACGGATGTCGTGATTAACCTTATGGGATAACTCTTTCGAAAATCCGGTCGAAACAAATACTTAATTGTCTATTCAATACGTAAATCGAAAAAGATATTTAACGTCATTTTTACCCATCATAATGATAATTTTTTCAAAAATCGGATGTCGCGATTATCCTTATGGGATAACTCTTTTCGAAAAGCTGGTCGAAACAAGTACTTATTCGCCTATTTAATTTTTTGAAGCAACATATTCGCGATTACCCATAAGGGTGATTTTCAAAAGAGATATCCCATAAGGTTAATTGCGACGTCTGTTTTTTAAAAAATCATCGTTATGAAGAATAAAAATGATGTTATTTAATCCATGTATAGAATCGATGAGACGAACTCAAAACAAAAGCTCATGCAAAAATTCATATTAATTGAGCTTATTAATCCATGTATGAAGTGCGTCTCATCGTAAAACTGTCTCAGATAAGAATATATATAATATATTCCTATTTTTTATTTTGCTAACATGATATTCATATGAAGTAATTCATTAACCATCTTTTAAGTTTAAATTATAATTATATTCCATAAAGTTTGCTCCACAATATTGTCAATTGTCATTCGTGTGGCCTTGACCACGCTCTCCAACTCTAGTTTGTTTAGTCCACTTTCTCCTTTTCCATTATCGCCTTAATTTGGTTTTTCTCCTTCTCTCTCTATCTCCAACCAAACACTTACCTTATCAATTCAAAATATACCAAACAATCTCTCCACACTAACACTCCTTCCAATTCTCCATTTTCCGCCATCATCATCCTCCTTCGATGCCTTCTTCACTTTCCGATGCTTCGCGGTAATCAATGGCGTCTGCTCCATCTTTGTCAGGTTTTCATTCTCTTTCTATTCTTCGTTTCATTTGTGTAATTCTTGTACGAATTTCAGTTCAATTTTGTGTTATTTTTTGCTGATTGAATTGTGATTTTCTTGCAGTTTCAGTGGAATGTGTTAGTGTATGTAAGCTAAAGATATCGAGAGGAGAAGGGAGGTATGATTGTAGTGTTTTTTCTTGTGCTTGGAAAGCTCCGCGGACTCTTACTGGTTCGTTAGCTAGTACTACTCAGAGTTCTTCGTCTTGTTATTCTTTTAGAAGATTCAACCGCCGCGTATATGTGAGTCGATTTTCTTATCTTCATTGCCAGTTTATTGCGTTGATTGGGAATATTTTAGAGCTTTTAATTTAATGCTATTGTTTTTGTGTTCGCTTGTTGTTGAAGCCAATTTAAATGACTTTGAATTTAAAACCTAACTCGGTAGTTTTGCATAAGAGTGAAATTAGGAATGTTGATCATTATGTTTAAGTGAAATTGGGGTGCTATATCGAGTAATCATATTGATATTGGTAGTTTTTAGCGATGAGAAAGCCTCTTCATGCGGAATACCTACTTAATTGGGAACTTTGGATTTTTTTTCATTTAATGCAATTGTCTTTGTGTTTCCTTGTCGTGGGAATATTTTGGATTCAATTGTTTTGTTTGGTAAAAGGAGTGGATATTAGGGGCTCAAGAACATGATCATTTTACATTGTATTTTTCTTTACAAGTATAGTTGCCAAGGCTTCATTTAGATGGTAGATTGGAAAGAAAATAAATGTATATACCATAATAATCGAGTGTGAAGTGAATGGGAAGGATTTGCAATACAACTTTTAGTTGTGTTGATTTCTCCGATTTCTCTCAAATGCAAATGATTTGATATTGTCATCAATCCCAAATTATTGATCTTTATCTAACACATTGTGTGTTTGTGTGCCCAATTCATTAACATTGGATACTCGATGTAAATGTTAAATTGCATGTGTACTGTATTAAGTAAGTGGAGACATGGAGTAATGATTAATGAGCTCATAAAACCACTAGAATTTGGCCCGAGAAAGGTCCTATAGTTTTTCTCTTTGTGAAAGTGCGTATTAGTTGTAGTGTAAAAATGTGATTTTGGTCATGATTGTGGTAATGATCACAATGATGCGATGACGGGATGATGAAATTATTGTATGCTAAATATAGGCCAAGTCCACAGGATATTCCTTGAACCAACTTTATTTGTGGACTATACAATGTGATATGGTAGGATGTATTCTTTTTTTTCCACTATGGTTTTAACACATTGGATTTCTAAATATTGGTGAAAAAGAGTGATGTCCTTAGTTGAGGGGTTTTCTTCTCATTAATTAGTTGCAAGTCTTAAAAGAGAAGGTGAAAGTGTGTGAACGAGGAGATTTTGGGCTATGTTATTCAAATTTTCATCTTACCTCAAATACCTATGTCAAATTCCGGACATTTAGACACTTCATTTTTGACCTAATATATGGAACTTTTTCTTAATTTAGTTGTGTGTGATACTAAGACTCGTACAGTTGTCATTATTAGTTTATTGAACTAGAGTAACATAGCTTTGAGGTGGTTCCAGGTTTGGAATTCAATTAGCAATATTAGTTGGAATAACATTGGGTCTTTTGGTTCTTATGAGAGTTTGTTGCTTCTGTTGGTGTTAAGTTGATAGCTTGCCCTTCATTGACCCGATGCCTTGGTCCTCATGCAATTGCTTTTTGGGATCCAATAGAACGTCATGAGCGGAAGTTGTTCTTTTCCTACGAGGGAGAATAGGGTGACTTGTTTTTTTAGTTTTCCTCTTTAGTTCTAAAGTGTAGAACTCCGTCAGCTTTGGTGAATAAGATCAAGAAGCTAATGTGGGATTTTAATTTTTGTTTGTTTTCTTGTTTATATTAAAGGGATGACTTTATTAAAGTGTAAGTTGAAATTATGGAATAGGGAAATGTTTGGGGACTTGCTCGAAAAAAAGAAAAATCTACAAGGAAAAATCGATGAACTAAAAGAGAGGGAGAACTATGTGTCATAGGAAGAGATTGCGAAGAAGGAAGGATGGAAAAATGAATTGAATCACTTGAACCTACTAAGGGAGCAAGAAAAGAAATTGAGGTAGGCAAAGGATGGTGACGCAAACTCTCTACTTTTCTTTAAGGTTGTAAATGACAGAAAGAAGTAAAACTTCATTGGCGAATTAGAGGGCGAAGATGGTTTGATTTTGAGGGATGTTGAAGATATTGGGAGCAAGATTTCAAGATTCTATAAGGATCTATTCACACTAGCCCGTAATGAGAGACCTTTTGTGGAGGGACTGCATTGGTGCCTTATTGATCATGATCAATTTAGTTAGCTAGAAAGGACTTTTGAGTTGGATGAATTTAAAAAAGCTGTTTTTGAAATGGAAGGATTGGCTATGCAAAATAAAGGGACAACCATCACATGTTCTTTGTGCCTTGAAACTTTCTCTTAACCTTACCAGGCAAGTTAGCATGCTCCTTTTTGTCCGTATCTTAGGTTCACTGAATCCTCTATCAAGGGTAAGACATGATCCTTGTTACTGACAAAGGGCTTGATTATGTTCTAGGTCAAGTCTAAACTTGTATCTATTTTCGAGGATACTATTATTTTTTTCTACTTAGTTAATGTCAATTTTTAGGATTGGCTATGCAAAATAAAGGTAAGTTGATGTTTAATTGCTAGATTGTTGTGATATATGTTCCAAACAACCATATTCGTAGAACCACTAAATTCCTTTGATGTATTTCTAACTTCGGAATTTTTCATTCAGTTAGGTCTTTAGATTTAGGTAGATAGAATAGTTTATTTGTCTGTGATGCCATTTGCTTGAAAGCATATTGATGTCAAGCATCAACTATACATGTTATGGCTTAAATCAGTAACCTACATGGTTTATCATGTGCTTAGTATGAGCTGTTCATGGGGTTTTTCTTTCGTATCTTAATGGCGGGGAATGTAACAACTGCAAAAACCTGGCTCATGACATGAGAGTTTTTGAAGTGCTAAAAAGTAAGATTTCTTTTTGAGAAGATGATGGTAGTACACAGAAGAAATCCTTTTTGGAGAAAAGTGATTGGCCTAGGAAATCTTGTGAAGATTATTGAAATTTTACTCAAGCCAATGTTACAATGCGTAATTATCTAGAAAATGCAAAAGGAAGAGCTTGTGTTAAATTAGATATTATTTCTCTTTTTATTGCATCTTTATGTTTTTTATTTTTTATTTCCTTGGTACAAAAAGAATTCTTGTTGTCTCTAATTCTTGGCCTCTCTTAAATGAATATATTTCATCTTCTTGGATATTTTCATAAGATAATTAAGTGATATTTATACTCTTCCTATCATTAAGTGTTATGTAAGAAAATGTATAAAATATTGGACAGTTAATCATAAACCACTGTTATATAGGGATATAAGATACGTTATCTTGATATTCCAAATAGTATTTTTGTCTTTGATCTATAGGTGTAAGCAGTATTTTGTTTGCCAGTTTTTATACTTCATTTTCCTTATTTTTCTCATTGTGATTTTATGTTTGCACAGAGATGTGGGGCCTCTGATATTAGAGGCAATCACTGGCCGGAGAATTCATGCTTTACAGATGTTGGATGGTTTTTCAGAGAAATTAAACAACACCCAGATTCTGAAAGATGGAAGTTGCACTATATTTCATCCTCCAATTCCAATTTATTTGATCATGTTTCTGCTGAAAGTTTGTGGGAGGTAGGCATGGGACATCAAGGCTTTAGTGAATTTTAATATGATTATGTACTTATCAATTTTTGTATACCTGATTTTCTGTATTAATTCGGGGTACAACATAGTGTAAAAATGTGGTAACAGTCGCGATTGCAGTAACGGAATAGTCATGCGATTTCCCTGAGGGTTGTGGTTATCGCAATGCCTAAATATCGGTCGAAATAATAAGATATCCCTTAATACGGCCCAAACGCAGTTGTTTTACACCTTTACAACATGGAAATTATCGATTCATTGTTTTCGAAGACCTTTACAACGCGGACAATGCGATGCTGCCCTACACTATGTTCACCTGTATCTGCCTTAGTTTTTGGGGAAACAATTAAGAGTAGTGTGTTGTGTGGCATGGTAATTCACTTACCCATCTCCTGTACCCAATATGCCTTCGTATGGAGGATAGGTGCTTCACTTAAATTTGCCATGCTCCAATTTTCTAGTTCAGTACCCAAGTTGATGCCACCTAGGTAGCAAGTGTGATTTTATTATATTGCAATCAAAATGATTATCTTTGGATTAAAACCGAGATAATATTTATGTTGGCTTTATTTGCTATCTGAAATTCGGGCTGAAAAGTGAAGGGAATAAGTTAGTGAGTTAGTTGAACACTTAATATAGCGGATATCCTATTGCTGTGGATGTTTGAACATAATGAGAAACTTTGATGCTTTATTTAGAAAAACCAGGTTTGACTAATAAAAACAGAGATGAATTCTTAAAAAGAGTATCTGAACATGTTATCCTCTAGATAAATTTTGCATTCTTGTACTTGATTTAGGTTTAGTTCTCTTGGGCTAAAAACTATTGAACATAAGTGAGCTAATTAAGTCGAGTTGAATTGAATTTTGTAAATCAACTTGAGTAGAACATTAGTAAAATATTAAAGTTACTGATTGAATTCAACTAAATAGATTTCAAATACAACTAACAAAACTCAATTGAACTGATAATAAGTTTTAAGAAACATAGCCTTAGGCAGTTAGGCTTGATGCCACTAAAAGGACTTTAATTAGCATCTAGAAACAATTTGCTTTTCATGGTACTGGATGAAACAAGAGATGTGCGGACAAACATTAGAATTAAAAGGCTGAAAGTGTGGATATAAGTTGGAGAAAGAAAAAGCATATAAAATGCTGTTTTGGCATGGATGTGTGATGAATCCAGCCAATACAATAAGAAAGTTTAGGCAGTGAGAAGCAGAAGAGTAAGAAGAGAGGGGATTAGATAGGAAAAGGGGAGAAATAGAGAATAGAATAGAGGGAAAACAGAATTTAGAGAGGAGAATGTATTAGTTATTCATAATCATGCCATCACATTATTACATCATACTATTTATAGCTAACAAGCCTAACAAACTTGTTGCCTTTTGCTAGATTAGTTATATAATATTCTTAAACTAGAAGCTTCCTTAAAGACTATTCTACCCCTCGTATTGTAGATATTGATTCCTCACATTACCGGCCGCCTAAAGTTCCACCTTGCCCTCAAGGTGGATAAAAATCAGTTGGCCTTTCAGAGTAAAAGTTCCTCAATCTGTCCAAAGTAGAGAGCTTAAATTGATTTGGCCCACTTTTAAAAAGAATCTAAAAAGCCCATCAAACATCCCAGTTCTCCTAGCCTTCCTATTCTTGCTGACATCACAAATGATGTCATCAATAACATCATATTCAAAAAGACAACGCCATTTTTCCTTTCCCACGTGAAGCCCTAAATACCCATTTGCCCATTCCCTCCTCTGAATACACAACAACCCTACAAATATATCAGTTATGTCGCAGTCCTCCTTCATCACTGGAATTCCTCCCACACCGGTCTGGTAGCCTCTTGCTTTCCCCCTGACACCGGTGAACCGTTTGAATTTTCGGCTACCTGCGCCTTTTCCCACTCTTGTCCTTTCAAAACCAAGGTCACTAGCAATCCAAGAATATTTCCTCTCAGGCCACCTCCGGCAACTGTTCCGTCGTCCCACACCATCTGAGCTCGTCCCCACCAATTGTTGCTTCCTTTGCCTCCATGTTTTCCGGCCAATACCAGTTCCAAGCCGATGTTTGGCTCTTCTCTCTCCTCCAAACTAAAAAACCCTAAGTGTAGAACCTTCATTACTGACTTCCCAATCTTGCCATCGCCGATAGACCCACCGCCAATCTCAGACTCGTCGGCCACTTTACAGACCTTCCCGGCGTTAATTTCCTCTGTCTCGCCGCCGTTACCATCCTTCTTCCTTTGCTTCCGCATTTCTTCTTCCAATACAAACCCAACATTGAATTCCTCACATTCATTAGACTCCACAAATTTTGCTGCTCCATCGAAGCCTTCTATCTCCTCATCGGATACATATAACAGATGGACTGTCCTCACAGGCGGCTTGATATCTCGAACAGAAGAAAAAAGAAAATGGAGTGTGGACCCACTTCTCTAGCTCAGTGAAGACGAAATCTAGAGGGGAGTTTTGTGGAGTAGCATCTCTCATTAGCAACTAATTCAAGGTCTCTTGCATTTTGAGTTGATTTTGTACTAGTTGCCATGGATTTATCCAACTCAGTATACTTTGTTTCAAGGGCCTTCTGATTTTTAGCCATCTTTTCTTCCAATTTGGTCATTTCATAGTGTATTTGGGTCGATACTCAATACAATTCCCCGAAATCTTGTTCATGTTGTTCAATACGTTGCCGATTTGTCAGATTGCCCATTGTCAGGAGCGTTTGCAACGGCTCTGATACCAATTGTGATGAACCCAACCAATACAATAAGAAAGAAAAGGTAGTGAGAAACAGAAGAGTAAGAAGGGAGGGGATTAGATAGGGAAAGGAGAGAAATAGAGAATAGAATAGAGGGAAAATAAAATTTAGAGAGGAGAATGTATTAGTATATTCATAATCATGCCATGACATTATTACATCATACTATTTATAGCTAACAAACCTAACAAATTTGTTGCCTTTTGCTAGATTAGTTATATAATATTCTTTTTCTAGAAGCTTCCTTAAAGACTATTCTACCCCTCGTATTGTAGATATTGATTCCTCACAGGATAATCACAACAAAGATAATGTAAAGTTAGATACGAAGGAAGTTTTCTGAGTGAGTGTTTTCTAGTACCCTAGATTACATATATTGATCAAGATATAAGAATAGGATTCATTATGGTCAACTAAAATGGACATACCCTAAAGGGTAGAGTTTAACATGAAAACGTTATACTAAAGACAAAATACGAGAAACAATTTACGTTGGTTTTGTCAAGTGCAAAGAAGATTGAAAAATGTACTAGTTAGTAATGTAAAAGGTTAGAACTTTGATGAAGTTAGAAGAGGAAGAGGTAAATTGAAAATGTTTTAGATAACATGAGCGAAGAATGGATCGAAGAATTAGGATTTGCACTTGTAGGAGTGGGACATATGATAATAAATAGGAATTAAAGGAGGAGGAGGATATATGTGGATGGTTTTTGGAAATAATTTTATTAGCTGCAAACTAGTATTAGATAGGGACGAATATTAGTACCAATGATCTCTCACATTGATTTGTTTTGGTTATTGTAGCTTGCCCCATACGTATTATGTCTTTGGCATAGTTGTTAATGCAGCGTCTCTGGATGATTGTTATTTGTGCTAATCTGTCAGCCTGTAAAAATATGAATCCTGGTTTACCTTAAAATTTACTTGAAATATTTAGCTTGGTTTACAAACCTTTACCAGGCTAGCCCATAATATATAGTTGAAGCAAAGTGTAGGATCTTCTGCAACTTCTACTTGTAGTCATTTCAAATATTTGATCTATGTTATATGATATTGTTCAAAAATACATTTATGAACTTCCATAATGTAAGATCTCCGGTAGTACCATGCGGCGTTTTTATTGATTTTACTTGCTCCACTCAGGATCTTAAACCTAGCATCTCATACCTACCTTCTGGTGAACTTGAGTTGGTTCAGAAAGCCCTGAAGGTATTACTCGTTAATTATGTTTTCTTCATTGGTGAATTATGTTCTTTTTGTTAGTGGTTTTATGTATATTAGCTTGTTGGCACAGCTTGCCTTTGATGCTCATGATGGTCAAAAAAGGCGCAGTGGAGAGCCCTTCATAATCCACCCCGTTGAAGTTGCACGTATTTTGGGAGAACTTGTAAGTTGGTGTGAATTATGTACCCTTTTTTTATAAACTATTGGGTGTAATACATTGTGATTTGTGGTCAATACTTTAGGAATTGGATTGGGAGTCCATAGCAGCTGGGCTATTACATGATACCGTTGAGGATACAAATGTTGTAACTTTCGAGCAAATTGAAAAGGAGTTCGGTTCTGCTGTTCGCCACATTGTAGAGGGGGAAACAAAGGTGCTACTTCTAACATATAAAGGTCATTTGCTATCATAGTTCATTGTTATAAATCAGAATTTTGCATCTTATTTTCTTCAGGTATCAAAATTGGGGAAACTAAAGTATAAAAATGAGAACAGTTGTGTGCAAGATGTAAAAGCAGATGATTTACGACAGATGTTTTTGGCAATGACAGAAGAGGTTTTTTTGATAGTCTTGCCTATAGAACACCCCTCCCCCAATTTTTATTTTACTCGATTTCTCTAGTTGATGGTTAATCTTGTGTTGCAGGTCCGTGTTATCATCGTCAAATTAGCTGATAGATTGCACAATATGCGTACTCTATCCCACATGCCTTCTCATAAGCAGGTAATGTTGTATTTTGTTCAATGCTTTGCTGTCGCCTACTTATTTGAAGCTGTTTGCCTTTTTCTGCTTTCAGACAAGTATAGCGCTGGAGACCCAGCAGGTGTTTGCCCCTCTGGCAAAGCTGCTAGGAATGTACAAAATTAAGGTATTTTGTTTACTCTTTACCAAGTCATTTTTTATGTCACATTCTTCTTGCAAGCAGTATTGTAGTCTTAATCGTATATGTCATTTTCTCTACTTCAAGAATTGGAGTAACATACATCCTGCCTTTGTTGGTTGTGTTTGGTTTGATAGCTGGATATTTCACTTGTTATGACGCAAACTGTGGACTTCTTTTAAAAAATATTTGGACATTGGTGCGGGGAAACACCACTTAAATCATATAGTACTATAAATTTGTTTACATAAAGTAGAATATTGGAATTGTATATTCTTGTTAGTTGTGAGTGTTTATCAAATGCTTGAGTTTATTCTTTTTACTTACTATTTAACTGTATGCATCTTGAAAATTACTTTTCTGTGTTGCAGTCTGAACTTGAGAACCTATCCTTCATGTACACAAACACCCATGAGTATGAGAAAATCAACAAAAGAGTAGGTGAGCTTTATGAAGAACATGAGAAAGAGCTCAATGAGGTAATGTTTTCATTTTCCAATTTGTAGACTTAATGGTATTTAAGGGTTTTTTGTTAGGTTAGGCGAAGTATATATGTTACTTATGTGGGAAAACCAAATGTAATTGCTGGCAATGTAGTGACAATGAGAACAATCTTTGTTATTGCAATGATAAAGTTGCGTACATCCAACCCCTCCATGATAGGCATATTGCAATTACAATGTCTCATCATATTGTTTGGGTAGAGTTATAATTTTTTTTATCTACCAAACCAACCATCTGCATCTTAATGTGTAAAAAACGGTGTTTTAGTTCTTTAAAGCATATATTGTGTCTCGGCCGAAATTGGTGATGTGAAATTTGCATCATTCCCGTTGCTCATTGTGCAAAAATATATTTTTGGTCACGATTGTTGTAATGGTCACAGTCATATGATCATAGAGGTCATACGACTGTTATACTGCTAAATTTTGGTCGAGACCATGAAATATCTCTTGTACCGGTCTAAAACTCATTGGTAGCATGATTTTATAGAATTGAAAGCCTTCACAATTCGGCCGATATGATACGATGCAACCTTGTTTTTGCACTATGTCGTTATCGCTTCATTGTGACCCTTATCACAATTCAGACCAAAACCACATTTTGTACAATGCTCCTATGTGGGATTCCGTTAGTATTGGTGTGATAATATGTTTCCTGCTTCCTAGTAGATCTACTAAAGTTGCTTTATAAGGTGAGAGCACATTACTATTTTCCAGCAATGAAATCAAGTTGTCAATAAACTTTACGAATGTGTTTTTTTGTGTAAATTCTTCACTTAGAATTATGTTGTTTTTGGCAAATATTGTTGCTTTCTTCTCCCCAATAATTTGATACATAAGGTTTTTGACTCACATTTGTGGTTTTAGGGTTAGGATGAGGAGACCTAATGGTGTAAATGCTTGTGCTTATTGATTATAAAGATATAATTATTGTGAATGTATTAGAGTATGGTTGAATAGAGTAAATTAGGTTAATTTTCCAAAGTGGACTAGTCGAAATCTGGCATGAAAGGAAATACTGCAACTAATTGAGACAACCCAAACAACAATATGTAGCGACTAAATTGGGACGGAAGGAGTAATGTAGATAGCCTTCTTTAAATAATTTTGAACGTAAATAACCATTGGCTTTTATACCTACCAGGCGACCAAAATTCTGGTGAAAAGGCTTGAGGATGATCAGTTTTTGGAACTTGTAACTGTCAAAACTGAAGTGCATGCTGTACTTAAAGAGCCTTACAGGTCTGGTGGTTCTTGGTCTCTTCCATATTTGTGTGTGAAATTTTTCTGGCCTGTTCAATGTGTCAATTTCCAAATTGGGTTGGTACTATCTATGTTTAAGGTTGTTATGGTACCTGTTACCAAAAGATACTTGTGCTTGAATATGGACATGGACTTGTTTCTGTGTTCATGATTCTGATTTCTGATGTATTAGATTCATATTAATCTTGTAGTTGTGGTAGAATTACGTTGTTGGTTGGAACGTGTACAATGGTTAAGTAAAGTTGCAGAAATAGCATCTAGCTCATGATCACTATCATTTGCTTGAAGTTTTTCTTGACTATCCACATCTTTCTGTTGTGCTAGTTTGCATTACAGAATTTTTTTTGAAGAGAATTTGCTTTACGTACTTGATCATTGTTAAATCTTTGTTGTGATTTAAGTCTGGATATAAAATTATCTTTTATATAACTTTGAAAATTAACTGTTTAGAGATAAATGGAAGGGTCTGAATATCTGCTAGAGTAGTTAAGAAAAAAAGTTTTTGATTGGAGTTATATCTTGTCAATCTTTAACGTAACATGATATTGCAAGTCCGTGAGCCAGCATACAACTTAACTGAGAGAAAACATGAACTCAACATAAATTGAGATGGATCAGATCCGAGTGCGACTTAGTTATGTCACTTTGTCAAGTAATTATTGTATCTTACATTTTATGCATTGTATGGTATATAATAAACATAACCCAAAATGGACCACCTGTTTACCCAAATCGATAGGTTTAGAACTGTAGCAGCATCTTAAGATGATACTATTTAAGGGATTTTTTCTCTATCAAAAACAGATACTTTGTGTGTTGCAAATATATAGTAGGGTCTATAAAGTCGTGATACGTTTATAATTTAGTGACTTCTGGATAATGAAACCTTTCTGCTCATGATGATGCATCCCCTGACAATTTATATAGCGATTGAGAGGTACTGATGCAAATTGAAGCTTTGCCTCTTTAATTTGGTGGAGAGGTTGAAACTTTACACATATCTTGCCAACAACTGTCTTTTCATGTATATTGTGTACTGTTTGTTAAATGAATACATATTTTGGTTGAGCTTGTTGGACTATTCTGATTTGAAAATATTACTTGACAAAAGCTTGCTTTACACGAATTTGCAGTATCTATAAAGCAGTTACAAAAGCAAATGTTTCTATCAATGAAGTCAACCAAATTGCTCAGGTGCTTTACCTTTCTTTTTCAATTTATAATCTAATACTATTTTGTTTGGATGAGCTACTCTTCACCCTGTGTTTTGATTATACCTCTGCGGTTGGTGGTTGTATTCAGCTTTGTGTAGTAGTAACGCCAAAATCTTGCTCTGGAATTGGACCTCTCTGTACTGCTGAGCAGGTAAAAGTATAATTTCGTTTGAATTTTTCTCAAACAATTCATCCTTTTTTGGTAAAATTATTAAGATTGTGCTTTTCTGTACCATCCAGATTTGCTATCATGTGCTTGGGCTTGTACATGGCATATGGACTCCAATTCCTAGATCTGTAAGTAATTTGTTTTCTTGTATTAGGGTGCAATAATGCCATATCAGCAGAGACCCTCTCTTGAGATATCTATTTCCCTTCTTATTTATTCATATATTAACGTATGAAAGCAAGAGGTAGTGAATCTTCAAACAAAATAATCTCATAATCTCATTTCTTCTACTTAACAGGTGAAGGATTTCATTGCTACACCTAAGCCTAATGGATATCAAAGTTTGCATACAACTGTTATTCCATTCCTTTATGAGAGCATGTTCCGGCTGGAAGTTCAGGTTGCTATCGGAATTGTCCCTTTTCTTGAGATCTTTTCTCTTTTGTGCCTCATTCTATTGTATCCTCTATAGTTAATACAGGGATTTGATTTCTTCACGAGTCCACGTCTTCCATAGAGATCTTCCAGTTTTTCTTTTGTGTCTTTCCGAGTAATAACCTATCCACATATGTGTATTTTAGAACTAACAGAAAACCTTTGGTTCAAAGAGTATTTTTACATGCTTTTGGCGTGTAACCTATATCATGATTCTTTATGTGCCCATTTTGAGCTTTTTTTTTTTTTTTTTCCTGGGAAATTATGATTTCAGATTAGAACAGAGGAGATGGACCTAATAGCTCAAAGAGGGATTGCTGCTCACTATTGTGGGAGAGTGTTTGCTGATGGGTTAAATGGTCAAGTAATACCCAGAAACTCAAGAGGGAAGCCAGCCTGTCTTAATAATAGCAATGCAGCATTGAGGGTAACTTGGCGTTCTTTTTTTTTTTTTTTAATAAAATAATATCTCCTTTTAAATTTATTATCTTTCCCAACCCACCCTTGCAAAATTTGCTACTTTATAAATGAAGCCCTTTTGATTTCTTCCAGATTGGCTGGCTCAATGCAATTAGAGAATGGCAAGAAGAATTTGTTGGTAATATGACCTCCAGAGAGTTTGTAGATGTCATCACCAGGGATCTGTTAGGCAGCCGTGTCTTTGTATTTACTCCACGTGGGGAGGTAAAGGGAGATAAATACATATACCAGTCTGTGGATCTGTACACAACCAAAAGTATGATTGCTCAACTCTATTTAATTGCTTCTTGTTCTTGAACAGATAAAAAATTTGCCAAAGGGAGCTACAGTTGTTGACTATGCATATATGATTCACACAGAGATTGGAAACAAGATGGTGGCTGCGAAGGTATTCTCTATAGATGTCAAATCAACTTTCTTGTTTTGTTGGTTTTTTTATTCAGATGGCTGCTTTATCTCAGGTGAATGGTAACCTTGTTTCTCCAACACATGTACTCGCCAATGCTGAAGTTGTGGAGATTATAACCTATAATGTAAGCTAATGCTTGTTCACATTCTTTGTATATTGCACTCTATTGATATTATCTGACTTGTAATTTAGAGTTCTGATATCTTGCTATATTGTACCTTTATTTCTTCTTTAGCCCTGGAAATCCTAAATAGCTGCTGTCAGAAAGGGACACATGTTCTACTGTAATAAATAACCATATTATAGTTGTTTGCCAATTCAGCCACAGATTCATTGACCTCCATAGAATTTGTGGGTGATTTATGCATTACCCAGGGCAGACTTAGATATTATGCAATTCGCTATTCCTTACCAGCGAGTTTTTGCTGATTGGTTGCAAGATTAAAAATATTAAGTCTTAAGGCTAAGGATATAAGCAGAATTTTGTATAGCTTAAGCTGCAGTAAAATACATAATTTCAAGTCTTTGCCTTGTTTTTTCTGCAAATATACTTGGTGGGATAATATTGAGCGCTGCGACCTATGTGATGCTTCATATGTGAATTGAGATAGGGTGAGTATCTATAAGTAGATGGCCAGGCACATCATATCCCAACAAAATTAACTCTTTCATATATTATGTCCTATAAAGAGTCGCTTGCCACGAAAAACTCATTTTTCATTAATACAGTCACCGTGTTCCATAATAGTTGCAAATCGCCCCATTTTAAAGGCGTTTTAAATTTTTATAAGTGCATGTCATGAAGCACCATGTCTAGCGTCATTAATTGAAGAATCACTCTCAAAGGAAAGGAAGACATTTTGGCTAGAATTCTCTAGAATGAATATCTTAGTTTTGTCTTTTAGATTAATTATTAGTTTGTTATTTCTTGCCAAGGAAGACATCCCATTTTATGCATATATAAGGAAGGGAAGGGTAGAATAGGATTATGCTTGTGTATAGAAAAGCAGTGTTTTATACACTTCGGGAGCTTGAGTATGCTCACAACAGTCACTTACCATTTGAACAGAGACAAAATCACTACAATCTTCATCACTGTTCATTAATACAAATATGTTCTAATATGACATTCACCACAATCTATGTCTCAACCCATACAAACACCCATCCCCACCCTTGCCAACACCTTAATCACCACCGTCGGCATTACACATTATTGATTGGAATTATTGATTTTTGTTGCCATATTTTATTTCCATTTTTGTTTTTACAAAAAATTAGGTCTTGTTTTATTTTTAATCACCTAACTTTACGGGTTGAGATTGTAAATAATCAAAATGAATAGAGAAGGTGATTTCATGTGGCGCAAACTGATATATGTTTGATGTACCCAACCCAAATCTTTTGGGATTAAGACGTTGACATTGTTGTGTTGTTTAAATTTTAGTTGATTTGAATGTTAATAATTTGGATCTAGGTTAGGATTGTATTTAAAAAGCCAATTGTACTTTGATGGAGAGGGGGAGGGGGAAGGGGAAGAGAAAAGTCAAAGATTTGGTAAAGAAAGAAGAAAGGGCAAAATATGGGCAAGGAAAGGGAGAAGGAAAGAACACTAAAGAAGCTTCCTTTAGAAAGGGGTTTTTAAGGAGAAATTGCCATGTGTGTGCTTAGCAGTTGGTTTTTGCTTTTCAATTATAATATTGTTTTGTGATGTTTCATCTTTGGAATTGGGAACTATCATCTCTACAACATTTACAACATTACCCCAAAGCCATTAAGTGGCTCCCACACCTAGGTGGAGTTTGGGAGGTCAAATGTACGCTAACACAACCTTACCCTTGGGGACTAATATCTTTGTTTTTAAATTATCATTTATTGTTTCTTTGTATTTTTTTGGTGGAAAGGCAAACCGCAAATGTGCTCTCTATTGGGTAAGTTTCATAGATTCATATGGTTTTGGGCTGTCTTGATTGTAAGGTTTGGGATTCTTGTTCTACAGACATGTTCTACTACTCTTTCTAGAAATACCTGCATAAGAACCATAAATTATTTAGTTTTAGTTCATTTGAAAGACTATGAAGGTTTTGGTGAGTCCTTGACGTATTTGGGATTTTTTGGGGATGAAATTTATGGTTTCGTGCCTGGGTATATCCTTCATAAGCCTTAGAATTCATGTTCTTGGCTACCATTTGGTCCATTTGGTTAAAACAAAATCATCATATAGTGACCAACTTTTGCGCGTACAAATTATGGGTGAGAAAATTAATTTTTTTTTAGCATATTTATAGATAAAAGCTTTTAGATTTTTAATGATGTTTCTTTGGGAAATCTTTGTAGAATCGAGGGATACTTTGTTACTAGTTTCATGGATATAACATCACATCCCTTTAGTCTACCTTCTTTTTATAATATATATATATATATATATATATATATATATATATATATATATATATATATATATATAGGTCAAGTTCCAGTGAGAACCAAGCTTATATGAGAACCGTGAGAACCAATCTACTTGATAAAAAACTGTTACTTTTTTACAGAAAATGTGTTACTTTGGCAAAAAAAATGTTACTTTTTTTACAAACAAAAGTTGTTACTTTTTAGCAAAAAAGTGTTACAGTCAGAAAATTTTTCAAAAATTAAAATTATACAAAGTAACATGTTTTTTCCTTAAAGTAACACTTTTTTATATTAAAAGTAACACGTTTTTGTAAGTTTTGTTCCGAATTTTTTTTTGAAAGTGACTTTTTTTAAAAATTTTTTTAAAAAAAAATTTTTTTTTGGTCAGATAGATTGGTTCTCACGGTTCTCATATAAGGATGGTTCTCACTGGAACTTCTTCCTATATATATATATATATATATATATATATATATATATATATAGGGGAGGGATCCATTGAGAAGGGGTTGAAAATGAGAAGGGTAAGAAGGACTCTACACCCTTGATTTCACTAAAATAAAAAAATCTATGGTCACGATTGAGCCAAAAACACATAATTGTAAAAGTAACTCTGTTACACAGAAGGGTAACTATGAAATAATTTTTAAAATGTTCTTAATTTATAATATAGTATCCTTTTTTGTATATATAGTAACCCAAAAAAATCAAACGAAAATCCTTCTCATCCTTCTCATTTTAAAATCCTTCTTATTTGATCCTACATATATATATATATATATATATATATATATATATATATATATATATAGGGGTAGGATCAAGTGAAAACACTTAAAGTGGTGAAAACTGAAAACCAGACAGTGGTATACATATTATAGCAAAAGGGGTACATATTATCTTATAGGGTGTACATATTTTTTGTGAAGAAAAAAGTTCATATTAATTACAAAATTGCCATCTGAATATGTACCCCTTTTAAGCATATATATACTCTTTTAGCAAATGTCTAATTATTTACAAAACTGCCACTCAAATATGTACTCCATTTGAGCTTTTATGTATCTCTGTTTTTAGTTTTCACCATTTTATTTACAAAACTGTCACTCAAATATGTACTCCATTTGAGCTTTTATGTTTCTTAGATTATTGCCATCATATATATATATATATATATATATATATATATATATATATATATATATATATATATATAGGAAGAAGTTCAGTGAGAACCATCCTTATACGAGCAACCGTGAGAACCAATCTTCCTTACAAAAAAGTGTTACTTGTTACTAAAAATGTGTTACTTGTAGGGAAAAAGGTGTTACTGTTTTTTATGTTACTATTGAGCATAAAAAAAAACATGTTACTTTTTAATATTTGTATTTTTTTGAAAAAAAATATTTTTTCTAAAAGTAACACAATCTATGCTAAAAAGTACTAGTTTTTTTAAAAAACAAAAGTAACATTTTTTTGTCCAAAAGTAACACAATTTCTGTAAAAAAGTAACATTTTTAATAGGTGGTTTGGTTCTCACAGTTCTCATATAAGCTTGGTTCTCACTGGAACTTGACCCTGTATATATATATATATATATATATATATATATATATATATATATATATATATTCTTTATCAAAAACAAAATCTGTTGGTGTAGTAGCCAACTTTGCACTAGAATGTTTATAAGTTTGTACTCCAAAGGTGCCAAGTCAGGCATTCATCTTTTCTTTCATTGTGAGGTGGCTCATGTAACATTCCCTTGGTTTGAAAAAGGGGGTGTTGGCTATGTTATTTGACATTGATAGGGCCTTCTAGTGAGAGTTCGATTAGATCTGGGAGGAGAGGGAAATTTAAAGTGCTTCAAGGGTGATTCTTAGGCCGGGGGACTGAATGCGTTGGTTAAAGTGTGTTGGCCTTATCTGTTGTAGCACTACTAGTTGGGTGGCAGTGCTGTCGGATCATGTACTTTGAGCTTCATTTTGTCTGGGATGTCCAGTGTCATGTCGTTGTGCTTGCTTCTGGATGCTGAGTGTGATTGCATGCATATATTTGTAATGGAAAGATACCTTAACTTCTGGTTTGTTTCTTGATTCGCTGTCCACGTTTCATCAACTAAAACCGATTTTTGTAATAACGGGGATATTAACTGCACAATAATGTATGAATTCACAATTATTTTTTCTGATATTGGATTGCCCAGGCTCTCTCTAGTAAATCTGCTTTCCAAAAGCACAAGCAGTGGTTACAACATGCTAAAACACGCAGTGCTCGTCATAAGATTATGAAAGTGAGTTTGCACCATCTCTTAGCTACATAGTTGGTTGGTTTGGCTTATAACTTTGTTGATTTCAATTCTTTGCTTAGTTTTTGAGGGAGCAAGCTGCATTATCTGCTGAAGAAATCACTACGAATTCTATATATGACTTTATTGCTGATTCTGAAAAAGATGTGCAAGAGAAACCTTTGGACTTTTCCACAGTGAGCAGGCCAATGTCAGATATCATTTTTGAGACTTTGTCACCTCCTATAACTCCTGAAGAACTTAAGCTGCCAAGTGGTGCTCGTGCTGTTCCAAAGGTCAATGGGAAACACAATAAGAATGTCCAGCATTCAAATTCGACAAATAAATGGAAAATATCGTCACGAGATAATGATATTACTAAGTTGATAATTGCTAACACTGCGAGGCCTAGAGATGTCCTTCCTGGTTTGGAAAGTTGGCAAACCAGCAAAATTGCTGCTTGGCACAGCATTGAAGGGAGCTCTATCCAATGGCTCTGTGTAGTCTGCATTGATCGTCGGGGTAAAGTTTTTGTTCGATTTGCTATTTCCTTTTTTAGACTTTTAAATTCTATGTTACTTATTATAATATGGCTCATCACAATGTCTTTGCTTTAAATTTTGAAAATTTCCAAGAAGCTACTTTATATAAGAAACTCTATTTTTAAATTCTAAAGGATCTCTTTCAATTTACAATCGTGCATTTCCATATAGTAGCACTCCACATATTTGGGGAATGGGGAAATTTACAGAATGTTTACTGAAGCTATTTTATGTCAAGGATATTTAATCTGTTCAGAATAAAGCCTCTTTGTGCAATAGTTTTCACGAGGGATTTTGCCTGAACATACTAAGAGAGCGTGTTGAGTCAGAAAAATTGGGTGGCCCATAAAAGGCAATATTACTAAGTTGGTTCTGTTGCCTTGTACTCTGAACATCATGGTGGATTATGAAAGATTATTTTGCCTTCTCGGTTTAGTATACTCATCCCTCAAAGATTTGTCATATTGGATTTTCCTATCAAAAATCATAAAGAGTGCTCATTTCTAGGCTAGTTCTGTATGAAAAATTTATCATCAGATTCTTAGAATTTGTCTGTAGAGAATGTGGTAGCAGTACAACACCAGGGAATGACTAATAATATCTTTTTTGTTTTAACTTGTTAATTTGTACACTGAAACATGTTTCATGCTCTGATTTCTGAAGTTTTCTATACCATGAAATTTTCAGGTATAATGGGTGAAGTGACAACAGTATTATCTGCTTTAGGCTTCTCAGTTTGTTCCTGTGTGGTGAGCTAAAGCTATCAACAGTCTTACTCTTATAGCATGAATTTATTGCAAATGTATGACTCTGACTTATCTTCTGTTTAAATATTACCAAATCAGGCCGAACTTGACAGAGGGAAAGGTATGGGAGTCATGCTATTTCACATTGAAGGGAATTCAGATAATTTGGTATGTTATCATTGCTTATCTTTATTCTACTCTATCAGGAATATTAGTCATTACCCCTTTGCTCCTGTAATGCGACATTTTTTTTTATGAGAGATCAAAGTATTTGGATGATAAGTTGAATTATATGGATAAGATTAAAAGAAAATGGTGAGGTTCATTTCCAAATAGGAATTGAGGTCAAATGAGTAAGATGGCCCAAAATAGAAAATTAGACAAATTAGGAGGGGGGCGGAGGGGAGTACATTATTGTGAGCAGCCGGTCTCCTGAGAGACCGTCTCTTTGAGAGACATTTCTCAGGCCCAGCTCATTAAAGCTTAGTTAAACTTAAAGATGACAATAGGCGGACCAAATTAGGGATGGTCTCTCAAAAAGACCGTCTCTCACAAGAATTTGCGTATTGTGAGATTTGTCAGTGTTAATGGCATGGCAGAATACAGATATAGAATGTGGATGGAACTATTATAATTTATAAACAAAAATTTACAGTAAGTGTAATTTTAATACTACTAATTTTGGGTGTTCATTTAAATTATTTCAAATTTCTGGCTTAAGATAAGTATTGAATTTGTGCATTCCAGATTGATGCTTGTGTCCGTATTGATGCAATATTCGGTGTTCTGGGATGGTCCACTGGTTGCAGTTGGCTGAACTCCATCGAAACCTAAACATCTATTGTTCTTCAACACAACCACAATCACAACCACTATCTCGTTTTCTAAGCAATTCCTGCCCTGCAGGACTGCGAGAGATAGGTGCTTTCTGATGATGTATTTCGTTAAATCAGAATCCTAAATTCTTTTTGGTAGAACAAGGCGAAGTAGATAGCAAGGGCCATATGTAGCTCGTATACTAAAATCCGGGCACACTGTATATAGCGAGAGTTATAGTTAGGACTAAATGTGTAAAGGGTTTATACAAAGGCTTCATCCATGGGGAAAGAGGAAAGGAGAAGCTAACATATCCATGTGTTAATGTTACAAAGTTCTTTCAATGTGTACTTGTACATTTCTTTTGTTTTGAATCTATCCATCGTAATATTCTAATCATGGTTCCATTTGGCATAGTTGTGATGTATATCAGTAATGAGTTACGTTGTTTCTTCGTATATAATTAAGCCAGGATTCGGAATGATAAACTAGTGGATTCAAGAGGTGTTTATTTAGGGTCTTTGAGTCGATTTCGGGTTAGATGTTTCGGATCGGTTCAAAATTGGATCTTGTTTTCATATTCGTTTTTACATACTTGTTAATCCATTATCTATTTCGGGCGGAATTAAATTCGGTTACAAGGTCAGGTAAATATCAGAATATCGAATTTGTTTGCAACACCTTATTCCATTGGAGTTTGAGATTTGTGTGGGTTTTGCGGCTTTTTCATTTTAAACACTACCTAAGCTTTTTATAAAACATGTCAATCATAACACTAATTCCACCCTAAGAGTTCATTATTAATTATTTTTGGAACATATGCACCGTGAGCTGAACTAAGTTAGGTCTGACTGAGTCTTGTTAAAGTACTTTTATTTATCTCTTTTTATAAGTCTCATTTATTTTGAGTTTTAATACACATATTAATTGTTAATGCACTTGTTCAAAATTTAATATTTTAAATTTAATTTAATACAATAAAAATTATAATCTATTGTTATTAATAAATTTAAATTAAACAGAAAAATATAATCTAGAGTAATTGATGAATATTAGGAGTATAAAAAAATTATGGGACACATATTTTAGGATGAAGGGAGTTAAACATTAAATTTTTGGATTAGTTAGTCAGCATAATAAAAAAACACTGAAAAATAATTGTTATGTTTTATAGGGAAATTATTCTATTTTAGGAAAAGATAAAAGTATTTTCGGAAATTATTTTTATTGGAACACTATTTTCAGAAAAAATATTACTACTCCCAAGTCCTATATGTTTAATAGATAGGAGAACGTCTTAGTAAAAAACGATAGTTTATAAAATTAATAAATTATCCTTATGTGATAGGATTTGATAAAACAGTGTTTTATAATTTTAATTTATCTTTTTAAATTCATTTATTTTAATATTATTTTTTTATGTTTTTGTGATTCTTTATAATTACTATTTTAATAGCATCCAACCTACCAAATCAAAAAAGTTGTTATACACTTAGCAAAATGGAATGTTGGTGGGTCCCACAAAGGCGTCTCCCGTCATAAAGCAACTTAATAACCTATAAAAAGTACGCTCCATAATCATTCTTATCTTACTGTGATTACTACTATTAGTCTATTACCATTTCAATTCCCTAAATATGAGATTCTTTCGAGGCAAAGATGCCGTCGACTCATCTCCATCGCCGTCAACTGCCATTCCGATACCACCTTCTTCGCCGGCAATGTCGATCACCGGACCACCGCGTCCGGTTAGGTTTGTATACTGCGATGATCATGGCCAATTCAGGATTGATCCACAAGCTTTGGCTGTTCTTCAACTTGTTAAGGAGCCAATTGGAGTTGTTGCCGTTTGTGGTCGTGCTCGTCAAGGCAAGAGCTTTATCCTTAATCAGGTTCGTTCTTCTTTCTTTATCGTGATTATAGACTTTTTGGTTGTTCAAGTCTTGTGAAGATTGCAGGGTTTACGATTTTTTGGGAAGGGTTTTGATTTTGAGGTTGAATTTCCTTTGACTTAATTTTGAGAATTTGCTTTTGTGAGTGTGTTAGGAGGAAATTTGTATAATGGGATGATGCAATTCCGACATTGTGAATTATGATGGTAACATTAAAATTAACTCCAAGAAAGTCAAAATTTGATACTTGAATTCTTTCTGCTGCCCTTTTTATGTTAGTTGTTTTGTAAATTTGAGTGTTGTGCAGTTGATTATAGCAGCAGTATTTTCAGTGTTTCATATTGTGTCGTGGACTAGATACTTATTTGTTGATCGGCCAATCAAACCACCAATGTCCAATTTGTGAGTTGTGTTCATTATTGTCTATTGAGTCGGTAATTTGTGAGTTAAATGGTTGTATTGGTGTTAGGATGAATGCAATTAAGTATTCTTTTGCATTCTATTCAATTGTTTGATCATGTAAGGAGTAAGGACTAGAATTGTGGAATAGAATCCTTGTCTCCTGCATTCTTTCTGTTTTTCGATTTCCTTGTGTAATGCTTTTTTCAAATCAATTGTTTGATCATGCAAGGAGTAAGGACTTCTTTGAAGTTGTAATTTACTTGTAAGAAGTATACTTTAAATGGTTTCTCTTTCTTACCTTCAGCAACTATGGGAAGCGAAAAAATTTAATTGCTCTTTTTAGGGAACCTTTGTGTTTCTTACCTCTGTAACATGATCTATCTTGCTTAATAACTTACTTCTTTTGTATATGTATGATACTGTTTTTTAATACTATCTAAAATGGTTTGCTCTGCTGCATTGTTCTGCATTTGTATGTTTGCTCATGTACATTTTCATTGAAATTTGTTAGCTTCTTGGGAGGACCAGTGGATTTCAAGTCGAATCAACTCATCGGCCATGTACAAAAGGGCTTTGGTTGTGGAGCTCACCCTTGAAGAGGACTTCTCTTGATGGAACAGAATATAATCTTATACTGTTGGATAGTGAAGGAATTGATGCTTATGATCAGACAGTGAGTATTTTCTTCGTTCATAGATGACATGACACACCATTTCAATTCACCTTATTCATTACTTAATGGCTATCCTTGCTTCCTGCTTGCTCCTCAAGTTACAGTGAGACTAGTCATAATGGTTGGTTGTCGATTGGATTATTGTATTTTGCTAAATGACTTCCTTGCATTTGATTATGCCAATATATTTACAGGGAACATACAGCACACAAATTTTTTCCTTGGCTGTTCTCTTATCCAGCTTGTTCATCTATAACCAGGTAAAAAATTATCTAAGGTTGCATAGCTTGATAGTATGTATTTGAAATTTCTTGCTGATTTACTTAAATGCACACATACAATATCAGTTAGATGCTTGATACCATAGCTAATGCATGGCCATTTCTTCTAAACACAGATGGGTGGTATTGATGAGGCTGCATTGGATCGACTTTCACTTGTGACCGAAATGACTACACATATACGTGTCAGGGCCTCTGGTGGAAGAACCACAGCTTCTGAACTGGGGCAATTTTCACCAATATTTGTTTGGCTTCTTAGGGTAAGCTGTGTAACATCACTTGACATAAGTTTCCGGTTGGTTGATTAACATGTGCCCATTATATTATGCAGGATTTTTATCTGGATTTGGTTGAAGATAATCAAAAGATAACGCCCCGTGATTATTTGGAGCTTGCATTGAGGCCAATTCAAGGCAATGGGGATGATATAGCAACAAAAAACGAGGTATAAATTGTAGCATTTGTTTTTGTTGGTGTTAATATTATTTTAGCAACTGAACATCAGGGATGACATGAGAAAGGCAAGTAGTAGCTCAAACCAATGTTGAAATTGAACCTCTTTTGATACTTTCTTTTACTTGTAAGGAGAGAGGCTTTGTTTTTACTTTTTGTTCATACTTATTGATTATTAGAGATAATTGAACTTGTAGTTGTGCACTAATGTTTTACTCATGCGGTTCACTTTTTATTTATATGGTTGTCCCTTATTTTGCCTTGTTTCTATATCAAATACATATTATATGTATATAAGTTGGTGATTGGAGCTAAACGATGCATATTGTTTGAGTTCTTTTTACAAAGTGATGTGTGTGCGGAATCCAGGATGGAAGGAATTCCCTATAAAGAATTCTTCTAAATTTAATTGGTAATGAAGGGTCCAAATTTTAAAATAGTTAAAAAAAAACAGGCCCTGAAATCTTTGCTCCCACTGGACATTGGTTCCCTTCAGTGCTTCCCTTTCCATACATGGCCATTACCTAGCTCTGGTTCCGTTCTTTGGAAATAACTTTTGTCCTTTTGATCTTGGTAACTTTAGTACTTTGTGTGCCCGTCCTTTTTTTTTCTCCACGTATTTTCGGGAAAGTGGTAGCCATGTTGCTTTCTTGATGACTTTCTTAGTGTTTCGCATGCCCTCTTTACTTTGTATCACAATCTGCAACTTTTCTGTGCACAAAATATCGTTCAACATAGATACTTAATAAATAATGCTTAATGGGAAGGTTTGACACTAATTCTTTAAACCTAACATGGAGAGTGAGATAGTTGTGGATAGAATGTTTTGTTAATCCATTCCCCACACTCTTTTCTACTCACCAAAAAAAAACTAGGTCACTAGGTATATTGTAAGAATGTGGATGCTTTATTTCACTAGTTATCATTTATAAAATTCTAAATGGCCTATTTTATGTTGCTCTATTGGTTCATAATTGACTCAATCCATAGTGCAAAATATCGCCAGCATCATTATATCGTGATCGACTGATCGTATTGTTAAGGTTTTTTTAAATTACCGTGAAACCATTTGTATTGACCGTGAAAGTCGTTTCTCAACTGCCACAATGACCTTGACTTAATTTCACAGTCTTGCGCTATGACCTATGACCCAGTCCAAAGTGGCTTGAACATCAGAAGGAAATTTCTTGCTAGCGGTTGAAACAAAACCAAAAATGGTTCGACACAGCATCACTCTGAAACTCAAGTAGATACGTCTAGCTACAATAGGCTAATGTAGATCAAGCAAATGATCCTCTTTGTATGGGTGTGAAGGAGAGTGTCAATGTGAAAATATGGGGAACCTTTGCACTGTTTCTTATTTATTGTTTGATGACATAGTAAATAATATATTAATAATCATGAATTGATTTTGGTTACCATTGATGCAATTCATACAAGTCTTTTCCGAAGAACTGATTGATTACATTTTGGCTTTAAGATTCGGGAATCAATCCGTGCTCTTTTCCCTGCTCGTGAGTGCTTCACTCTTGTCCGTCCGTTGAATAGTGAGACTGAACTGCAGCATCTTGACCAGACACCAGTAAGCATCTCTATTCCTCAACGCACCTTTAAGGTCTATTCTTGCGTTTTCTTGCACTTAATTAATCTATTGTGTGCATGAACTGCAGCTGGATAAGTTTAGACCAGAATTTAGATCTGGTCTGGATGCATTGACTAGTTTTGTATTTGAGAGAACTAGGCCCAAGCAACTTGGAGCAATGGTGATGAACGGACCTATGCTTGCTGGTTTAACCCAATCGTTTCTTGATGCATTAAATAATGGTGCTGTCCCTACTATAATTTCCTCTTGGCAGGTCAGTCTTGACTGATATCCTCTTCTCTCTGCTTATGTTTGTAGTTCTGGTGCTTATTAAATCTATGATATTTGATCACGAGTATAGAAAAATGACCCCCAATACTATAAAATAAAATAAAAATTTAGTCATTCTTTAAAGGCTCTAATCTATAGACTTATTAAAGCCTTTCTTCTTGAATTTCTATATGAAACAGAAATATTTTGTTGCTATTTTCAAGTACTTTAAGTTACAAGTAATGTTGTATTTTTTTGGAATGACATACTCCCTCTATCCCCTGAGTTATCAAGATATAACTTTTGAGATGATCCACATAATACATTCTCTTTTAAGTAAGCTTTTCACTTTGCTTTTTGTCTAAATTGATTACCATCTCTGAAAGTAGATGTTAACAATTAATTTTCATGGCCGAAGGGAGTAATATGGGTTGAGAAAACTTTATCGTTGAATCTATGCTATTTTGGTCCTTCATATTACCTATCAGGTATCCATGTCCTATCTTTGATGCTTGGACATGGGTGAGAAACTTTTAACACTTCATTTAAGGCCAAAACTATGGGTTTCTTTCATATAAGGGTCCAATTTTACACTAGGGCACGTATCGGTGTCGAACAGAAGATCTTACACTTGGGCACGTATTAGGGGCCAAATAGAACTTTTACTGTATTATGAATTATGATTGATAAACTATGGTAATTTTTCAGTAAATAGCAGATGGAGCTAAATACATATATATTTTACATTCCTCTATAAGTGTTTAGAAGGAGCTGATTTGTGAGTGTAGTTCATAGCAGAATTTCTCTAAATCTTGGTCTAAAAGCTTAATATTCACCCTATCACAGTCCTCATTCTGTTTGCTCTTTTGCTTGGTGGGGCACAATGAGAAGTTTAGAAACAAACCGAAAAGAAATATCCAGGATAGAGGCTTTATTTCTCAAGAGATATAATATGAACAGTAGAACAAGCCCCTTCGTTACAGTGAGATGTATGTGATCAGGTCCTATAGACTTGGTTTGATTTCTAATATCCATGTACTAATTCAAGTATGTTTAAAGAACACCATGTTATTGCTACCAGTAGCAGCCTTGTATGAAAATTTGGGAAAGAATAGAGCCCATCTTTTCCGAGGAAGGAATGTCGACCTGTACAAAAGGTACTGTATCAGAATTGCAATTCATGTTTCATAGACTCTTTATAACACATGGAGTAATGGCTAATGACTCCTTAGACATTTGATAAGGTCACCATTACTATCGTGTAAAGTAAAACAGAAAGTTAATCCAATGTAAGTAATCATATCAGAAAAGCAAAGTTTATTTCTTATAATCACTTCAAAAATCTGAAATCACAACACATGGAGGAATGACTCATATAATTAAGTCACTATTGCTAACGTTAAAATTGAAAAATTACCCGATACAAGCTTATCTGGATAAAGGACTTGAAGCTTCTTTTGTTTTTTATAAATTGTAAAGATTAAAAGTAGGAATGTTTATTATGTTTTGCTGCTGAAGCCCGTCTTTGAGTTGCTTAGTTCATAAACACTTTTATACTTGCAATCCTAAATTTTAACTTAAAGCTCATTTTGTACCTTCTGTTCCATTTAGAATTTATTTTATCTTGTAGAGTGTTGAAGAAACTGAGTGCAGGAGGGCTTATGATAAAGCTGCTGAAATATATATGTCCTCCTTGGAGAAGTCAAAGGCACCTGAGGAAGTTAGTATCTTCCCTATATGTTACTTTCCTTATATGGTTTTATGTTCATTTATTCTCATACCATCTTTTTTAGGCAGCACTTAGCGAGGCTCATGAAGAAGCAGTTCTAAATGCTTCGAGAGAATTTAATTCACATGCTGTAGGAGCTGGCTCTGCAAAGCAGAAATATGAGATGCTTCTGCAGAATTTTTTCAGGAAGGAATTTGAGGTGATTAATTTTTGCTTGGAAACCGTAAAAATATTTAATTAGATTTAAATTACTATTAGATTAAGAAACGTATGACTATTATATATGCTCCTTTTGTTCTTTTATATTTGTTAACTATACGATAGATTGTACAATTAACGTATGACTATTATATATGCTCCTTTTGTTCTTTTATATTGTCAACTAAAGCCCATCTTTGAGTTGCTTAGTTCATAAACACTTTGAGTTGCTGAAGCCCGTCTTTGAGTTGTTTTTTCATTAGTATATTGTATAGATAGATTGTTCTACGTTCTATTGAATGGTTATATCATTATCTTTCTAATTTTCTGATGTAGGAGTATAAGAAAAGCGTATTCACGGAGGCAGATTTACAATGTTCGATTGCAATTCAGAAGATGGAAAAGGAACTAAGAACGGCGTGTCATGATCCTAATGTGGAACTAGTTCAAGTTATCAAGGTTAGAGAACGTTTGCCTCAACTTCCTTTTCACTGCAAGGCTTACATATTCTAGATGTTTTAGTATATGTTGTTCTATAGTATGTGTGCGAGTGTGCATGTGTGACAGGCATATGTGAAAAACATTGAGTTAATCTTTAAGAAAGGAGTGCAAGGTATCCGAAACTAAAGTTAATTACAGATTAATTTAACTACTTTATTTCAAGTCGTTTTAACTGTAAAGGCTATATAGGTATCCTTGTCCTAGATTAACTCACTAGTTTAAGGAGCTTGAGAAAAGACATGATGAACCCAATTCTAATCACACAGATTAGATAATCTGCATAAATGTGCTCTGCAACTATAGCTTCTTCGGTTTAGTTGTTCTTTCTATCCCGATCATACAGAATTTTTGAGGCCTTTAGACTAACCATTAACCAAAGGCTTTATAGATAACCTAAATGGTAACTTTCCAACTGGTAATGAAGAAAACTGTGATTTTCAAATTAGATATATAGGTTGGTGACCTATATTTGATCTAAAAATATCCAATCCAAAATTCTTTTTTGGATCGGAATTTTGAATAATCATATTGAATTAGAATTGGATTTTCGGATAGCTTTGTTGAACTCTTAATTCCAAACACAAGAGCCATACTTTTAGACACCACTTTCACAAAGCCAAAGATCCCTTCATTCTTTATACTTCGTGTCACTAATTTCAATTCCGCAAGATGATTCTTCCTCGCATTATTATATGATTCATAGTGTTTGGAGCACTTTTGGTCAACTTTTCAGGAGCAGAGAAAATTAACATTTTATGACTCATAGTGTCTAGTATAGCTCAATTGGGGAGGAGCAATATGATAATGTTCTATTGAAACGTACCTACAAAATAAAAGGGTAAACTCTATAGGAGTGTCTTTATGGAAACGTAATTCACGGCTAATACGGATGATTTCACGAATCACTACTGTACACAATTAGTAGTAGTTATTGGGGCAGTTTACTTGAGCTCCCAAGGCTAAACTTTTTCTTGAATATCTTTGTTTTATCGTTTACAAGCTCCCTGTGCTGCATGCGTTATGGTCAAATCAGTTAATGGGGCAGTTTATTTGTGCTGAACTGCTAAAGCATGCTTTTGTTCTGGCAGCTGCTCGATGAACTTCTCTCTGAGTATGAAGCAACATGTCATGGCCCTGGGAAGGAAAAAAAGAAGGCTAATTTCCTACAGCAAAGGTTTGTTATAGAATTTGGTAGATGATAACTGTACTTTTTTCTCTAGTGGTCATTGTTCATCTAAGTGAATTTTTCCAGTTTGGAAGGTCCAATTTATGATGTTGCTAAAAAGCAACTTGATCAGCTTGGCTTGGAGCAAAGTGCCCTTTCCTTGAAGTGCCAGTCGCTCGAAGATAAGTTGGCTTTGCTTACCAAGAAGCTGGAAGCTAGTGAGAAGCAAAAATTCGAGTATTTGAAGCGCTCTGAAGATGCTATCAATGACAAGAGGAATATTGCAGATGATTATATGAAACGAGTTTCTGACTTACAAGTTAAATATAGCTCTGCAGAAGAGAGGAGTTCTTGTCTATTAAAAACCCTGGATTCTGTCAAGAAGGAATCTTTGGATTGGAAAAAGAAATATGAAGAGGCTATATTGAAGCAGAAAGCTAAAGAAGACGAAACATATGCAGAATTCGCTATGCTCAAGTCTAGGAGCTGTGCTGCGGAAGCAAGTCTGTCCGCTCTTCGAGAACAGGCTCGGTCTGCAAAAGAAGAAGCAGAGGAGTGGAAACGGAAGTATGATATGGCTTTTAAGGAGGCAAAATCAGCTGTGGGGAAGGCAACTGCTGTCCAAGAGTGTACAAATAAGAGTATTCAGTTAAGAGAAGATCTGCTTCGAGCTGATTTTGCCAAGATACTGACGCAAAAGGTCTGATATATTATTATTTTTTAAAATTCTATTTCTTGACCTCTTTTCTATATGCTTTGTAATCTGATAGGAGTTGCATTTTGTGATGTATTTCCTCACAAATCGTGAAATTTTTTTCGCAGAAAGATAAATTATAAAGGAGTCTCTATAATTGGTTATCTTTTACTCATTGTACTTGCAGGAAGAGGAGCTCAAAGACAAGGTTGCTAAGATGGACGAGGTTGAGCAGCAGTTGACAACTTTGAAGCTAGGTTTGAAGGTGAGTATCTATGTAATAAGTAGTCTCCGAAGCTAGCTACTGAGTAATCTGAGAAAAATCTGTGCAGTGACAAAACTTGGCCTTCGGTAAAAACAAGGTTTAAGCGGGCAATGACAGAACAATGTGAATGATATTTGTCTCAATAAAATTAGTGACTGGAGAAATATTTTTAATTTTCTACCGCATATCAGGGTCTCAAATTCAAACACTATCGAAGAGAAGTTTAGCTGTTCAGTATATGTCAAAGACCATCTCTTTACTCTGTTGTCGACTTAGATTTTCCTCAAATGTGAATGATATTCGTCTTAAATTGAGCTCTGTAAATTAGATGTTAAGAATGAGTGTGTAATTAGAAGATCGAGGAATTACTTTTTTGACTACCCCTATTTAAAAAAGTTCAACACAGTTTTGCCTAACTCAAAGAACAAACCTTCTGATTTTAAAATAGTTAATCACAAGTAGCTTGTGATTAGTTTGGCTCATTTCATTCTGTGGCAACATTTTAATGAAGTTTAAAGAAATAATGATATCAACCGGAGTAAACAGGAGTAGTCATGGGATACAATTATGCCTTTTAGCACTGTGCAATATATGATCGATTTAAATTTTGCTTTCAATCATAGGATGCTCAGTCAAAGATCGTCAATTATGATTCGGAAGCAGGGGACTTAAAATGCAAGATTAAGGAGCTGGAAGAGAAGTTGGAAGAAGCAAATGTGAGGGCTCAATCGTATGAGAGACAGTCCAAGATACTTGAACAGGAAAAAGTCCATCTGGAGGAGAGGTATCAATCTGAATTCATGATGTTTGATGAGTTACAAGAGAGATTTAGAGCTGCGGAAACAGAATGCAAGAGAGCTGTTGAGATAGCAGATAAAGCACGAGTAGAAGCAGAAAATGCTCTGAAAGAAAAAACTGATATTCAGAAAATATCTATGGAGAGGTGGGCCCAAATTGAGAAGGCAGAGAGACAGATCGAAAATTTACAGAGGCAGAAGATGGACCTAGCTGATGAACTTAAGAGAATCCAAGTATCTGAGATGGATGCAAAATCTAAAGTAATTTTGTTAGAGGGTAGACTAGAAGAAAGAGAGAAAGAAATCGAATCTCAAATGAAATTAAATAACTCCGAAAGAGCAAGCACAGTTCAAGTTCTTAACGATTTACTTGAGACTGAACGCATTGCTCGAGCGGAAGCTAATCGTAGAGCTGAAGCTCTTTCTGTTCAGCTGCAGGCCACTCAGAGTAAGCTTGATCTAGTCCAACAAGAGTTGGCTTCTGTGCGGTTTAATGAATCAGCCTTGGAAGCAAAGCTGAAGGCTAATACTTCTAATGAGAAACGCCCAAGAATAGATGCCCTTCCAATGACGATTGATTCTCCCGAGGATGACAGACTTATCACTCGAGTCAAGAAGAGGCTGAAGAACATTGGCAGCCCTTTTCGGCAAGCAGAGCCACCAGAAGATGAGAGTGGCAAAGATGATGGCCAGATTAACTCGGAAGATTATACCAAATTCACTGTTCAGAAACTTAAGCAAGAACTTGTAAAACATAATTTTGGCGCCGAGTTGCTGAAACTAGCAAATCCTAGCAGGAAGCAAGTCCTGACCTTATATGAACACTGTGTCCTGCAAAAATGTTGATCTGCATATGGCATTTGGCAGACAAATACTTTAAGCATCTGATTGTTTTGTGTAGACCTTTAAGCAAAAGTGCAGCTGCTCTGATAGAACAGATTTGCACATCGACCTGCATTTGATTGGTATTCAACTAGTCGGTGACGTGAAGTCGGCTGGCATGCTGGTGAGCTTTTCTGACATGCACATACTCCTTCCATGATTCCTCAAGGATCTTTCTGTGAATATGAATTCGATAGCCTGGAAGCATTTTTTGCAACTTTTTGTGTGAATTTGTTCCTAATTGATAATGGCATAGGTCTAATGCTATTTAGGACCTCTCAAACATGATAATGGATTAGTGAGAGTGAAATATTTTGCATACATATTCAAGTGTACATGTTCTTGCAAGGGTGAGAATCTTTTTTATTTGTGGTGTTTATAACATTGGTTATTTGTATGTGATTTTAGTTAACAGGGTTTGAAAATTTTGCGCTAATTTGACTAAATTGTTATATAAAATATCAATGTTTGCTGGTGCAGAATTCTTTGTATATTGCATATTTTCTTTTCTAGTTTCATCAATATTTGTAATTCTAATCCATTTCTCTTAGAAATTAATAGACAATGCCTTTTGGAATGTAGAATAAGCTAATTTCTGCTTTTGGTGACATTTATTCAAATTTTCAACTCAAACTAATGCTCAAAAAAACCAAATTCTCGCTTTAGGATCACACTTTACGGTCCATGAAGGATCGGGATTTACAGAGGAAAATTGATTAGATTGAACAGCTCGAACCGCTAACATTGTTAAGAGAATTTGTGATCGTATAAAAATGCTAATAAAAAAAACCATTGTGACGATTTAAACCCAACTCAACATCAAATTTATAGAAATATAATAGGTTAAACTCACTCCATTAATTGTCAATTTAGAGATACAAAAGAAAGATTACTCTTCCTTCTCAAATCATATAACATTCAATAATAAACACTTGAACTAAAATCCATCCCAATCCCAAATATGCCCATTGTTCATCTAACAAGACAAGCCAAGGGACCAAAATTGCCAAACAGAAATGTACTTGATCACAATCACAATTCACAACCATTGGGTAGGATCAATCCAATCACAAATCCCAAATGAAATAGTACATTTTTTTTGATTCAGTGTAGGCTAGAGAATATATACCTACATGTTAGGGTACATAAATCCAGTTTTTCCTATAAGTGGTGAGAATTAAACCCATATCACAAGGGTGAAAGAAAAACCCCTCAACTACTAAACTAACCCGACTCACATCAACATATTATAAATATAAATATAAATATTATTATTAGTATGAGGAAGGAATGAAAACAAAAGGTCCAACAGAGTAAAGCATGGAGTTATCAGAAAGGCGCCTCGGTTTGGAGGGAATGGCCCCACTGATTCCATCCCCTGTATTAGTGGGTCTATTGCAGTAGTCACCAGGTGCAGCTTCATCAAGGAAAACCTTACAGTTGGTAAAAGTGTAGCCTGGTTTAACTGTGTACTTCCCTAAGTTTATAAGGAAGTAACCATTTGCATCTGTTGGCTGTGTTTCTACTGAGAATGGTGCTGCATCATATCCATTCTTGTCTTTCACTTCACATGTTACCTTTGCGGTTGCCCCTGTATTAAGAGGGAATAACCACAGTCAAGAAACCATCTCAATCAAAAGTTAATGCAGATGACTAGGGGCGAATCCAGAAAAAAATCAAATGATGTCAATGAATTCAAGTTAAAAATATTTTGCATTATAAAGGGTTCGAACACTGGTCAACTGGGTGAAAGATAAGCTACATAACCAACTCTACCAAGACCAAAATGCTGTCAAGTGACAGCATTACTATAGTCTAAATCCGCCCTTGCAGATGACTGTCACCAGTCACCACAATATATGTTATAAGGTTTGGATCGGGTCGGGTCGGGTCCACAGGTCTGGGTCCATTCAGACGCGATTCGATCCAGATCTGATGGGTCTCAAAAAATAAGACCCAAAGGCTTAAAAAGAGGGCGGGTCATACAAGGGTCTTGGACCCATGAGTGACCATCCCTTGTTTAGACAGATGGGGCATAGACAAACATATGCTTGAGGTTAAACATTTTAGTTGAAATGAAGGGTACATAGATCAAATTCAAACGTTGATTATTTTTAATGTTATGTCAATAATAAGAGAATTAAAAATTAAAAAGTGTAAAAATTAATTCAAAGCAGAGAAAGTGAAGTATATTTTATTAATTATGATAAATAATAAGAGAATTAAAAAATATGAAAATAGCATTACCTTGCATTTTAGTTTTTTGGCCGTTCTTGTTGCAATATATTAGACCTTGAATCTTGATAGCACCAGTATTATCTTGGTTTTTGTATGACTTGGGGGTTGGAATATACTTCTCATCTTTTGGATTATATGACTTACCTTGGGGTTTGTATGACTTATTATAGGGTTTGTATGGCTTTAAGCTCAGACCAGCCTTGTAACCGTTGTTGTATTTTTTGGGATATGGCTTTCGGCTACGACCAGCTCTATATGCGTCATGCTCATCATCATAGGGTTGGTAGTATGGCTTTCGGCTACGACCAGCCCTATAAGTATCATGCTCGTCATCATAGGGTTGATAGTACGGCTTTAGGCTACGACCAGCCCTATAAGCATCGTGTTCATCATCATAGGGTTGGTAGTATGGCTTTAGGCTACGACCAGCCCTATAACTTTTGTAATTAGGTTGGTAAGGCCTATGATTAGCCTTATAGCCTTTATTGTTATGTGGATATGGCTTTAGGCTACGACCATCCCTATAATAATATTCATGATCATAGGGTTGGTAGTATGGCTTTAGGCTACGACCAGCCCTATAATCATATTCATCATCATCATCATATTCTTCATCATTTGGTTGGTAATAATACGGATTTGGACTATGACGAGTCCTATAATTATATTCGTCGTAGTTGGGTTGGTAATATGGCTTCAGGCTACGACCAGCCTTATATTTGTCATTGTTTTGATAAGGTTTAAGGCTACGACCAGCATGATAATCTGCTGAAGCAATGCCAATAAGTAAAACAACAACAATTAAGGCGAACAATAAACGGGAAACAAATAATGACATATTCTAAACTAACCAATAAATTTAGGGAATTTTTTCTCTCTTTGGGTATATTTGGTTTTAGTCCAATTAGTGTATACTCTTGGTTTTTATAGTACACTTAAAGCCTTGTCTTTTAGAAATTGAATTTTATTGAATGATATTTTGAAAAGGTTTGCCGTCCTTATTGGCGACGTGCGATATATAGTTGAGCTCACGTTACTTACTTTGCTACATATGGACTTGCATATGCATTGATCGCATTATGCATAAATAGATGTAAACCAATTCACAAAAAAAAAAAAAGATTTAATTCAAAATTATGAATCTTTTCACATAGTCGTCGATTAGTAAGGGTAAAGCGAAGGGTCCTAAATTTTTTAGGGTCTAAAAATATTTTTTATATATACAAATTGACATTAACTTGAATTAAATTTAGATATAATGTTCATTTTTTGCTAAGTAATATAGGAGTTATTAGGCTTTTTTATAAAATAGTTCAAATATCAACAATACAAAACAAAATGATTATTATGTTATTTATTACACCTTAAATTTTTAGGGGCCCTTTATCTTTCGATCTAAGGCCCAATAAAAAAACGAGATGTCCCTGCCTTTTCATTGTTGGAGAAATGGTACACATACACCATGTATATAACGATGAATACCATCAATAATCATCGTTATTATTTTAATTTGTTTCTATAACTCGAAATTAAACTAATTACAATAATAATCTAGATTGTTTATATGAAGGTAATACCTTCTCCAATAATTTCCGAAATTTGTAAAGTACCAAGTCCAACAATTTAATACATGCTTAAGGATTACATGCTTCCATAACACAATGGTGATGTAATCATGTGTTAGTTCTAAGTAGAGGTATTCGAAACGGATATGACTACTTGATATTTTACTTGATTTTATAACAGAATTCGACTTCGACTAAACTTCAAAATGAATTTAAATTTTTTTAAAAAAATATAGACACAAGACCTGATTTAAACCGAGTCGATGATCTGAATGAGTACCTTTAAATGTACGAACTTGTGTAGATGTATAAACTATGTAACTTGACTTGGAGACTTTGTTAATGAGCTAACATCATATATATTAAAAGATTGTTATACTTTTGGTTTTTCTAGTATTTACATTATGCTCATTTTCTAATAAGGTTTATACTTTATTGTCTCCTAGTTATATTTCGGCGATAAGTTATCTAACTATAACATATTGCAGTTGGATAATATATGTTTTGAATTTTGAATCCGCTTTTAATATTCAATTGCTATCCATATAAAAATCTGACTTTTTTGCTTTCTACAAATTACCTATGTAGATGTACTTTTACAAGTTGTAATATTTTTTGTTTTTTTTATATTTATTTAAAAAAAAATTTTGTTACGAGAATCGAATGCTAGTCTCTAATAAGAAGCAAATATCACTTTTTAAAACATTATTAATTCAATTTTTAACTAATTTTCCCTTCCCTACAAGTATCTTATCTCATAATGAAAAAAAAAGGTAGCAATAATATGAGCATATTAAGAATTAATTATTTAAAGTTTACAGCTAATTAAATGATGAAGATTGTAACGATAGTCCATTGATTCGGACTATGAATTGACTTCGCCTGATTTGAGTAAACCAGTTAGGTAACCAATTTACATTCTCATATTATTATTACATTATTACTCCCTCTGTCCTATATAGTTTGAAGCAAAGAGAAAATTATTTTTTAAGAAAAAAATAGATAATGATAATAAATAAAGAAAGAATAAATTGTGTGATTAAAATTAAAAGAGAGTTAAAATATATGGATGAGATAAAAAGAAAATGATGGGCCATATAGTCCAAAAATAAAAATAATACAAACTAAGTGGGACGGATCAAAATAGAAAATGCACAAATTAACTGGGATGAAGGGGGTATATTTTTATGTTATTTTGACCACTTTCAATAATGTAATTTAAATATATTTATTTTGATCTCCAGTTAGAGTTGTAAAAAGAAAAAACAAAAAAATAAAACCTTTTAAGTCAAACAAAATATAATGAGTTTAGTAGATAATTTTAACTTATTTTAACACAAATAAATGGTTGAGCGGTCAAATCATTGAATTCTGGTGTTTGATAAATTAGTTGGTTGAAGTAGTTTATTATCATGAATAAACTAATTTTGAACAAACTGCTCTTAGCAGCGTATTCAAAATTAGTTGGCCGAAGCGGCCTATAAAATCAGCTGGTCAACTTAATTACGCTAATCAGCTTTATAAGCTATCAGGTATCAGCTATCAGTTATTTGTCAAACATCTCCAAATTTATTTATTTTTTAAATATAAATTAGCTTAATGGTTGAACACTTTTTTTTTTACTCTTATATAGCAGTTTGATTCTCACTGCCTAAAACAAAGATTAATTTTACATTCCTCCTTGAAAATTAGCCAATTAGGTTACAACTAAGTTGAAAAGTATATCATAAATTCAATTTTGACCAAGCTCTCTTTTTCTTTCATCCTAATAAATAATTTCCTAGTGTTTACCAATTATGGTCTTGACTTTTTGGTAACATGCACCCATACAATTTGTACTGCAATACCCGTTTAATTTGAAGCAAAGAGAAAATTATTATTTTTTAAGAACAAAGTAGATATGGTAATAAATAAAGAGAGCGAATGAATTGTGTGGTTGAAATTAAAAGAGAGTTAAAATGTATGGATGAGATTAAAAGAAAGTGATGGGCCATAGTCCAAAAATATAAATGATGTAAATTAAGTAGAACGGATCAAAATGGAAAATACTGCAAACTAAATAGAACCGAGGGAGTATATGAATCGATGAGGGTCAAATCAATCCTAAATGAAAAAAATTAAATGAAAAACTTAATTAAAATCTTTTATCTTTAACTATATATTGATATTAATAGTTGTGTAAGAGAGTTATTGAGTTAGTACAGTGATTAAACATTTTTATTTACCATTAAAAAATTATGGAAATTTTTTATTATAATTAAAGATGCTTAAAACAAATCCGATAAGTCGATATTCATCCAATCTGGTAACCAAACCAACTTGACTAACTTCGAAATGAAGTTAAAATTATAAAAAAATCAATATAGACATAAGTCTTAATTTTAAACCGACTCAAAACACTTAATTTAAAATCAACTCGATGACTTGACCGAATACCTGGAATTTACCCGAACAAAAAATTAATGCTTATCATTGTTGGGATGAAACGTTTCGAATAAAAAGCAAAATACAAGACTTGGCCGCCACGAGAACATTTAAAATGTTGATAAACTTTAAAAGTGTAGAGAAGCAATTGCGTCATTCACCGAAACCTCCCTACTAAAAGGCTGTCCCCCACCTTCTTGAATCTCGATACTACTCTGTCTCTTTAAATTAAGGAAAATGATATACACAACTCTAAGGGCTGTATATAAGAAAAAATTTTGTATTTCATTTATATTATTAATATTGTTTTTGCTTTGAAAACATAAATATTTAATTATAATTTATTATTTTATTATTATAATTTATTATTTCTTAGAAAGTTAAAATCATTATGTAAAATATTATCTCTTCAAAAAAAAATATATATTAATTGTATTTCAATTTCTAGATTAGATTCTCTTGAAAATTTAAAGGTATTAATGATAAAAAGAATTTGTTAAGTTTTATGTACTGCAAATATCATTAACCTTAAATTAATAGCAAAGAGAAATATTCTCTCCTATTCAATCTATTAGTCTTATTTGTATTTTGCACATTTATCGAGACAACATTTTAATCCTTAATATCTCTAATTATGTTTACTTAAAATTATGAAAATTTGATATCAATAATCCTTGCATTGAGACGAATCAAACAAGATCTCACTCGACTATGTTTGAACTTATAGATTAAGAATAAAATACATATTAAGATTGATAAGTACTACCTCTGTTCCATTTTACTTGCAACACTTACCAATTTTGGAAGTTTCATATTACTTGCAACATTACTATTTTTGGCAAAGTAATCTACTTATTTTATCCTCACTTTATTCCTACCCCACTATCACCATCAATTATACACCATCCCATTAATTATTTAATATACCCACAAGTCACAATCACTATCTACTAATAATAATTTTTTTTATTTCTACCCCACATATCACCATCAATCATACATCATCCCTACTTTTACCATACTGATTTGACGACCCTTAAAAAACGTGCTAAACCCAATGGTGCAACTAAAATGGAACGGAGGAAGTAAATAGTAACCCAAAAGTAAATGAGACTAATAAGAAGAATAGAAGGGAGTAGGTTTTGAGAAAAAAAAAAGATATTTGACATTTTTAGTCCCATATATTTAGCCTGTACCTTTTACATTTAATGATATATTTAAATATTTCTAAATGTACATAAAAATTATAAAAAGTTAGAATAGATATTAAAATAAATCAAATAAGATCACATATAACTAAATTTTGAATTCTAGATTAAAAATAAAATACGAAGATCATATTGACAAACAATACCAAAACCTAAACGCAAATTCTTGCTATAGACGGTCTATAGCATAGACGAGTGTAATGATCCAGTCCATTTTTATACTCCAAAAAAAAACAACTGAAATTTCCATTGGGTTGGGCTGCTGAGAATGTCGTCTATTGTATAGACGGTCTCTCAGGAGACCTTCTGAAACCTAAATGGGGCTAAAGATATGAGACAAAGGCACTAATAAATTAAAAGAAAGTGGGTTATTGTCCAACAATAAAAATTATTTTTGATGAGTAAATAAAAGCAGTTACTCTTTAGAGTTGTGAGAGACAGTCTCTGAATGAGACAACCTCAAAACAAAAAGCACACATTCTTATTTTCTCTTTAATTTGTATTAATTAGGTATTTAACCCATATATCTAATGCGTCTCTCAAATAGACCGTCTCATAACAATTTGTTAAAAGAAGTAACAAATGATACTCCTTATTCTACTCATTTGTCCCATTGATTTTTTTCACAATTCACTTATCACTCTTAATTTGTATTTTATTCTTAATCTATAAGTTAAAAGTCAAAACATAATCACGTGGAATCTTGTTTGATTCGTCTCAATACAAAGATTATTAACATCTACTTTTTATAATTTTTAATTAAAATAATTAGAGATATTAAAGGTTAAAATATTTTCTCGACAAGTGTGAAAAATCAAATGGGACTAATGGGTTGAATAAGAGGTAATATTAAATGAGTGGGACAGGGTAAATACTAAATACCACTATAAATACTCTTCTTATCCTCATTTCAACACCATCAAACTTTCATTTCTCCAAACAAAGTTCACAACACTTATTATCCTAAAAAAAAAAATCACCCAAAAAACCAAAAAAAAAAAACCTTTAAGTAATTACAATTTAAATATTGAGCCTTAATTAGGGTACAATGTGTGGAGGTGCAATATTAGCAGATATAATACCTCGCAATAAAGGCAGAACTATCTCTGGTTTTGATTTCTGGCCTGATGCCTTCTTCTCAACTTCTCATAATTCTACCAAACAACCATTCTGTCCTCCTAAATCCCAACTTTCTATTTCAGGTAACTATTCCTTTTCCTCACTCCTTTTTTTAGATTTCCCTATCTATGTTTTCGGCATGTGTCAGGTGTCTAATCGCACTGTTTATTTTAGGTTTTAAGATGTAATTTCATTGAGTGTATGTACGATCAAATTTCATTGAGTGTATGTACGAGTTGAACTTTTAATGCTCATATCTAGTTATCCATCCATTACCCTCTAAACTCATTCATACACGTCCCACCAAATTCATATTCATACTCGCCTTAAATGTGGGTGCGGCGCGAAACCCACTAAATTATACCCGCCTACCAATCCGCCTTCCCTTCATTTTATTTAGGGTTTGCCCTAAGGGTGAACAAGAAAGGCTATCGCCCAAGGCTTCATGTCAAGAAAACAAAATTAATGATCGTAAAAGGTTCACAGAAAAAGGCTCGCCGAGGGCCCCAAATATATAGTGTCATGTTTGGGAATTATGATTTCATTTGGAAATATAGAATTGGCTAAAATCTATTGTTTGGTAAATCAAAAATTTTAAAATTTGAATCCGGATCAAATTTCACTATTGTTTTCAAAGTAGTTAAAGTTTAGGATTTGAGAATGACTATCAAAATCTTGTCATTCTCAATTCTTCATTTATGATTTCATAATTAAAATCCATAATTTGAAATGAAATACTTATTTCCAGGGATTTTATATCCTCAGACTTATGAAGTACTTTCTATGTTTCAAGTTGGTCTCAACATTGAGGATATTACACTATTCACTCCTCTTCTTTAAATTTATGATTAATTTTTAATCTATAAGTTAAAATATAGTCAAACGAAATCTTGTTTGATTCATCTCAATGCAATAATTATTAATATCAAATTTTATAACTTTTTGTTATACATCATTCGAGATATTAAAAACTAAACTAGTACATTAAAAATTAAACTAGTATGTTAAACTTCATAAAAAAAGCAAACCTCACAAGTATTTACAAACGGCACCTGCATTTCTTGTTTTGTGATTATAAGCTAAATCAATTCAACTTAACACAATCCTATGTCTTTGTCGCAGCCTGATGGGTCAAATTAATTAATAAAATCAGCTATTATATTATACTCTCTCCTATTCTCCACAAGTGTCTCATTTGCTTTTTGGATACCGTTCATCTCTTGATCTTAATTTGCATTTTATTATTAATCTATAAGTTAAAATATAGTCAAGTGAGATCTTGTTTGATTCGTCTCAATGCAAGGATTATTTATATCAATTTTCCATAATTTTTAATTATGTACAATTAGAGATATTAAAGATTGAATAAGTGCATTGAATAGAGTGCACAAATGGAACACAAATAGGAGGGAGTATTATGTTGTACTTTTATTCTAGCATTGATTTTAGTGAGAAATGATTTTACAGGTAATGGGGAAGAAGAGAAACGCCCGAAAAAACAGAGGAAGACCCAATACAGGGGAATCAGACAACGACCATGGGGTAAATGGGCAGCTGAGATCCGCGACCCGAGAAAAGGCGTTCGGGTCTGGTTAGGCACTTTCAACACTCCCGAACAAGCTGCTCGAGCTTACGACAAAGAAGCTCGTAAAATCCGTGGTAAAAAAGCCAAAGTTAATTTCCCAAACGAAGAACAACAATCCATTAATTATCAACCAAATTACTCATCTTCTTCATATCATCATCAACAAACCCAGAATTTCAATTACCCAACAAATTTCAATCAAATTCAATCATATGGGTCCTCATTAAATGAGGAAAAATTAAGTGGGTATAACTCAGAATCTGTTTATAGTACCCCAAATTTGATGGGTATTAGTATTACCCAACAGATTAAAGGAGAAAATTGTGAAGAAGAAGAGAAAAAAGGGATTGTTGTTGAAGAAGAGGAAAATGAAGTGCAGAAATTGTCGGAAGAATTAATGGCTTATGAAAATTACATGAAGTTTTATGAAATTCCATATATGGAAGGTCAATCTTGTATTATAGCTCCTCCAATGGCGTCTTCTCAAGAAGGTAATGCAACTTTGGAGCTTTGGAATTTTGATGATCTTCCTTCAACGGCTGCTTGAATGAATATTGGAATTTTAATTTGTATAAATTTTGATTATTGTTTTTTTTTTTATTGAAATTTTTATTATTGCATTTTATTTTTATTGAGAAAAATTTGAACTTGATTTTTCTCATGTGTTTTAGCTTTTAATGCTTGTATTGAAGTTGTATTAACCATTTTAATTAATGAATGTATTTTTTTTATTATTTTTTCTCATTTATTTTTTTCATAGATATACATTATAAAAAATTACACTTTTTAAAGTTTTTTTCAAATGTTCAATTTGCTTTTGAGTCGCTAAAATTCATTAACTATTTTTAATTTATACTTCTTCTGGTTTTAATAGTTGCTACATTTCTGTTTTTCACGCTATTTAATGCATGATTTTAATATTTAATATCTCTAATTTCATATGATAAAAAATTCTAAAAAGTTAATATTAAGAAAATACACATTAAGACGAATCAAACAAGATTCCACCTGACTATGTTTTACAATATATATAGAAAACTGTATATCAAATAAGATCAATTGGTGAACAATAGTTACTACAGAAACTGTAGCAACTAATAAAATCCGAAGAAAGTATTTTATTGTTAATTTATGCATTAAAATATAATTAAATGCGACATTTTTTCTGGCTTTTATTTTTAACTTTTAAATAATATTGATGTAGTTTAATTATGTCAATTATCACTTTCTCTTAATAAAATTATCGATTTGGTTTTTCAGTTAACCATTTCTTCCCTTATCTTGCAAATGTATCATCATAAAAATTAATTAAAAAAATGGAAAATGATATGGGTTGTATATAAGAAGGAATTTTGCATTTAATTTATTTAATTTAATATTATTTTTGCCTTGGAAACATAAGCAATTAATTATATTTTATTATTTTATCATTATTACTTCTTGGGAACTTAAAAATCATTATATAAAATATTAATTGTTTTTCAATTTTTAGATTAGATTCTCTTGAAGACTTAAAATTAATAATGATAAAATAAAGTTGTTAATTTTTATGTACAGCCCTAAGGACCGTAAATATCATTACTTTAAAAAAATTAGACTAAAATTCTACTTCATAGTTGATACACAAGAATCTAACAAATTTTTATATAAATTTTTTATACCTTTTCTTGTAAAGTAAAATAAATTAGTGAAAAAAAGAGCCATAATAATAACAAGGTGCGCTCATAGTTTTTGGTTGAAGGCATTTCTAATATGCCTTAAAAATCTCAGCGTTGGCGGCGCACACAGGCTTGAAGCGTGTGGTTTTCGTCATACACGTTAACCTTGGCGGTTTGTCATTTTTATCGGTCATGCTCTAGAAATCACTAGACGCAAATTATTGGGACTATTACTAAAATATTACCACTTCTAAAATATTCGCTTAAGGAAAAATTATCTAGAGTAATTCAATCTATTTATGATTTTCCAACAATAATTTTATTTATTGATTAACTATGAATAATCTCAACTTTAAGGGGTATTTTCCTAGAGTTGACCCGATGACTGGATGACTTGCTATAGTAAGTTTTATTTTTTCTAAAAAAACGATAAATTAAAAAAAATGTCGAAAAAAATATTTTAAAAATGTTCAAAAAAAATTTATGATTTTTTTATTATTTAATATTTTTTATGTAAAATTTCAAAAATTTTGTCTAATTTTAAATTGAATTTTTAGTTTACGTTTTTTGATGAAATACCTACAATACCAGATCATCGGGTTACCCAAGTTTACTCTAGAATAGCAGGTCATTGGGTTACCCAAGTTTACCCTAGGCAAATAATCAATAGGTAGGATTATTGTAAGAAAATCACAAATAGGTTGGATTATTCTAGGTAAATTTTCCTTAAAAATTATCTATATTATTACTAAACAAAATACTGCTGACATTATTATATTTAAAATTGTTTGCATGTCACAATTTCAACAAAAAATTTCCCTCCAACGCTTAATGATAATGCGTTTTTATGACTACTTTTTTTGTCTTTGACTATATTACTCATATTATTTAATGTATTAGAAAATCATATATATTATTTCTTTTTTCGGTCGTTATTAAATCTCTGTTTTAATTTATTTATTAAATAGGTATAATTAGGTTATTGGATATTTTGAGATGGTTAAAACATAATATACTTTTTTAGGATTTTTTGTTATTTATACAATTAGTTACTTAAGTGCAATGCTTGATTTTAATATGATTTCGGTTGTTACTATTTTTATGTAAGCCAATTATATTTTTCATGATAAACTATTTTTTTGTTTAAACTTTTATAAAATAATTTTACATAATTTTGTGCTAAATTTGAATGTGTTATGTCAGAAAATTTAATAAAACCATGCAATACACGGACACTATCTAGTGAGTTAATAAGCCAAAAACAAATGAAAAAGCAAACCAAATTAGTTTTTTATTTTGGCCGAAAAACTATTTAACCAACACAAATTCTTACTAGAGACCGTTTTTTGTAAAGACGACTCTCAAAAGCCCAGTCCAATTCTGAATATATATTATTACAACTCTAAATATAAATTTGGGCTGAACTTTTGAGAGTCATCTTTACAAAAGAGAGAGACCCTGTTTACCCAATACTTTTTACCAACAAAAAGTCAAAATTCAAAAACAAAACTGAAAAACTATTAACCAAACACGTTTTTTTTTTTCTTTTTTACCAACTAAAATGTCAAAATTTAAGAAATTAACCAATAAGCTCAAAAATCATTTATGAAAGACACTAATTAATAACAATGCTGAGTATACTGTATAACCGGGCACCAGCAATACAAGACATAAGTATCAATCACTATATCCATTTTCAGGCTAATGAATCAACACAAAACAAGCCAACATACACTAACCAGTACCACCAAAGCAATTCCAGCAATTCCACCAAAGCAATACCAGTCTTTTGGGATTAAGACTTTAGCATTGTAGTGGACCTACTAAGGTTCTGCAATTATTTACTCGCCAATACTAATAAATTAATCGACTAAGAAACCGATCACTAACTTACGCCCAAAACTGCATGCTGTACCATCTCTGTGGTTGAAGTAGTTCATCGATTAGAGCTCAGGTTTAGCCAGTTACTTGAATAGTGTGTTCTGCAAGTAGCTAGCCAATAATCAACTTTCGATTTTCCAAGTGCGTCCATGTCCATCTCTTGTTCCCTTCCCCTTAAAACATATTCGGGCCAGCAGCTGTTGGTTCATCCTTACCAAACCAAACAGACTCCAACAACTTATCATTCATCCGTCACCACTCACCATCTCACTTTCCAGGTCTATCATTGGGAAATCATTCAAGCAAATGTGTAATAACTGATGATCTTTCACAAATCACAACAGTAACAAGAGCATTTCCAAAACAAGCTGAGAAAGTTTCTTCTCACCCATTTATGGACCCTGGTACTTCACACCATGGATTTTAAAACTAAGTTCAGAATATAATCATCATCAACATCATACTTGGTGTATCCCGCTCATAACTATGGTCAGGGTCTTGGGAGGGAAGATAAACGACAGTTCATACCCATATAGAAGAGTACGGTCAAAGAGTCCCAGCTCAAGAAGGGTCTTCAGAATATAAGCGGAAATAATAAATCACAAATGTCAGGTTGTTCTACAGTAACACCAAGAAAAGAGAACCAAAAGTTGGGGCATCATATACAGTCATGCCCGCTCGGCTGATCCGAACAAACTACACATTAGGTGATGCAGCAAGTCTTTAAAAAGTCTAATGCATTGTTTGGATCTTAAAAAACTCAACCTCATAAAAGCAATATTCTCCACATCGTAAAGGTTATTGTAGTAATAATAAGGCTCTGAGAACTATAAGGCAGGCTCACCAACAGTAGTTGAAGATTAGGGAGAACAACTCTTTCTTTTTACAACCAAACAACAGAAATCTGAATCAGAAATATGCATTCTTTTCTCAACAAACAAGAATAATTATATTCCATTCCATTTACCATAAATCAAACAGCCCCTAGATGACAACACATCACATCAATGGGTAACAGAATAGGAGTACATACAGACAATATAACAGATAAAAGATGAGGGTAATTTGGAATAATTGTTCAACGCCATCAAAATGCAATGTTTATATAAATGTGCACACAAAGAACTGCAGGAAAGCACCAAAACAAACAACTCTATAAAGATACCAAATGCTTCACATTGTACAAAACAGCCTTAAAATTAATGAATGAAATACAACAATATGTAGGACAGGTATATGAAAAACTACATACAGGATAAGATATCAAATACATAAGATTATACAAAAACAACCTTAAACAATACACTGCTTATTCAATATGCATAGTTAGTTAGCAATGGACAACTAACAAGAAACCAGAACCATGAACACCCTCAAAATAAGGCAAATTGGCTACTTACAGCTCTATGTCAAATCAGCTAACTTCCCTTAGCCTTCTAATCAATGCATCTAAAGACTTCCTTCTGGGATTCGGTTTAGCTCCCCTGGTAGCAAAAAAGCTCCTATCCGAAGGGTCCCTTAGTTTCTCAGAAATTGTCACCACTTTCCTGTAATCCAACGCATTGTAAGTCTTCTCTCTAATAACAGGATTTAAGTAGTTCTCCGGATTATTGCTTAAAAGCAAATTAATTAACTGCCGTGATTCAGCTAGGCCTGATTTCAGCTCACTTGCATCTTCTTCAGAGAGAATAGATTTCTGACTATCCGCAAACGACTCTAATAATTGAACATCAATGTCAAGTCCCATGACTGCATTTACATTGAATTTCTTTACTATATCTCCCTGCAAAGCATTCACAATCTTTTCAGATATATGGGACAAAACATCTAGCAAAACCCTCTTTAGAACTTGTGGCGGCAATATCTGCTGAGCTGTGGAAACCAGAGTCTCCAAGAAGATTATAACCTCATTCACATATTCATTACCACCTTGAAGAGGCTCATCACCCATCCAATTGACATTCTCAATCAATGACATAAAACTATCAATCTTAGTCTTGATCATCCCAGCAAGCATTTCTTCTGCTGCATCACGAGCCTTTTTTAATGGGAATTGCCTCTTTCCTCTGTCTGCCATTCTCAAAGGTATGCCCGAGAGTTGAGCAGCATGCTTAAAGAAGAAATCACAGGCTCGTTCAAACACAGCCATATTTGCAGCAACTTGCATAGCTTGAGAGACACCAAACACAGAAGTTTTAATCAACTTAAATAAAGCCTCATCGAGGACTTCACTCAACAATCTATCCAAATACTTCTTAACCACATCATAAGAATCCAACTGCCCACCATACGACATAAAGCTAACAGAATCCTCAATAAACGACCTCACGATCCGACAACAATCTGGTACAGTGGTCGAAAAAGGAGCAATATAAGGGAAAGCTGGAATTATATCCGAAGTTTGCAATTGGAAAGCCAACACATTCATGGAGTACTCATACTCTTTCTTCATCAACATTTGCTCAAATTTATCAGCTGAAAGTGCGTCAGTAATTTGCTTACGACAGTCCGATAATAACAGTTCATGATACTTATCCCTGTGTTTACTCAACACGTCAAGCAAAGCATCAACCGGATACCCAAATCTCCGTAATGAAACACCAAGCAAACTAACATAATCCTTAATAAGTAGCAAATGATTAGCAGTCTGCATTCGCGAAAATTGATCCTCTAAAACAGAACACATTTTACTAATCGCCATTTCCCACAAATTTTCAACCTCCCATTTCGAAATCAACCTTCCACCTGTCCTTAAAATTCTATCCTCAACAATAAAAAAGCCAGCAATTTGCGCAAAAAATGTTTGGTGAGACTCTAAAAAGGGAGTCATAGAAGATACCTGAAAATCGGAAGTTAATTGAAGCTTTCTATTTTCAAAATAATACTGTTTAAACCGATCTTCAAGCCCTAAACTTTGGTGAATATGAAAAGCCCTATATAATGGGGTTAAATCAAACCCAAAATTCCCCCCACTTTCTCTATCAATAGTTCCAGAAGAAACTCCCAGATCTAAACCGTCATCTTCTTCTTCTAACGCATAAACACAATCCCTAAGACTTAATCTGGATTGTTCCTCAGCTTGTCGTTGCTTCATCCTCAATTCTTCCTCTCTTTGTCTAGCAGAAGAAGCTTGTCCAATTGCAAATTGACCTAAATTCCTACTAACAGTTCGAATCTCAACTAACCAATCACCAAACTCTTTATTCGCTTTCTTCTCAACATAAACCCTAATTTCAGGAATACGTTTCTCCAACATCTTCTTCAAAGTTGAAGATGGCGTAATCTTCAACAAACTTCTCTCAATATTATCAACACATCTTAAAGCTAAATACAATTGATCATTCTTCAAATGATTATTCGTTCGAGCACAAAGCTCAACGATCTGAACACAGATCTTAACTGAACTCAAACAAATCAAAAGATTATTATTAATATTCCGAGTTTCAATAAACGCATCAAGAGAAGAAAGCAGAGGTTGAGCAACTGATTGAAGATGAGCGTTAGATAGTGAAAGTGAAGACTTCAAGTCATCAACATCAGAAAGCAACGAACGAAGATCATCAACAGCAAGAATAAAATCTTGATAATGCGCTTTACATACTTCTTCGATCTCAGATTCTTTAGAACGAGTAAAAGCTTTGAGATTTTGAAGAAGAGTTTCAGGTTTTCCAGCAGCGAAAGCTTTCCGAACAAAGGGGGAAAGGTCTTCGCCATTACAGACGGCGGAGGAGAGGAGATGATCTTGCTTATCACCACCAGAAAAATTGTCGGAGTCCCCCGCCGGAGAGATTCTCCGGCGACTTTTGGTGGACTGCATGAGGGAGTGAGGAAGGTAGAGAGAGAAAGTGGTGGGAGGAGAGAGAGGGGGAAATGGCGGAGATGTAGGAGTGAGGAAAAAAATGATTTGGAAGGAGGAATGTCTGAGAAAGTAATTTTGGGGATTAAGCAAGGGTAAAATGGGAATTTAAATGATATTATCATTCTACCCTGTGTATCCGCTCATAGAAAACAATGGACAGTGTTTGGAGAGGAAAAGACGACGACAAGTTTATACACATAAAAAAGAGCGCGGCCAAAAGAGTCGCCCGACTCGAAAAAAAAAAAGAGACATATCTGCACGAAAAAGATAAATTAAATGTTTATAGATAAATTAAATAAGTATTATTCTTATATTAATTCATAAATTAAATTTGTAGAAAAAGGTGCAGTTGATGGTTTGATAATTTTGACAACTAGAAATTCTAAGCTTTGCGGTGTGGACGGATATGAATGATGATGGAATTATTGGAGGGAGCGTTGACGTTAAGGATCAACCGTTGAGTCAATGTAATCTTATCTGGTGGTGTTTATTTGGATCATTAAAATGGATTTTGCGTTTTGTCTTTTAAGTAAAAAGTTAGAAGCTTAGGTCACCATTAGAGGTGTTCAATGGGTCGGGTTAGGGCGGGGTGGGTCGAGTCAAAATTTAAATGGGTCGGGCAGGTCATGTGAAATGTAAAACGGATCGGGACGTGTCAAAGTCCGTTTAAATCCGATCATTTTTTATAAAAGTTTATAAAATAATTTTTTATTCTACTTTAATAGTCTAGTTATAATTGACAAAAATAGTACTACCTCCTATTCAGCCTAAATGTCCCATTTTTTTTTTTGCACTATTCACTCATCACTCTTAATTTGTATTTTACTCAATCTATAAGTTTTTTTTTTTTTTGAGGGAACTCTTAATCTATAAGTTAATACATAGTCATGTGAGATCTTGTTTGATTCATCTCAATACAAGGATTATTAATATCAAATTTTTATAATTTTTAATTAAGAATAATTTAAGGTATTAAGAGTTAAAATGTTGTCTCGATAAATATGAAAAACTAATTGAGACATTTAGACTGAATAGGAGGGAGTATTGAAATTATAAGACATTTTACTCTTTTTGACATGCTTATTCCAATGGAAATTTAAATGAACAAAATCAAGAAAGGTAGTGTTTGGACGTGTCAAAAAGTATAGATGTGAAGAAAGGGCACACAACAATTCACATCTATACTTCCTCCGTTGCATAATACTTGCTACATTTTGTTTTTGGACACTATTCATCGTTTAAGTTTATTTTATATATTGCGGCTAATATGTAAGTAATAATATAGTCAAGTGGGATCTTGTTTGAATCGTCTAATCGCATACTTTTATAATATAAACTTTTTATAATTTTTAAATGTGTATAATTCGACATATAAATGAATAAAATGGTACATTGAATTGCGTAAAAAAGCTAAATAGCAAGTATTATGAAACGGAGGAAGTAATTTTGTTCTGAGCATATTTTTATGGCTTTTGACATGCATATTTTTATAATTTTGTTCATTTAAATATGCTTATGCCAAAGAAAATTGTAAATAACTCAAATCACCTCAAAACTCAAAAACAAACTGCACTACAAGAGTTCTTGTCATATTTAGAGGTATTCAATGGGGCGGGTCGACCCAACGGGTCAAGGGTCGGGTCACATTTTGACGGGTTATTAGCGGGTCGGGTCAATAATGGGGCGGGTCATTAACGGGCCTTGGTGTAAAGGGCCGGGCCGGATAATTATAAATATTAATTGCGGAAAAAAAATTAACCACTTTTTTTTATTTTTTAAAATATTATTATTATATACATAAGTCGACCCAATGGGCCGTAAAATATAATAAAAAAAGCTATTCTATGAACTTTTTTAAAAAGGGTCAAAGAGGGTCAAATTTAAATGGGCTTGACCCGGCCCGGCCCGTTTATCATTTGACATGACCCGCCCCGCCCCGGCCCATTTAAATTTTGACCCGACCCGCCCCGCCCCGCCCCGTTGAACACCTCTAGTCATATAATCATATTCATTCACTCTAGGACTTGCAACAACTTTTACAGGAACTTCTGCGCATGTTCAATATGTTCGATTATACAAGGCCATAAAAAATTAGGGTCTCAATAATAAATTACTTAGTATATATTAGGTGTTTAAAAGTACAAAATTGTTAGAAGAATATCATAATTTTTATAATTGTACTTACATAATCTTCATAGAATTTGTCAATTTTTTGCTCCACCCCTGACAACTCTAATAATAATGAACTTCATTGTATTCTTTTCAAATTATTCTCCAATAATTAAATGATAATTATAGAAAATAGACAAGTATTTACCTTTTGATTTTAACAATTTTTCTTTTAGATAACATAATATATACTTCCTCTACTCCTTTTTGTTTATCATTATTTTTTTCTATTCCAACTCATTTTATTTGTCTCTATCAAAATCTTGTCTAATTTCGCATACTTAACTTTCAACTATACGTTTCTTTCTAACAATTATATTTAAATATTTTTCTCAAAAAGCTCTAAATAAATTAAAAAACGAAGCGACTAATAAAAAATGGGAGACAACGTACAATTTATGATCTCTCAACCCTTTGCCCCACTATATTGAGAAGTATTACATAACCAATACAAATATTAATAACAAATGAAATAATATACCCACAAGAATTAAAATAAGATACACAAATTTTTGTCCAGATGGTGAGTTGCGCCTTATATATGGGTCAAATAGCTCAATAATACAAATTAATAGTATAAAAACTTCTTGTTTTAAAGTCGTCTCACCGAAAGACAGTCTCTCTTAACAATCGTTGAATATAAAAAACATGTTGGATGAATGGAGTAAAGCATCACACAAGAGTTAATATACAATGATTTACTAATTTACAAATTACAATTGTGATCTCCATAGACACATCTAAACCTCAAAATGAACATTGAGAATAAAGTTGCTTTAACTTCCACTAGGATAAAAACAACCTAGCCACTTTCTCTGCATTTAACAAAAATAATTCCAAGTTAATTTTGAGTATCTAATTCAATCCAATCCAATCCATACTCATATGATTTGAAATTTTTGAATTTAAGTCAAATTCACCATGTATGATGGATCAAATTAAGAGTCAAAAAATAGATTTTAGTAGTATAATATTTTTACAATTTTAGATTTTAAAATACACAAATTCTTGTGAGAGACGGTCTCTTTGAGAGACCATCTCTAATTAGGTTGACCCATAAAGAAAATGTAGAGGTTAAATAGGCATTAAGCTACAATGGATTGGGCCTGAGAGACGTCTCTCAAAAAGACAGTCTCTCGGTAGAATAGCTCGTTAAAATAAGAGTAAGTTAGTATCACAAATTCTTGTGAGAGAGGGTCTCTTTAAGAGACCATCTCTAATTGGATTGATTTATTAGGGAAAATGTAAAGTAAATATAGGCAATAAGCTTTAATAGATTGGGCCTGAGAGACGTCTCTCAGAAGACTGGCTGATTTAGTATAGGTCATGAGTTAGGTTGGATCAATATGAATTTATGTTGAGGTCTCACAAAATACGTCGTGTGATTGAAGGAAAAATTACACTCTTCACATGCAGTTTTGAAAAGACCGATTTGTAATACCTAAAATAGCTTTTTAATTCGTTTGAATTAAAATTTAAACGTTATTTACCAAAAAAATAATATTTTTAGCTTTTTAACATATCAAAAAGGCAAAGTTAATCAACAAACTCATCCAATAATTAATTACCAACAAAAGCCCTAATCTAATCATCAAATTCGGTCTCTCTATACATCTCACATACTTTCTTCATTCCATATTAGTTGCACCATTTGCCTTTTCGCACTTTCTAATGTACAAATCGAATCTTTAATATCTCTAATTATACGTATCAAAAAATTATAAAAACTCAAAATTAATAAACTTTAAATCGAGACGATTCAAACAAGATCATATCTCATATGACTATGTTTTAACTTTTAGATTATCGACAATATAAAAGTTAATTTACTTAATCAATAGTAATGCGGTCAACAATATTGCAAGTAAAAAAGACCGGAGAAAGTACTAACTAAAATTTGCCAAGATAATTAATTAGAAATGATTAATTACCGATCCCCTTTGTTGATGATGAGGATTTTTGTGTTCTTGCTTGGGATTATGATCATGATTATGATGGTTATTAAGAAGACTATCATCATTATTATTTTGATTAATGTTAAATGGAACTCCTAATCCTACATTACCAACAACAGTTCCATTGGTCTTCTTTTGATCTCTTGCTTTATTAAAGATCATTGTAAAACCTTGATCTGATGAAGGATTGTTTGCTTCCCATTCTCCAAACTTAGGCAATGGTCTACCTCTTGCATTCACACCTTGCTGTTTTACATATTTTAAATCCATCATAACTACACATTTATTGGCTAATATTGCATATATTCATAGCTATAAGCAGGGCCGGTCCTAGGTTTTTAGGGGGCTCGGGACAAAATATTATATATGGGCCCCTAAACTATTGTACACATAAAAAAGTTCGAACTTTAGCACTAATTGAAAACTAAAATTTTTGGGGGCCCTGGGCGTAGGCACGCTTTGCCCTTGCTTAAGGCCGGCCCTGGCTACAAGAGGTGTTCAACGGATCAGGTCATATTTTAATGGGTCATTAGCGGGTCGGGTCATTAACATGTCTTTGTTTAAACACAAATTCTTGTGAGAGGCGGTCTCTTTGAGAGACCAACTCTAATTGGGTCGGTCCATAAAGGAAAATATAGAATAAGAGTAAGAATTAAACTCTAATGAATTGGGCCTGAGAAGCGTCTATCAAAAAGACGGTCTCTCAGGAGACTTGTTGTTGTTTAAAAGGTCGGGTCGGGCCGGATCGGATAATTATAGGAATTGGTTGTAAAAAATAATTTACCACTTTTTTTATACTCCTTTCGAATCAATTTAGTTGTCTCATTTGCTTGGGCACACTTGTCGAGGTAACATTTTGATTCTTAATATCTCTAATTATGTTTAAATAAAAATTATGAAAAGCTAATATGAATAATCCTTGCATTGAGACGAATCAAACAAGATCTCACATGACTATGTTTTAACTTATGGATTAAGAATAAAATACAAATTAAACGGAATTGATGAATAGGGTAAAAAACCAAATGGGACAACTAAATCGGTTCGGAGGGAGTATATTTTTATACTTCCTCCGTTCCATATTAGTTGCACCATTTGCTTTTTCACATTCTCCAATGTACGAATTCAATCTTTAATATCTCTGATTATACATATCGAAAAATTATAAAAACTCAAAATTAAAAAACTTTAAATCGAGACAATTCAAACAAGATCTCATATGACTATGGTTTAACTTTTAGATTAACGACAATATAAAAGTCAATTTGCTTGATGAATAGTACCGCAGTCAACTATGTTGCAAGTAAAAATGAACGGAGGAAGTATGATATTATTATATTCATAGTTGAATTGACCTAACGGTCCATAAATTATAATTAAAAAACTATTTTATAAACTTTTAAAAACGAGTCAAAGTGGGTCGTATTTACCCGCCCCTGCCCGTTTAAGATTTAACATGACCCGCCCTGACTCGCCCCATTTAAATTTTGACCCGACCCGGGCCATTGAACACCTTTGGCTACAACATCAATGCATTAAGTTAATGATAATATGATTTGTGAACTACAATCACTAAAGTATTAATGTTACAATGCTCAGGTCAATTTATAGGATTCTGACTATTTTAGTAGTTAGAATTTTAAGTTTAAGTTATGTGATTTGGTTTAAACGCTATAGATATTAATACTACTAATAGATAAATTATGTTTGACCTTAAATGATTACTAATGCATAAAAAAATATAGTATAAAATAAACACTTACTCAAATCCACTTGATGCTTGATTTCATAATATTAAGTTATCGATTTTTTATAATATTATCTTTACATATTTTTAAGCGTTATAGGTGAAGCAGGACCGACCCTAGGTTTTTAGGGGTTCGAGGCGAAAGATTATTTATGGGCCCCTTACTATTGTATACATAGAAGAGTTTAAACCTTAGCACTAATTAAAAACTAAAATTTTAGGGGGGGTCCTGGTCGTAGCCTCGTAAGTACGTCTTGCCCTTACTTAGGGTCGACCCTGTGTTGAAGGTTGATAAGTGTTGCAGTGGGTCATAGTTCAAAAGCTTAAAGAGATTTTATAAAAGGATGAGAATAATCTATGTAGACAACTATTAACATTGATGTATTGATTCATACAATCGGTCAATGAATCAACTCAACCAAAAGCTTAAGTCGATGGTTGAGGCTCTAGGATATGTTATATACTCTAACACGCCCCATCACACGTGAACCCTTTAGACTTGAAGTGTGGATGCGCTACCTCTCCTCATACCTGACGCCTGAATATTCCACTTTAAATCAGGGATGATTGAGATTCGAACTCGTGATCTCTTGTCACGCTGGCTTCTAATACCATGCCAACCATCTCAACCAAAAGCTTAACCCTAATCTTTTGAGACTAAGACTCTAATAGCGTTGTTGTTTATTGCGTAATACGAAATTGGAAATAGTGTAAAAATTTTCTATTTTCCTAGGTGGTAAACCCCAATTCTCAAAATAAAAATACAATATGTTCACCAAATTTAAAATAAGAAAATGTAGCATTACATATATACAAGGACATGAATGATACTTGATAATCATGTGAAATAAACTATTGAAACATAATCCACAATATAATTGTGATCTTTTAAATAATATGTCTAGTGAATATTTTTATTTATAATTTTAATATTTAAAATTTCACATAACAAATGAATTAATAATTTAATGGATGATGAGGAAAACTAACGTACCGACATCTAAGATGATCGCAGGAATTATTAGCAATAAAGCAAGAGGAAGAAAAAAATAAATTTGAGCCTAATTGGAGAAGAAAAAAAAAAGAAATTTTTAAATAATGAAAAATATTAAATTTAAAAACTAATTGATTTTAGTAGGCAGAAAAGGACATAGAAAGAATGAGTTGTTGGAGAAAAATACAGCTAATAGATGGTATTAGCTTCCACTCAAATTATTTCTTTTCTAATTTAATGAATGGGATGCAAAATTTGTTTATATATAACCTTTTTAATGATTCAGCAAGTCTATTGTGAGAACTTTTTTAAGAGACGTCTCTCAGGCTCAGTCCATTAGTGTTTAATTCTTACTCTTATTCTATATTTTTCTTTATGGGCCGACTTAATTAGAATTGGTCTCTCAAAGAGACCGTCTCTCACAAGAATTTGTGTTAATGATCTGTTTATGGTTCTATAACTAAAATAAGTGTTAATCTTATAAGAGATTATTTCTTAGTGAGACGACCTGAAATAAGAAATTTATATACTTATAAATATATGTTTTTTGACACGAATATGTAAATAAATAATATTAAAAAATAAAGTCAGATATATTATGTAATATCATATATTTATTATAAGCATATAAATATCTTTATTGACTATTTATCTCATGTAAAAAACACTATCTCTCGATAATATTGCAATTTTTCAAAGCTCAAGACACCATTATCATCATACGTATCTCAGCTTATTAAAGTCATCATAAGAAAAGCTAGAATTTTCCTTATGCGAAAGCTGAAAAACATTTTTGGAGTATTTATAAGAAAAAAATATATATATTCAAATTGTAAACAGGGTCAGCCATATATATTTGGGGGTCTTGGGCGAAATAGCACATTCGTGCCTTTTTCTTTTATAATTTATAACTTATATGGGCCTTTTACAACAATTAATTTTGCTTTTTTGACATGGGGCCCTGGGCGACGGCCCCTCTTGCCCACCCTTAGGGCCGACCCTATATATTTGGTGGTCCTATGCGAAATAGCAAATTGTGGCCCTTTTCCTTTACACTTTATAACTTATATGGACCTTTTACAATTATTAATTTTGCTTTTTTGACATGGAGCCCTGGGCGACGTCCCCTCTTGCCCACCCTTAGGGCCGACCCAATATATTTGGGGGCCCTGGGCGAAATAGCAAATTGGGGCCTTTTTCCTTTACAATTTATAACTTATATGGACCTTTTACAACCATTAATTTTGCCTTTTTTGACATGGGGCCCTGGGCGACCACCTATCTTGCCCACCTTTAGGGCCCGCCCTAATAGTAAATTAGGAATATTCTAAACTACTAGTAGACATGTACAAATGGTTTCACTCTAAGATACTTTCGAGAATTTGACTAACTTGTCTTGTATAAGACTGTTCTTACTTGCCATAAGATTAACTAGTTCATTTGTTAAATTTATAACTTCAAAATTATAATTGAATACTTAATACACTAATGGCCCGTTTGGTTAATGGTACTGAATTGTGGTGATGGAAAAGATTTATAGTGTAAGATTTATCAAAAGTATCATATCATTCCCATGGTAATAAAACTTTGATAACTAAAAAAAAAATTATTTACAAATTTCTATTACCACCTAATACCACATCTCCTAATGGTAATGCATAATGCATTGGAATGAATTTTATGAAGAAAATGAGATGATAGGAGTTGGACAAGCATAGTCATCAAGGTAGCTAAGAGATTTTTCAAGTAAAATTACACTAGTTTTTCATTCTCATTACCAATGTTTATTACTACCTACCAATACAAATAGTAAATGTATGGGAACCAGTTCAATAGAGATAATCTTGACCGTTTCATTTAAGAATTTGTATTGGTCTAGCACAAATCCTTGTGAAATACGGTCTTTTTGAGAGACCATCTCTAATTGGTTCAACCCATTATATATTTTTAAAATATTGTAAGTACAAAAATTCTCCTGTGAGACCGCCTTATCCGTGCAACCGGCCTAGGCCCAAGAAGTTTTTTATAGAATATTCTGACATACTTATTTTAAGATTTAAGAGGACAATTACAAGACTTAGAAATTCAATTTTAAGACTTAAAAAGTCATTTTTAAAGTTTTTAATATCAATATTAATGTTTGAGTCTCCTACTTTTCAAAATGAGAATTTTAAGTCTAGTAATTGTTCTTTTAAGTCTTAAAATTGGTTTTTTAAGTATTGAAATTGTCAAATATCATGATTTAAAATGTCAATTTTGAATCCTTGAAATTGTTCTTTTAAGTCTTCAAATTGGTTTTTAACTCTTAAAATTGACATTTTAATTTGTAAAATTGGTAATAAAATATATAATTGGGCCGGCCCAATAAGACGCGTCTCATCCAAGTTTTTGTGTTGTAAGTATGCATTAAAAATGATGTAAGTAGACATTTAGAGGGTGTTTGGTATAAGAAATAAAAATATAATAGAAAGGGAATTCATAAAGTGAGGTAACGGTAATGTAAAGTGTTATTCTTAAGAGTTGTTTGGTTTATTAGTAGTTATCATGGAAAGGGAAACACTTCTTAATATTCCACTTTCTCTCTCCTTAAACCGTAGCCATCAACCCCTACAAAGCCACCACAAAAATCATTGTTCACTCCCAAAACGGTCCTTCATGACTTCTCCCTAGCTACCACCAACCAAATTTTCTTAATTATATCTTTAATTCAATACTATGTTAAAATAATTGAGCAAATTCTAAAGAGAAAACCACTTTATTAAGTGACAAACAAGCAAGAAAACCTTGAAAATGTGATCGTCTGGATAGAGAATGATAATTAAAAAAAATAATCAAATTGTAAGTTTATCTTTTAAATATTCTGCAAATTAACCCCAAATTTTCTGATTTTGTACCCCTAATTTTATTTTAAATGCATGCAAGAGAGAAAACAATAAAATAGAGTAGGTAATCAAGTTGTGAGCACTTGAACAAAAAGAATGTCATCAATTTATGAGCAACAGGAACAGAGAGAAAAAGGTAATGGTAACTGGAAGAATATGAGCAGTAACAAAGTATCGGTAACGGTAAGGGTTATCAAAAAACTATACCAAACAATTTGCATGGGTAATGATAAACCGAATCCGTTACCTATCTTAAAGTTTTGAATACCAAACGACCCCTTAATATATTAAAAGTAGGTATTAAGGATACGTAAGCAGCACCAAGGATAATGGTAGACATTAAAAATACGGTCAGTAGACATTAATCTTTAAATGAGCTGAGCTTGAGATACGTCTCTCAAAGAGACGATTTTTCAGGAGACTGACTGTTTGTCTAGAAGTAATGTTGTATCAAAAGCCCAACATGAATATAATTGGACCTCCAGAGTCCAGCCCAATTTCAATAATCTCCCATTTACAGCAAAAAAATTTATGCCGCCCACTAATATAAAATGGTTAAAACCCTAGCTCTTATATACCTCTTCGAGAGAATAGAGTTTCAGCCGATACCCCAGCGATCGTTCATCATCTCCCCGCTGCGCAACAATGGTAATCTAAATCTCAATCTATCGCCATTTTCAGACCTTGTATTAGCTTTTCTCTTACGATTAGTAGTATATTTGTTACAGGGTATCGACTTGAAAGCAGGAGGCAAAAGCAAGAAAACCAAGCGTACTGCGCCAAAATCTAATGATGTTTACCTTAAGTTGCTTGTCAAGGTAATATATTTTCTTTAAAATCCAATTCGAATATGACTTTATGGTTTAAAATGTTAATTTAGATGGTGGTTTTCAGCTCTACCGATTCCTTGTTAGAAGAACTGGTAGCAAATTCAATGCTGTGATTTTGAAGAGGCTTTTTATGAGCAAGATTAACAAGGCTCCCCTTTCTCTTTCTAGGCTTATTAAGTATATGGAGGGCAAGGTATGACTTTCAATTTTGTTTTTATTGGAGTAATTTATTGATTTAAATTGATAAAATGGGATTTGATTTGTTGGGTTTTGGGTTTCAGGATGGGAAAGTTGCAGTTTTGGTGGGAACTGTGACAGATGATGTGAGGGTATATGAAGTGCCTTCACTTAAGGTTTGTGCTCTGAAGTTTACTGAAACTGCAAGAGCTAGGATTGAAAAGGCTGGTGGTGAATGTCTCACTTTTGATCAGTTGGCTTTGAGAGCTCCTCTTGGACAGAACACTGTAATATTTCTATCTATTCTTTGTTACATTACTGATTGTTTAATGGAGTTTTGTTTGTTGTAGTATTGCTAGGATTAATTTGGTGTTTATGCAATTCCATGGAAGATTGCTTTGATTTGATTTTGTGAATTTTAGTTGGATGAAGATAGCCAAGGTACCTGGTTGATTTGAGTTTGTGTGTACTATATACTAGACTGTATTTGACCTTTATTAGGTGATTAAAGAAGGGCTTATTTGATCATCAGCTAAGTTTTAGTATGGTGTATTTTATAGTGTATTGTAGTATTGGTGATGAAGCAAGATGTTATTGGATCATTGGTGGTCTAATGTACACCGTGCGGTTGTTGATTTTGCGTTTGGTGGAGTATGGAGTACGATGTCTTTGGGTTAATTACCACTAACTGTATTCTTAGTAGGAAACCAAGTGCTTCCTTGTTCAGTTACTGCTAATTTGGTTATTGGAATAAATGGTAATAATGTTTATGGGCTAATTACCACTAATTGTTTTTGAAAAAATTCTTTCCCATTGATTACCGTTTGCCACTTGAATAGTTGGTAATACATTATAATATAAATCATGACGAAGAACACATGTTAGATCGTGATAGCTCTACTACCATGGGAATGACACAATACATTTTATGAAAATTAAAATACGTTTTCGTTGCCACCTTTTAAATACCCTATAACGAAATACCTATTTGATGTTGATGGCCTTCTTTTTAATGGTTTTAGTCATGTAATGGGGGAAATTATTTACTACATTGGCTTGAAATGGGTTGGTGGTATGGAACTTATGACCCGTTTGATAGTCAGTATTAAATAGTTGAAACGATAATGAAAAATTAGTTTAATGTTGCAAGGATAATATCTTGCCAGCTTTAATGGTTATGTTTGTTTTTCAATCATCTAACTTTTTTCATAAAATTATTTTCAATGTATTATGAAACATTCTAAACAACAAAGCTTTTTTATGTTCAAATTTCTATCACCATGAGAATAATATTGTATATTTTATGAAAATTTACACTACAAGTCATTCTCATTACTACTGTTTAGTACCGCCGTTAGGGTATCATATTAAGGATTTAAGCTGATTTCACTATATTGAAATCTTTTATTTGATGTAGTTAGTACGGGTAATTAGAAAGGGTAGGATTATTGTTAGCCGAAGTTGTGATTTCACTATATTGAAATTTTTAGTTTTATCATCATGTTCAAGTGCTGGCTTTACTTATCCATAATTATTATTCTTTTTTTCTTAAATGATATGATGAATAAGAACTCTAATGTGAAATGATAATGTCTTGTGATAAGCTCATTATGTGTATTCTTAATGGAGTGAAAGATTCGTAGTTCTTCGATTCTAAATTATCATGGACTATAATAAAGTGACTAAATCACGCGCACATTTTACTTATGTGAATCTATACATAGTGTTTTCTTTCAAGGTTCAACTGAAACAACTTTATTTTACGATACGGTCATATACATTTGAGTCTCAAAGTGTGCGCAAGTGGGAACAATTTAATGTCATTAGAGAACGAGGCATTGAATTGCTCGTAAGACTACACGGGTTCAATTCTAAACTACTTGGTTTTTACAAGGATAAGGTTTAGTTGTGAGCCATTTTTATCACATTTGATATTGAAAAGTTGTATTGTTCTAAAAATACTTGGTGTTTAAACTTTTTTTAGTGTTGCTTCATGCTTGACAAGAAAGCTCTTACGTTATTCATGTGGATGATATAATCAAATATTTTTTGTTTCCGCTGAAGCTTAACTTGTTACTTGTTACTTACGTTTATATTTATTGATCTGTATTCAATAGAGTTGAAGATTATGGTTTCAAAACATGAAATTCCTATTTAAACCTTTGTGATCATCTGAGTGGATTAAAGAGGAAACTAATCGATATCCTTTGAATTCCGCAGGTATTATTAAGAGGCCCTAAGAACGCTAGGGAAGCAGTCAAGCACTTCGGCAAAGCTCCTGGTGTTCCTCACAGCCACACCAAACCTTACGTTCGATCCAATGGAAGGAAATTCGAGAGGGCCAGAGGTAGACGTAACAGCCGTGGTTACAGGGTTTAAGTCGAATTTCAAAGAAAAGAGTTTTGGTCTCGTTCATTGCAGACTTGTGCCAAGCCATTATGTGTTGCCATTGTTTTGTTTGTGTTTTGGGTTTTACTTTTATATCTCGAGTTTGCTAAACAGAATGTTAGTTATAGCAGATTTTTACTTGACTATTATTTTGGTAAGTGACGGAGATAAATTTTGTTACTTTAACATTGCTTTCCGTAATTGCAAAACATAGTGGTGTTCATTTCGGGTCATCTGATAGATTTCGGGTTAGGTGTTTTGGGTCCGTTTGAAATTAGGTTGTGTTCATGTTATATTTTGCATTACTGTAAATCATTTTTAAAGTCTGGTCAATTCGGATTTGATTAAAATGTCGGGCAAATTTTGGGCAATTGCATCTGTTATAACATCTTTAGCAAGACATTGTGTATGTAATGAGTATTAAAGAAAATGGTTAGAGTTATATATATACTTATTATGAAAATATAGGGAAGGGGCCTTAAATAAATCAGCAAGTCTTCTGAGAGACCGTCTTTTTGATAGACGTCTCTCAGGCCTAATCTATTAGAATTTTGATAGACCCAATTTGAGTTGGTCTCTCAAAGAGATGGTCTCTCACAAGAATTTGTGTAAATAAAAATCATTCGTTCGACCGTTAAGTTAGCTTTGACCTTATTTAAAGTAGTTCTATTATTATTTAGGAGTATTTTATATTTATATTTTATATTTTATAAATTTAAAATGTTCTTTGTCAAAAACTAGAATCTTTAACTTGTCATTTTACTTGTTAAAATCTCTTTATTGGAGGTTTGGATTTATGTTCAAGTTAGAATGTAATTTCGGATTGATATTTTAATTAGTTAGTTTTTTAGTAAAATAGTCTAGTCAATAATTGTTAGCATACAGACTTTTAATTTTAAAGCTTTTCTATCTGAGTAATGTATAATTAATAACAATTAATCTAATAAACAAATTTTTTCTACTTCATTTGAAAGATAAGTATAAAATCATTTAAAGTAATTTTAACCAATAGTTTTTTTTTTGTTTACAAAAAATAATTATTGGTTAAAATTACTTTAAATGATTTTATACTTATCTTTCATAAATTCTTCCTTGTCACCAATGGTAATGATATTACAACCCTAATAATGGTAAGTAGTTGATGGCAAGCCTAAGACTTCTCTTAAAAGATCTCAATTTAGCATAAATCCTATATTTTCTTCTCCATTAATTAATTAGATAACAAATTAACTTTTGTCAATAAAAAGAATTAAATCATAATTCATGGGCAAAATCTTGTAAAAAAGTTAATTATTATCTAAGACAATAAAAATAACAAAATGAAGATTATAGCTCTTTCATTTGTTTTCCTAGCCTTATCCTTCACCCTAGGTATAGCTAACAATGAAAAAAATGAAACCCAAATGAACAATAACAAAAACGGACCTTTCAACATCCAAGAAGTTTGCAAAGCTAGCAACGACGCCGCTAAATGTGCGTCGATTCTCAAGTCGCTCGGTGGTAACAATGAGAAGGTAAAGATGAGCGGAATCAGGTGTCCTTCGGCGCCTGCACGTGAGGACACTGATATAAAAATTGTTATAATTTGTTATACATACTTATGATGGTTTTGTGAATTCATAAAGATTGAACGTTTTCTAATTTGTGCTCCATCGACTTTTATATAAATTTACCACTTGATATAGGTTGACCTTATTAGCAGCCTGGCAGGTGCTCTCACGTTAGAAGCGTTATAATTTTTGATACATTTATGATAATTTTCTTTTCATTTTTTTTAAATTTGGCCTATGGCGCTTGCATGTGAGGGCACAGATTCAAAAACCGGAATAACTTAAGATAAACATTTATGATAGTTTTCTAAACGCATTGGATTGAACTTTTTCTAATTTGTGTTTCCATCGACTTTTTCCTAAATTTTCCACTTCACATAAATGGAGCTTTTCCTAAATTTTTGCTTCAAAAACCATTATAGCTTTCAATAAATAGTCCAAAGACGAACTTTTTTCCCGAACTAGTCTATTTTTTTAATCTGCCACTTTAGATCGGTAATTATAGAAGCGGATCCAGGTGCCCTCCTACGCTTGCTCGTGACGGCTCTAGGCTTAACATAAGTTATAACCTTTCTGTAATAATATTGTACATCTAATTTTGGATTGAAATTTTACACGTACATTTACCTTAATTCATGCTCCTACTAACTTTTTTCCTGAATCCACCATCACAGGTAAAACCGAGCAAATTCTCAGACAAAGTGGTTAAACACGCGCAAAGCGAGTTCGGACACACATCAACAAAGGCAAGGAAAGAAATGAGAGAAGATGGGGCCAAAAGTGAAGTGAAAAAAGCACTATCTCATTGTGTGAAATTGTACTTGGACATGAACAATGAGCTTAGGGGTCTTTATTGCACAGGACTTAAGTCTAGCAATTATGGTTCAACTGCTGAAAAGTTTAGTAGCATGGCTAAATTTTACCCAAGGTCATGTGAAAATGGGTTAGTTAAGGCAGGAACAAATGGTAATAAACTTGGGTTATATGATAAATATAAGGATCTTGAAGATCTTGGTAGCATTGTGGTGGCTGTTACTCATTATGTTTCAGCTCGCTCTCTGCAAAAGCCGCCAATTCAGAAAAATTAAGTGGTTTAATAGAACTGTCTATATCCTTATGAATTTGTACTATATAACTAAAAAAAGTCTCAAATTTGTAAGACATATGGTGCTTTTTCATAGGAAAAGAAAGAGTATACTGTAAGAAGTCATTAATCATTATTATGCATAAATTTAATTTATGTTTTTAGTGTGTAAGTAGAGTTTTTTTTGTTACTAATTATATATATTATTATATTATACTTCTATGCAGCATACCATTAATTAATGAATTAAAATGTTGTGATTATTGTATAAGAACTTATTTGTTTATGAAAAGATATGAATTGTATCTACTTAGAATGTTTTATAATGAGAAATTATGTTATTTTAGTGGCGGACCTAGCTTAGATGATTGGGTTGTATATGCAAATTCATTAAAAAAAAATCAAAAAATAATATGTAGGTCCCGAAACCATGACCTGTTGCCAAATAGAACAATTAATCCCACTTCTATATCACTATAGGCTACAACATTCACATTTGTTAATTTAAAACTTTAACATCATTAATACTTTATAAGAGCAATTATCTTAATAACTATTAAAGGTAGGAAGTCGATGACTATTAGCTTCCTTAATTCTCCCATTTTCGACTCTTTTTCCTCCCAATCTCCGTTTCAGAATTTTCAAGCCGTCAAGCTCCATTGTTGCCGACTTGTCGTTCAAGTTATACTTTACTTGTTTATGAAAATAAGACACTTTTATTAAACTCACAACCCCATGTTTCAAATACTAAGTCCGTCATTAAGCATATGTATTACTTTCTTTAAAAGGAGTATGTATTCAATTCTCGTTAACTTTTTCGTTTTTAGCGTAACCAAAAATTATTTTGTATTAAATAATGGAAGACAAAATATATTTAGTCTATATTAAAAACTGTTTTGTTTCTATTTTTATCGTTCATAATATAAAAAAGTGTCGTCTGTACCTTTGGGCGTCACGTTGTTTTTTGTCACCAAAATTACCTTTGGGCGACATTTTTGTCCACAGTATCCTTGGGCATCACTTAGTTGTGGCTCTAAAGCTATCCACTTGGGCGTCACTTAGGCCGGCACAAATGTCTACTACGGCGCCCATTTTGCACAAACTTAGCAATTTGGCGTCATTATGTTTTATATCCAAAGGTCGATTTCTAGTTCTGGTATACTTTTTTTGTTCCATTATACTTGTTACAGTTAACTTTTTTTACAAAAATTCAATGTATTATTTTGATCATTTATATATTAAACTATACAAATCTAAAATTTATAAAAGTTAATATTATGAAAGTATGCGATTAGACAATTCAAACAATATTTCACTTGGCTATATTTTTTCTTACACATTAACACAATTTATAAAACAAACTTGAACGATGATTAATGATCATAACCGTAATGTAGCAAGTATTTCAAAACAAGTGAATTACAAAAATTAGATTATTTCACTCTAAAATTCCTTACCATACCTAATCAATGCAAAAGCCATGGGCCTTATTAGTCTTTAAAAGAGGACTACGGCTATTAGGGGACCAAATATCTCCTCTTCTTAATGTGATATACTTCCTCCGTTCCAATATAGTTGCAAGATTGGAAAATTAAGCACTATTTACTTATCTCCCTTAATGTGTGATTAATTCGTAAACTATATGCTAAAACATAGTTAACTAGGATCTTGTTTGATTCGTCTTGATGCAAAAATTAATAATCTCAATTTTTTTTAATTTTATATTATATATATATATATATATATATATATATATATATATATATATATATATATATATATATATATATATATATATATATATATATATATATATATATATATATATATATATATATATATATATATATATATTTTTCATGGGTTCTTATGTTACATCTCTTATTTTTTGGACACTTTTTTTTGGAGTAATCAGTGAAGGTCTACCAAAGATAATTTGATGGTTTTTATTTTAAAGGATTCTCACTATTTAGGGTATTAAATTAATTGCATGTGTATATTCTATCTTTGGTGCGGGACACTAGGCTGATAATCATAACCATATTTTGTTATCTGTTTATTTAATTATTTGCTCTTATTATCTTATGCTTATACGGTGCTTGTTTTTCCAATATTAAATTATTTGATCCACAGATCTGCAATGGAATACAATAATAACAACAATATCAGAGCATTAACCTTACATGATTCAAGCCAATTATATAAAGTACTAAAAACATAATCTTCACAATCATCTTTATTAATTCTACTTCCCCCTTCACTTTAATTTTCATTCACTATACTCTAAAATCAAAGCTAACATATGTCATGCATGTCATGGTATTTAACTATTTACCACAATTAGTATTTAGGAAAAATAAAAGTATTTTTCCTATATCTTTAATTGATATATTTTTCATTTTAGTCTATTTCTTTTATTTGGCCACAATTTTCTTGTACAAAAATATTTGTATATGTCTTTAACTCTCATCCATATATTTTCTTTTTCTTTTAATATATATCATCCACATTCCACATAATTTAAATGACCTTTTTTTTACAGTTATTCTTCTGAGAGACCGTCTTTTTGAGAGACGTCTCTCAGACCCAATTCATTGTAGCTTAATGCCTATTTTACTCTACATTTTCTTTATGGACCAACCTAATTAGAGAGAGACCGTCTCTCACAAGAATTTATGTTTTTTTTATCTTTGTATCATACCCTTATTGCAATTTCAAAGTGACTATTTGTCAATATTTAACCTATCACAAAAAAAAAAAAAAAAAAAACTCATCCTCTAAGAATAGTATATTTTGTATTGCTACTCAAGAATTTGGCCAATAATAAGCAAAGAATATATATCTAATAAAACCCATTCATTTTATGGCATAATCTACATGGATAATCCTTAAATTTCTCAAAACCAATTATCGTTATAATGTCCAAATTTACAATAAATAATTTCTTAAAATAAATCCACCAACTAAGTAACAACCTACCCATACCATGCATTAGCCTTATAACATTACACCAACCCAAAATCTCCATTAAAAAGCTTCAAAATTTCAAACAAAAATCAAATTAAAAACATAAAACTAAACAAAATGGAGGGAATTTTCTCAAAAATTTTATTACCCTTTACAATTTTTATTCTCATGAACCCTAATCCAATTATGTGCCTAAATGTAAGAGCAATTCCAACACCAAACAATAACAAAGAAGAAAAAAATAGTACAAATACCCTAATAGAAAAAGCATGCAATAATGCAAAATACAAAGAATTATGCATGGAAACCCTAAAATCGCACCCAGGTAGCGAAACAGCTGACTTAAAAAGCTTAGCTTTTATGGCTTTAAACAAAACGAAAACTTATGGAAACAAAGTTAGTGATATAATCAATAGTATGATCGAAAATCGCGATTCGATGGGGCCCGGAATGGATCAAGCATTAAGTGAATGTGATGATCAATATGATGATGCAAATGTTCAAACCGATAATTCATTAGTTGCATTTTTTGCTAATGCTTTTAAAGATGTAAATACTTTTATTACAACGGCTATAAAAAATGCTGAGACTTGTCAAGATTATGTTAAGAAAGGGAATGCTACTAATGTTTTGGGTGATAAGAATAAGGTTTTTGCTCAATATTGTACTAATGCTTTGGCTGTTGTTGATGTCTTGGCTCAAACTAAGAACTAATTAAGGATTCAATAATTAGTTGGATTTTTTTTTGGAAAAATTGACATTAGTTATCCAACATTTTGCTCATCCGCTGTGAATAATCCAACATTTTGATTATTTTCTAATAATCCAACGTTTGCCCGTAGTTCGCTGTGAATAATCTAACCTTTATGTTAGTTTGCTAGCAGCATACCATATTATTACCTATTATTAGTAATAGGGTATGTTGTGGGCAAATCTATCACAAAGGTTGGATTATTAAAAAATAATTCAAAGGTGGGATTATTCATAAATGATGAGTGAAAGGTTGGATAATTAATATCAATTTTTTCTTTTTTTTTAATTTGGATTTTATGTTTTTAATTTTGATATATATTATTTGATTGGATCAAATGATGCACAAATGTATTTTCAACTTTTTTGGTTTTATTTATTTTGTTTTTAATATTAATTGGATTGAATAATTAGTGGTAAGTCATGTTTCTTTTGTCAATATCAATATATATAATTTATTATTCTCACCTCATCATCATCGTACCAAGTTTATCCCGCTTATAGCAAATTATGGTCAGGGTCTGAGGAGGGAAGGACGACAACTGCTCATATCCATAGAGAAAAGTGCGGTCAAAGAGTCCCCCAACTCAAGAACATCTTCAAAGAGAGAGAAACCTACAGCTCAAATAACGATAAAGTAAAGAAGGGGTAAGGAGCGATAGTTAAAGGCAAGGGAAAATAATAACGATCAGTAGGGATAACTTTTCTCACCTGATATGTTAAATTGTTTATCTGAGAAATAATATTGAATTTAAAAGGAATAAAGTGTAGTAACTTTTCTAGAAGTGACAGAGTCTAATTAGGAATATGTTTTAGTTGACAAGAAATTTGATTTTTGACACTAGGCATGATAAGGGCGACAAATTACAAGTGCTTAAAATCAAATTTGGGCGTCAAAGAATGTAAAGTGACGCTTAAATTGACCATATACATAATTAAAAGTGTTGCTAATAAGTACGCTAATGTGCCATATTGCTTAGACATTGTCGTTCAATGTTGGGATAGTTTATCCCAAATCGACAAACTAAAGATGATGTGCACTCTTTATAAGTCATTGGAGCCCTTCTTTGCATTGCCATGTGATTTTGGGATGCTATATATTTCATTGGCTTATAAAGTGTGTGCACCTCGTGTCTCCCTAATAATATGTTGGCATTTATAATAAAATCAGTCTACTTTAACATCCAAATATATCACAAATATGAGACGATCTCTTTTGAGTTTTGACTCACAAGTCACAAGAGGAGTTGTAGCTGCAAATATATAGCCATGTACACATTGTCTTCCAATATAGCCCAAAACATTGGCCCATTACAATAAAAAAACTTAACACAAATTGTTATATGAGACGACGTCACTGTGAGACGTGCCTTATACATGGATTAATAGTCCATTCATATTGTGAGATATAAAAAATAATTCAGGCAAATATCTTAAAAGAGCACCACCCAAAGGTAAAAATTTTAAAAATAAATTTTCCTAAAAGGAAACTTAACTGTACGTATCTACCCACCGAATAAATTACTCACTGCGTAATAGATATCAAAAATGGTATTCAACTCACTAATAACATGTATTCGTATTTTATATGTCTATTAGTAGTAGGTAGTTTATGACCAGATAAACTAAATTCAACTCATCAAAGTGCTTGTGACTTAATAGATAGAGCATCTGCATGTGGAGCAGAAAGTTTGGAGTTTGACCCCTACTAAGCAGGTATCAAATGGAGGATTTCTTGACTGCGTGCATCTCTCTTTACTCTTTCATTGGGGGAACGAGTATAATTTGTCCGCATCTTTCAGGAAACAAAAACCCTCACTCGGACACTGTCTGGTGCGGGATACTGAGGTATCTTCTTTAGACTAAATTTTCTACACATGGAGGCGTTCCACTCCTAGAGTCCCACCCAATTTGTTGTTGATAGGGGAAGCCCATAATTAGTGTAGAGAATAGAGATACTCCTATGTCCTATCCAAGATGGATGAATAATCTTTCCTTGACTCGAGGAGGTCAAACAAGAAGAGGAGAAATATTCTCACATTGGGAAAAACACATGTATCCAAATGACACAACTCATATCTCCACATCCAATGGGAATATGCACATGCTTAATGATTTATATGTAATTTGTCTTATTTTTTTATTTATTCTATCATATATATTTATTATCTAAATTTTATTTTCGGATATCATTCTACTACTTTTACTCTTTGTATCATCATCACATTCAGTGTATCCCGCTAATAGACAATCTATGGTCAGGATCTGGGAAGAGAAGATAGACGGCATCTCATACCCATTAAGAGAGTGCGGTTAAAGTGTCCATCGGCTCAAAAAGGGTCCTGCAACAATCGAAAGCTTACAACTTACACCCACGTTAACCAAAATAAAAGGCAAAAAAATCTCTTATTCATGAATGATTTATTACTTTAATTTACTATATTAATTCTTTATTTTTCGTGTTAAAAGAAAATAGGGCAAAATAACGGGCCTAGTATTATGCGACAACAATGTCTTTGTTTTTAGATTAAAGCATGCATGTGAAGATTAAAGGTTATTTCACATGACCATATCAATATCATACACTTCTTTGTAGATGTGCCACCTCGCCAGATACTACTAATACATAACATGTATAAGGTCCATTACATGTTTTTTTTTTTTGTGTGTGGACCTTATCAATCATATTTTCTCTTTTTCTAAATAGCTCTTTTTATACTTTCTTTAGATCTTTAGGACTTTTTAAAAAAATACTTCTTTCGTTTTTAAATATTCTTCCTATTTACTTGTTGCACAGTTTTCAAAGTAAATTTTGACTGTTAATATATCTCTAAATACGCATCATAAAAAGTTATAAAAAATATATAATAAAAAGTACTCACCCCGTCCCATTTAATTTGCAGTATAATCTATTTTGATTCGTTCCACTTAATTTGCATCATTGACCTACCACTTTCTTTTAATTTCATCATAAATTTTAACTCTCTTCTAATTTTAACCACATAATTCATTCTCTCTCTTCGTTTATTACTATTATCTACATTTTTTCTTAAATAACAACAATTTTCTCTTTGCTTCAAACTATATGAGACGGAGGGAGTATAGATTAAGAGGAATCTAATGAGATCTCACATAGATATATTTTATCATCTATATATGTCTTAAAAATTTTAATCAAATTTCTCTCTCCAAAATAGAATATTCAACACGAGAAGAACATTAGGAAATAAAGAGAGTAACTGTTAGTTAGAGTTGTTGGCTAGTTAGCTAACTAAAAAATATTAGATGATAAGCCAATTATTTATATTAATTTTTTAATATTTTTTTTAATATTAAGTATATTTTTGAAGATAATCCAATAAAGCAAGCATAATAGAGTGATTTCTAATAATATCTTATAATAATAGGGTATAAATGTCCTACAACCGTACTACGCCATGTTATGCTCAGCTGGTCTAACCTTTCCAGTTCCCCTCTTCGTGGGTTGTCTTGTGTCATCCCTTTATAATCATAGTAGTGTACTACATTTATTCCTCGAATTAAATCATCAATATAATACTTGGTGCTGAAAGTGATATTTTTCCACACAACATGTTCCACTCAGTAGTAATTATTATGGAACGGAGAAAGTATTCAATAATTGTGCCTTTATCCCATAAAAACGCAATATTTATGATTTTAATATATATCATGTTTGAGAATTACGATGGTTTTATTTGAAAATTTAAATTTTGTTTAAATTTATTATTTAGCAGATTAAGAATTTATAAATTTGAAATTGAATTCTACCATTATTTTTAATGTAGTAAAGTTTGAGAATTTGAGAATGACTACTCAAGTCATTCTCAAATTCTTTATTTATGATTTTATAATTAAAATTCATAATTTAAAATGAAATTGTTATTTTCAAACATTACATAAGAGGTTTTTAAAAAATATGTTGCATTTTCAATTAGACAGATGATATATTTTTTTTGAAGATCTAAAGGAAAATAAAAAAATTCACAATTTGTTACTCTCTTTGTCATGTGACATTTCCACAAGTTTTATTTTATGGAAACCAAGAATGGAGAAAAGTGTATAAAAAAGTGTGTTATGAGTAAATTGTAGAAATGTGTAGTTAGTAGATCATTAAAAGGATAAGTTGGGAATTAAAGAAAGAACGTGGATCATTAATAAAAATAAAAATAAAGCAAATTAGATAAGACGAAATATCATAAAAAAAAAAAAAAAAACTATGGAATGGAGTGAATAAGTGTTTGTGGGTCTTGATTCATTCATTTTTGTGGTTTCCCATAATAGTCTTGGTTATAATTATCACAAATTGTGGTGAGAGACGGTCTCTCAGAGAAATGCATTAGATTTATGAGCTAAATAGCCAAATTAATACAAATTAAAGAGAATGCATGAACGTGGGTTACTTATTTTGAGGTCGTCTCTTTGAAAGACGGTCTCTCACAAAAGTAGCTCTATAATTATAGTTTTGTAAAATTAGTTTAGAAATTTGGAAGATACTAAGTTTGTTTGAAGTTTGTAAGAATTTTAGTCACAAATGTCTTATTTACTATTGGTTTGGTACTATATATTGAAATGACTTTTATCATGAAAATTAAATATTTTAAGCGGTTAAAACCAACAAAATTATCAAAAGAAATAATTCTACTAAATTACAAAAATATTTTATTATTATTTTCAACATCTAATATCAAAAACCAAACAGATCATTAGAGTATTTGATACAATGTTAAATTTGGATGCATAAAGAATGTATTTAATTAAAATCATTGGGAAATAAGCATCTCACCCTAAATTCAAAATACATTACATATGAAAATTTTTATGGTTAATTAATTCAATAAGTATTTAATAATATATTTTTCATTTTCTTAAATGTGCTACCTTTTATTACTCTGCCTTACTGAAAAAAAAAATCAAAAACTAATAAATCGAAGTATAAAAGTGTTTAGTCTAAAAATTCTCTGAGCTTTGTTTAACTAAGTACATTATGCATTATCAACATAATACTTACTCCAATATCTTATATTTACTATTATTACCGTTATTGACACTATCTATCGCTCAAGCTTATTTATATATTACGATTAATATGTAAAAGAGATATAGTTAAGTGAGATCTCATTTAAAATATCTAATCGTGACTTTCATGACATGAAATATTTATATTTATAAAATTTGTATAGTTCAATATATAAATGATTATAATAATGTAATGAATTACGTAAAAAGTCAAATATAGCAAATGTAGTGAAATGAAGGAAGTATAATAACAAAGAGGTTACAGGTTCAAACATTATCTTATATTTTTATCTCAAATTTATATTGTAAATTTTGCCCTTTGTCAAAGAAATAACTCAACTAAAAGTCTAAGTTATTCAATGAGGCTCCAACTTATGTTACACTACCTTCGTTATTTATTAATAGTTGCATTTCACTCAAATAACTATCATATAAAAAGGTAAAGTGTAGCTATTAGCAAATAACAAAGGTAATACTCCATATTCTAACATGTCTTCTCACACGAGAACTATTTGGGTTGCTTGGGCTATAAATTTAGATGTAACACATATATCTTCTTTATACCTGAAGGAAAATCTTTAATCACTTAAATTTGAGTGTAGTTGAGATTTAAACTTATGACCTTTTTATTACAAAAAAATTCTGATATGGATTTGGTCCACATTAATATTATAGTGGACTAACTATTACACTTCACTTCACTTCACTACATTCCCCTTGCCTTCACCCCACTAATATTATACTTAAAATATTTTATAAAATTTTTAAAAAAATAATTTTTAAAATTAAATTAAAAAATTAAAGTTAAAAATTAAAATTTAATAAACCAAAAATTTTAAAAATTAAAAAATTTAAAATTTTAAAAATTAAAATAAAAAATTAAAATTAAAATCAAATTTTTTTACAAAAATTATAATTATTTTTTTGCAAAAAGTTTTTTACAGTTACTTTTTAGTATGTAATAAAGAGTGAAGAGAATGATGACTAAAGAGAGTAGAAATAAGAGTGTAAAAACTTGGTGCACACTAGAAACTACTTTAGTACGCATCAAGTCCACACAAGTATTTCTTTTTATTACATTGCCTCTGATACCATATTAGGGAACAACCTCTATCTCCATATTTCGCAGGTGAATAAGTAGATGGGGTTCCACATCTGAACCATACTCGATATAGATATGGGAATCTGAATGTAATGTTGAATTGACTGGTTGTTATTTCTGAACTCAAAACTGAGATTGCATGTGCTATATTACCAGTTACACCATTGAGTAGGATCAAGCATGGGCCTTTTCTTGACCTTATGTGGTCCACTCATTGAACCTCCACTTCTAGCCATGGGGAACTGATTCGGCGATGCATATACAACCCAACTTCCCATGTGCTTACCTGACTCTCCATACGATATCGTCATTTTTTTTTAGACTTTGATCATAGTTTTCTATGAGCGGAATATAATGGGTATAATATGATGGTGACCGCTCATTTTGTAACATTAGTTTCAGCAAATTTAAAAAATTATTTGGGAATTATAGTCTTAATGTTTAGGCCCTTTGCGAATTACTCGCTCCTATTCATAGAGAATGGTACAATTGGGTTTTGCACTAAAATCAAAGAGGGGTAGGGGACCACTTAAAAGTGAGTAGAAAACTCTCTTTTTTCATAAAGGGTATTGATATTTATGTGTTGTTGTATTGTTGTAGTAAAGGTAAAAAAGAATGAAAAAAGTAGATATGAGACATTTTCAATGAATTGACCAAATAAGAAAATGTCTCATTCTCGATGAATAGGATGGAGTACAACTTTAATGTTTTTTTCTTGCAGATTACAACCATTAAAGTATTGATGTCTTCGACGTTCATGCCAAATTATAGAATTCTGAGTTTCTGACCATTTTAGTGGTCAGAATTTTAGGTTAAGTAGTCGAAATTTTGTGATTTGACTTGAACACCATAGACATTAATAGATATTTTGGTGGCTATAATTTTCAAAGAAAAAAATTCTAAATATAATTCGCCAAATTTCAAACACTTAGCATTATAATTTGCAAATTATTTAAATTTAAAATGTGACAAACAAAACTTATTTTGTTACGATTTATTTTGATGGTTGTACATTTAAATTTTATAGCTATACTTAACAAGTACGTTGTAGTTTGGTGTCTTTTACCCTCGTTTTCTAATTCATACGACCAACCACATAAGGTCATGATCGAATTATTTGCGCTCTATCTATCTCATTTCTCCAAACTATTTAATCTACTTTCACCCATGAGCACTTGACGGCGTCATATTCACGACTTCAATTACTAAAACCATCCGTCCCTTTTACCCATCGTTTATTTTTGTTCCTTTCCTTTAACTATCGCTCCTTCCCCCTCTTTACTTTATCTTTATTTTTAGTATTTGTATATTCTATTTTAATCTATTCGTAAACTGCAGATTTCTCTCTCTTTGAAGACATTCTTGAGCCGGGGACTCTTTAACCGTACTTTCCTCTATGGGTATGAGCTGCCGTTAGTCTCCCCTTCCCATACCCCAACCACTGGGTACGATGATGATAATAACCCATTTTCCCACAAATAAGTATATCTATTTACTATGTCCACAAATCACAATCATTATTAACCAAAATTAAAATCGAATTGAATTTAGATTTGGTGTCGAAACCGAATAAAGTTAGTCCCTAACCATGACAATTTTGGTGGCCGTTTTAGAACGTTAGTAGTGAATAGTGACACCCTCTTGTAATTAATTGGTACTCCTATAGTCACGAGATCATTCTTGTTGATACCTTTTCCAGACGAATAGTCCTATTCTAACTTCAATCACCTTTAAATGTCGCCTTTCTCAATTTTTACCTTTTCAGGCTTAGTGCCATAATTATATTCTCTCTTTTTATTTATTATCACTTTTAAAAAAATTTATCACTTTCCCTTTGATGCAATTCTATCAAGACAGTTGAGTACTTGGTAAATTGTTTCTATGCCAAAATCGAAACGATAATCATAACAAATTTTTTTCATCTGCTTATAACGTTTGGCATGCTTTTTCACTAATAAACATCCAACAACCAACAAATAATATTTACCAAACATCCGCTTAAGAACTAATTTAAACTATTTGAACCAACAACTTCAACTAACAGTCATTTTTCAAACAGATTCATTAAATGATTTATCCGTCCAAACTGTATTAGTTTATTTGTCCCACCAAAATTGCTTCATAAACATCTTGGCAAGAAACCTGAAAAAATGAGAAAAAAATAAATATAGTAAACTAATGTGAAAAATGTGTACGTGAGACATAAAAGAAAGTTTAATATATAAATCAAAATTAAAGAAAAAATAAGGTTACAAAAAAAAGAGGCAAATTAGAAACTACAAAAATATTATACTTCTTCCATTCCATTATTCTTATTATATTTCACTTTATAATGATTCTAATATTTTATTTTGATCATTTATATATTAAACTATGCTCATCTAAAAGTTATAAAAAATGCATAATATAAAAGTATGCTATTAGACGATTCAAACAAGATGTCAATTAATTATATTTTTTTCTTATACATTAGCCCTAATATATAAAATAAATTAAATGATATATAGTGTCAATAACGATTCCATAATGTTGCAAATTCTCTACAACAAATATTTTTACTTTAATGGGTGTTTGATTCTTAGCTTATTGCTTAGCTTTTTGGATGACTTTTTGATTTTGACTTGTTGGTTAGTCAAACAGCCAAAAAATATATTTTGGTAAATTAAAGTAGCTTTTAAAATAGCTGAAAAGTTGGCTTTTAAGCCAAAATGAAAAATGCTCTAACTAGCTTTTTTAGTTAGCTTTTGCTTGTTGGCCTACTTTTTCTCTAATAAACAGCCAACAACTAATACTCAAATTTACCAAACATTTCCTCAAACATTTAACTTTTTCAAATAGTTTAAAAGCCAATAAAAACAACTAACATTCACGTCTACTCAAACAAGTCAAATAAAAAAGCCAAATTAACAGCCAACAACCAACGGCCAATCACCGATCACCCTAACTAAAACCAAGTAGAAAACACCACAAAAGGCAGAAAAGCCTCTTTCCCATTATAAATACTGAAGCAAGCTTCTCTATCTCCCTGCACTCTTTTCTTCATTCCTCAGTTTCTGAGCTCTTGCTCTCTCTTGGTAAACAAAGAAGAAAACTAAAAAGCAGTTATTAGTTAGTTAGTTAGTTAATACCTAACAAAATCAATTAAAAGCCCACATTAAATCTCCTCAAAAATCAATGGCAGATTCAAGATCCCCTGTTTTAGTTATCCTCTGTTTGTTTACCCTTTTTCTCCTCTGTAATGGCAACCCGTTTCGTCGTACCCACCCACATAAACGGGTTCATGGGCATTCTGGGTTAGCAGCCCACAATTACAGGGAAGCGTTGACTAAATCTATCCTGTTTTTTGAAGGTCAAAGATCTGGTAAACTCCCTCCTAACCAGAGAATCTCTTGGAGGAAGGATTCTGGACTTTCTGATGGCTCTGTTTTACATGTATGTTTACAATGGTGTTTATTACTCCCTCTGTCCTGTTTAATTTGTAGCATTTTCTATTTTGATTTGTCCCACTTGATTTGCATCATTTCTATTTTTGGATATAGCCCACCGCTTCTTTTTAATCTTTTCCATACATTTTAACTCTCTTTTAATTTCAACAACACAATTCATTTTTTCTCTTTAGTTATTACCATTATCTATCTTTTTTATAAAAAACATTAACTTTCTCTTTGCTTTAAATTATATGGGACGGAGTTAACTTTCTCTTATCTTTAAATTATATGGGACGGAGGGAGTAAATCTTACTTTTAGGAGAGAATCTAGGCCCGAACTGGTCTAGGCCATGGCCCGGATTATTTGGTTAAAAGCGGTTACTTCCCGTTTCATAATAATTGCACTTATTTTCTCTGTTTCATTATACTTGTTAAATTTCAATTTTTACGCATTTCAATACGTTATTTTGTTTATTTATACGTTAATTATATAAATCTAAAAATTATAAAAATTTAATATTATGAAAGTATCCAATTAGACGATTCAAACAAGATCCCACTTGACCATATTTTTACTTATACAATAATCACAACCATATTTTTACTTATACAATAATCACAATATATAAAATAAACTTGAATGATAAATAGTGCACTGTGCTTATAATCGAAATGTAACGAGTATTTCAAAATGAAGGAAGTATTATTTCTTTTGGTTGTTTCACGATACTTGCATTCTTTCCATCTTTCTCAAAAAGAACTCAATAATCCTCATTTATTCCTATTTTATTTACACTTATTACGTCATTACGTTTAGGACCATTTCTAAGTGTAGTTTTAAGGTGTAACTGCCTAGGGCCCAAATTAAGTTAATCCTTATAATTTAATTTTTATCTAATTTTTGGATGAAAAATGAAATGCAGGTGGATTTAGTAGGAGGATATTATGATGCAGGGGATAATGTAAAGTTTGGATTTCCAATGGCTTTTACAACAACAATGCTTTCATGGAGTGTGATTGAATTTGGTGGGCTTATGAAACAAGAACTCCAACATGCTAAACAAGCCGTTCGTTGGGCTACTGATTATCTCCTTAAAGCTACTGCTCATCCTGACACTATTTATGTTCAGGTATTTACATACCATCTACAATATATCATTACCTCAATGCCGCTCCCACTTAAGTGGATGTATCCATATATGTGGGCCTACGGCTGATTATGTGACGAATTGTCACATACTCACAGCTTAACATGTTATTAGAATTGAAGGTGGTTTTTGCCTTACTCATAAACAAATGTTGAAAAGTTAAACTTTACACGAGAGATTTAAGATCACTAAAATAGTGGGTTGTGAACTTGTATATAATACTTTGTGGGTTTTGGAAAAGAGTGAACATCAATAAATGTGTATACAAGTCAACGCTCACTAATTATTCGTGGGTTTGTGGGCTCGAGCCTACGAGTGCCCCGTGGATGCGTCCACACAAATGGGTGTGCCCACAGTGTGATTTGCGACGAATTGACACGGCCTAATAGTAGGGTTTAAGGGGTCGAATGTGTGCAATATTAATTTTGCACCGATTACAAAGACTCTGTCTTAAAATGACCGTTGGTAACAAACAAAAATAATTAATTTGTTTTTTTTGGAAGTTTTTTTGTTCAATTGTAAAGACTAGTGGTGATTCTTGTCATATGTATGGTGTTTGATCATCAAAAAAAGTCTAATTTTAATTTATTAAAATAAATAAATCTAAAAATTATCGGTTATTTAAGGTAGGGGATGCAAAAAAAGATCATGCTTGTTGGGAAAGACCAGAAGACATGGATACTCCAAGAAGTGTGTTTAAAATTGATAGAAATAACCCAGGAACAGAAGTTGCTGCTGAAACTGCTGCTGCTCTTGCTGCTGCTTCTATGGTCTTTAGAAGGAGTGACAGAGCTTATTCTAGAGTTCTCATTAACCGTGCCATTAGGGTAATTTTTTTCACTTTTTCATTTATTTTTACGTTATTTAATATATTATTTTATATTAGTTTCTCGATGTTATTGGACGACTCTCACCTAGTGTGATTTGGTGTCAGATGTTCACAATCTGATGTCGCTAACAATGAGGGTCTTACCGATTAACCCTTGGTACAAACGTTACGTTTGATTTCACATATATAAAAAGTGCATATGATTTAATGAATTATTTAATATAACCATTAATATAATTTAAAATCAATAGAACTATTTTAAGATGCTATTTTGATCTTTAATTTTATATTTATGATGAAAAATATTACAAAAATATACATACCAATTATCAAAATTTCATTTGATTATGATTGTTTTAGAAAAACAAAAAATAGCATTCCCTTCTATTCTTCATCGTAGTCCCATTTACTTTTGGATTATTATATATTATATATTTATCACTCTTAATTTATATTTCTGTTATTCATAATCTATAAATGAATACATAGTCACAAGGGATTTTTTTAATTCATCTCAATGTTGTCCCATTTACTTATGGATTATTATTATTATTAACTTTTCATAATTTTAACTAAAGCAAAATTAGCGATATATATAAATGCTGTCTCGGCAAGTGTGAAAAACTAAATGAAACTACGGAATTGAATACAAGAAAGTCTATTGATTGATAGTAGTTACTATATAAGTGTTGCAACTAATTTGAACACGACGATATTTATTTTAATATTTTTTATGAATTTTTTGGGCGAAGGTGTTTGAATTTGCTGATAAGCACAGAGGATTATATAGTGATGGACTCAAGAGCTATGTTTGTCCCTACTATTGTGATTTCTCAGGTTATCAGGTACTACATTAATAATTAATTAATTACATCAATTTTGAGGCAATTTTTTAATGAAATATTTTGATAAATAATTTTAAATTAATTTAATTAAATTTAATAAATAAAAAAAGGATGAGCTATTGTGGGGGGCAGCATGGCTTCATAGAGCAACAAGAAACCCAATGTACTTAAAATACATAGAAAGAAATGGGCAAGTGCTTGGTGCAAGTGAGGAAGATTTCACCTTTGGTTGGGATAACAAACATGCTGGTGCTAGAATTCTTCTCTCTAAGGTACTACTTTCTCTCTCTATACCTTTTTCTATACTTATTTTTTGCTACTGATAATGACATTTTTTCACATAACATGTCACATTATTTTAGAACGGAGGAAGTAATAATTTGAGATATAAGTAATCAAAATCACACATTGAATTGTGTAAAATGTGATATAAAATAAAATTCAAATAACGTTAGACTTTCGTTTATTTTAGCGGATGAACTTTGGGGTCATCCACGAGAAGATCTAGGAGCATGAAATTTGATATCAAAATTCAACAGGTAACAGGTCATCCGTATCTTTCTCAGCGGATGACCCCCAAAGTTCATGCCTCTAAAAAATAAACGAAAGTTCGAATGTTTATAAGCAAATGAGGCAAAGTTCGTACGTTTTATATCAAATTTTCCTAATAATTTTACATTATATATTTTGAAGTGTTTTATTTAGGTTTTATTTTCTAAGATGGGCCTTTATTACAGTCTTTCCTAGTTCAAGGAATGCAAGCTCTCCATGAATACAAAAGCCACTCAGATAATTTCATATGTTCACTTATTCCTGGTGCACCTTCCTTTACTGCTAAGTACACTCCAGGTGGGACCCTTCTCCTTTCACTCATTTTTTGTTTATTTATTATTTGTTATATAATTTCAAGAAACAAATATAAATTAAATGTAAAAATAAAATGAAAAATTGTCAGAAATGATACAACCTTTTTGTTTATTTCTCTATAATAATACCAACTTTTAATTACTCATAAATGATATCAATTTTGGGGTATTTTCCTAGCAAGTTAAAAATCAAACTATAGGAGATTATATGACTAAAAAATTTGGTAAATCATAATCATGAATTCTACTAAAGCAATAGAAGAATGTGACAAGTTTCACAATTTTTTTTTTTTTTTGAATATACAAGTGTCACAATTTTAACACTTATTTACCCGCCTAATTCTACTTAAATTATTTTAGGTAGTTTTTTTAATTTAATTTTATTCTAGTAATTTGCTTAATTAATTTAACCTATATTTGATTTTGCCTCATATGTTTTCCCATTGATACTCCTTTACACTTTTACAATAGTTTTTAATAACCAATTTTTTTCTCATATGTTTTTCCAAAAATTCTTATGATTCCGTGCTTAGCACGGGTATGTACCTAGTTAGTTAATAAACTCCTCATCATCATCATCATACACACAGTGTATTCCGTTCATAGACAAACTATGGTCAGGGTCTGGGGAAGGAAGATAGACGACAACTCATACTCATATAGGAGAGTGCGGTCAGAGAGTCCCTCGGCTTTAAAGGGTTAATCGGTTAATAAACTAAAGTTGTTACTCCCTCTGTTTTCTAATGTTCTTTTCATTTAGAATATTCTATTTTGGAAACAGAAATTTGATTAAGATTTTTAATACATATATTGATGATAAAATATATCCATGTGAGATCTGGTTAGATTTGTCTTAGTGTACACTTTTTTATTATATATTTTTTATAATTTTTTATGATGCGTATTAAAAGATATTAATTCTCAAAAATTTTCTTGAAAACTGTGCAAAAAGTAAATGAGAAGAACATTTGAAAACGGAAGGAATATTATTCTATGAAAAAACCCCATGGTTAATTAATAGTTGGTATTATTGTAAAAAAAAATAACAAAATATTATACTATTCACAATAATTTTTCCAAGATAAAATTAACATATTTTGTAACGGCTATAAAAAATGAATATTTGTAATAAATGCAGGAGGACTTCTATATAGGATGAGTGATAGCAACATGCAATATGTGACATCCACATCATTTCTTCTGTTAACATATGCCAAATACCTAAAGTCTTCTCATATGACTGTCTCTTGTGGTGCCACTATTATCACTCCTAAGACCCTTCGTTCCCTTGCTAAAAAACAGGTGCCTCATTTTTTTAAACTATTTATATTTCCTCCATTTTATAATATTTGCTACTGAGTGTGACATGTTGTGTGGTAAGTATTATGAAATGGAGGAAGTTTTATATTATTGTTTTCTATTTGGAATATTTCGTACTGGCTTCATTCTTATGAATTTGCAACATTTTGATAAAGTTAGGAATGAACACAATCCTTACCCTAATTTTAGATTTGAGTTTGAATCCGAATGTTAATTTTGGACATGGTTTTAAACCCTTAGTTACATATAAATTTTTTTTTTTAAAAAAAGGTTCAAATAGTTGTGCTAGACTCAAACTCTCAAACTCGGACTTTCACCAGTCTGTTTGGTTATCAGTGCTAATTGGTGGTAATGACTAATTAATGAAAATGATTTATAGTATAAATTTTCATAATATGTATCATGTCATTCCCATGGTAATGAATGTTTAATTATTGAAAAGTTTTTTTATTCACAATTTTTCATTACCACTAAACCACATTTTCAAATGGTAATGCATTGAAAAAAAAATGAGATTGTAGAAGTAGAATAAGCTTAGGCACTAAAAATTTGTCAAGAGAGATTCCTATCAAAATCACTCTAACTTTTCATTACCGACCATTTATTATCATTATCAAACAGATCTTTAAGGTTCAAAGAAATAAAACCTAAATCTTAAAACAAGGTAGGGTCCAAACTCCAAACGCTTGTGAGAGACCGTCTTTCAAAGAGACGACCTCAAAACAAAAGGCTCATATTTTTATTTTGTCTCTAATTTGTATTAATTGGGCTATTTAGCCTATATATCTAATGCGTCTCTAGGAAAAACCGTCTCTCACAACAATTTGTGAACTCCAAAGGGTTTGAATAGGATTTTAGACTATTGTCAGCATCACTAGATGAAATGCGTGAGTCTTTTTAAGTCAAATGTTGCAAACTTATAAGATGAAGATTACACGTCGATCACATACATGATATGATTACAAAAAGACTAATTTAATTTGTTTGATGAAAACGATGAATGTTAGGTGGATTATTTATTGGGCTCGAACCCGAAAAAGATGTCATACATGGTTGGCTACGGGCCAAGATACCCACAAAGGATCCATCATAGAGGAGCATCTCTACCATCCATTGCAAAACACCCACAAAAAATAGAATGTTCAGCAGGCTTTGATTTCATGAACACAGAAGCACCAAATCCAAATGTACATGTAGGTGCAATAGTTGGTGGGCCCGACCTACATGATATGTTCCCAGATGAAAGATCTGATTATGAGCAATCTGAACCGTCCACGTATATCAATGCTCCTCTTGTGGGTACCCTTGCTTACTTGGCTCACTCTTTTGGCCAACTTTAATCAATATTCCGCTTGAAAGTAGGGTCTGGTTGAGGGAAGATGACGGACAATTCATACTCGTACTCCCTTCACTGAAAGAACTAGAAGCGGTCAATTAATTAATATTTTAATTAAAATTTTAAATTATTAATCAAGTGTAATTAGTGGGTTGGGACTTGGGATTAAGGTTTTATTAAGTTGGAACCCCTTGGGTGATCATGCCTAAAGAAAAATAGGTTGTGAGTTGTGACAATTAACAAGAGTGGTTCTTTTTTTTTATTTTTTTGGGGGGTTTGGAATTTAATTTTAATATTATTATTGTTCTTGTTTGATTACTACTATTATAGTTTAAGCTTTTGAGGAGTATTTATTGATTTAGAGTACCATTATCTCTTGATTATATGGCAATATATAATTGATTTAGTGCCATAAATCTCGAATTGGTTATTGTAAAATTCCAAAATATTATGGGGCAGTGAACTTAATTTTATATAAAAAGTCATTGCATTGTAATCATATTGTGATTTTTTTTCATTAATTTATTAATTTATCTGATCTCTTTATTTTATCTATGTTAAGATTTCGATATCTCATTTAGCATGAAAAATAAACTTTTAATGAGTACAAGATAAGAGTACATTATTTGTATGGGTGTCCATTAAGTTCAAATGCTTTGACATATTTCCGGTATAATATTTCGAATTGGGTTTATTTCGGTTTTTGAGCATTTGTATATTGTCAATCTAATTAATGTTTATTATTATGTATGGCTTACTTTAGGTCAGATTTAAGTTTGAATAACTCTATTAATTGATTGTCTTAAATGAGAAGTATAAAAGAGAAAAAAAGAAGAAATATTATGGAAAAACGAAAAAAATATGTAGATGAGATGAAAAAACAAATAAAATATATGATTGAGAATCAAAGAAAAAGTATGGAAAATCGACAAAAATAAAAAATGTAGAAAATCTCATGAGACAAACCAAATTAGAAAATGTAGCAAAACCCGTAAGACAGACGGAGTATCATAGAATGTGTGACATGTGGAAGTGGAATTATTGTCTCTAGTCTGTAACATGCCTTGTTCTCTAGAAGTAGATAATTTCACCAATACTTGGAAAGTTTTGTGATTGTATTGTTGTTGATAGGTTGTACCATTTTCCTTTAGGTGTATCTCATGTTTGGAACAGAATATTGACTAAAATTAGGAGAAGATATTCACACAATTTTAAACATATTTTTCACTCTTAATATTGGAATTATGTGTAAAAAATACTCCCTCAATCTTACCCATTTAATCATTTTTCTTTTTAATTCGTCTTATTAATTTTACTCTAATACTCCCTCCGAACCAATTTAGTTGTCTCATTTGCTTGGACACACTTGCCGAGGTAACATTTTGACTCTTAATATCTCTAATTGTGCTTAAATAAAAATTATGAAACGTTGATAAGAATAATCTTTGCATTGAGACGAATCAAACAATATCTCACATGACTATGTTTTAATTTATGGATTAAAAATAATATAGAAATTAAACGGGATTGTTGAATAGTGTAAAAACCAAATGGGACAACTAAATTGGTTCAGAGGAAGTAATATATTTTTAGCTAAATCTCCTTTTTCTTTAATTTTTATTTACATGTCTAACTTATCTTTTAATCTTATCTGTACATTTCTCTCACTTTTCCATTAAATACCCCCTCTGCTTCATTTCAAATGTCTCATTTGTTTGTTGCACGTTTATTAATGCACTAATTTACTACTTAACAACAATAATTGTGTATAATTAAAAATTATAAAAACTAGATGTTAATAAACCTTATGTAGATATAAATTTTACAAAATCTCATTTGACTATGTTTTAATACGTGATAACGTGAATTGAAAGCTACTCCCTCCTAATCACGCTAAGTGTCTTATCTTCTTATTTGGTCAAGTCACCCTATAAGTCTCATTTTTATTTTGGATATGTTAAATTTATCAATTTACCCTTATTAAATTTAACTTTTTCACACCTTTACACCTACTAATCTCACTTCATATCAAAATATAAAAACACTAGACTTTTTCTTTCACATGTGATCTTATTTGACTGGCTAACATGGGTGAAAGATGCAAGATTTCAGATATTTACAGGTGTCTCTCTTTGAAAAACCTTTTTGAGCCGAGTAACTCTTTGACCGCCCTCTCCTAATGGGTATGAGAAGCCGTTTATCTTCCCTCTCCAGACCTTGACCATAGATTGCGTATGACGGTATGAACGGAATACACTGGATATGATGATAATAAAGATGATGATGATGTGGTCCTATTTGACCATCTAAAAAGTGATAAAAAGTCAAATGAAACACGTTAAGTAAATAAAAAGTAGTTTCCTTTGATTCTCTACTCTACTTATAAAAATGTTTTTTTTTTAAACAAAATAATAAAAAGATAACGCATGAGTTGGTGGGTCACGTATGTGTATGATCGTAGGCTGTAGCATGAAAAAGAAGAGGCATGTGATTAAGATGATAGGTCACAAAAAAGCTGCATCAATTCACGATTTGGGGAAGTTGTGTCATAATACTTCGTAAGTAGTATTCACAGCTCACCATACTCAGACAGTCAGACCCTTGCACTTAATCGCGTTGTATTTAGAATTTTTGCAAAAATTCTTGTTTTAGGAGAACATTTTATATCAAAAATATCTGAATACTAGTATGTATTTTCTCTCGATTTTAGTAATTACTATTTATCAATTGATCTTATTTGGTATATATTTCTTTATGTATAATGTAAAATTCATATCAATTGTCACATTTTCTTTTTTGTCAATGTTTTTTTACCTAAATACCACATGTTCACACAAGTAAAGATCAAAATATCCCCACTTATACTACTTACAATATTCCAACTACCACCTTTACAATTAATTTAATCAATTAAAATACCTCAACTACCACCTTTTTAATGGACCCACACCACCCTTAATAACCGTGTCCAAGCAAATGAGACAACTAAATTGGTTCAGAGGGAGTATTTTATTGAATAATAAATTAGATTAAGAAAAGTTACAAATATTAAAAAAAATCAGTATTTTGCACCATTGATGAAGCTTAATTTTAAAAAAATCAGAAAATTATAAATCCAACAATATATAACAAAATTACCCTAAAAAAATGAAAATGAAAGTTTTTAAAACGAAAATAATGAAGTATAATTACATAACTTTGATGGTTTTGCAAATGTTGAAGAAGATCAATAGAGAATCAACAATAATAAAGTTTGAAAGAGGAAGATGGAGATTGAAAACCACCAATAGAGTTTAGAGAGAAAAATGAGTAGTTTTGTCATGAAAGAGAAAAAAGAAAACTGAAAATGAAAGTTAAAAAGCATTGTTTAGAAAATTTATTTTTTTAAATTTAAAAGTTGAATTGTCCTAAACTTAAGACGTCTTTTGTAAAGATGTAAAGACATTCTCAAGTAAGAATTTTTGTTAATTTACTTAAACTAATTTAGTGTAGACCATTTCAAATGAAAATTTGTTCATATATTACATGGTACTTTCAAAACAACACCTGGTCTTCTATTTACATTAGTTAGCATCATATCTCATTTGTATTCATACATCATACAGAAGCAATTAAAGACAACTACTTTCATACTTTATTCACACTATACAAAACAAGCAGGAAAAATATACACACACTTATTAGTAATTCCATCCCTGTGAAAACAGACACATCTTAAACGTACACCACGATACAACGCAACATTGTTCATGGTCCAAGAAATGTGGCAATTGCATCCGTCGTAGTAGCCTCATCATCTGATGCCAGAGGTACGGATTTCGCCTGAAATCACAAATGCGAGAAACAAAACGAGAAACATTAATTTCATGTTCTAAAAACTTATGAAACACATTTTGATCTAATAAAGCTAAGATAAGGCCATGATGTCGTTTGAGTACATTGATGATAAGTAGGAAATAACCATAACATTAATCGTAAAGCAAACGTCGTGTATCAAATAATCAAAAACCAACTCATCTTGTATGAGATCGTCTCATCATAAGACAGGTATAATTAGCTCATTTCTCTAATTGGTCACTTTAAATTCGTAATTGAGCACTTTAACGCACTACATGTACATCAATCAGCCCAACAAAGATGTCTCACTGTGAGACCGTCTCATCTAAGAATTTGTGATGGAAACAAAACATCATTTAACCATAATAGTAAAAGAAAAAAAGACCCAAGTTTTTTCACAATATACGAACGGTTCGACGGGTTTAGTTTCACGTTTCACGCCTCTGAGTCATGACACATCAGCAAACCCATTGCCCATTTCCCATTCCCCATACCAAAGAAGCAAACCATCCTTAAAGGCAGCTTCAAGCTATAGGTTCTGCTGCCTTCATGCTAAAAAACCTTGGGTTGCATATTAACACAATACAAAACAGCATCCAAGTCGCGATCAAAGCATGTATCTAGATTCGGTTTTCTTTATAAGTTTTAAAAGCCATGGTAGTAGATAAGCTTTGCGAGGTCGAGCGAATAGCCATGACTTGCATGGAGGGTGTGTTAAAATTTGCTGCGGGGCTTACATATTAGCCCCATACTGTAGAAGAATAAGACGTCATATAAGCTTGGTGAGTATCCATTCTAAAATCAATTGATAGTAACTGATGTATCCCAATTGGTTATACCCTCCCTAATTTTTCGAATCCGGATCAAAAGAAGGTGCAGATAGACTATTACAAATTGCGTTCGAAGAGCAGAGTGTAAAACGAAAAAGATAGTTTGGACGTTAAAAAAAGGAGCTAACCAGATCACGGAACATGAGAATGTAGAACATCTCGAGATAACGTCGAGTCTCTCTTCTCTCGAGTTTAGAGACATATTTCCAAAAACCATACACTCCCGCCAATGTCATTAACCTTTCGGAATACTTTTGCCAGGTATACCTGCAAATTACAACAAGAACCAAGTAAGCGCACTCATAGCGTTACTAATGCATTTGCAAACATTTGGTTCGACTAACCTTTCCATAATCCTTTGCAACCCTCCCTCAGAGATTTTATACCAGTAGCTAGGATCCTCTCTGCACTTTTCAAAGAAATCAGACATTTTGTCCGCAGCCTGATCAGCATGATATGGATCGATATGAAATCCGGAGACACCATCTTCTATAATCTCTGCAGGACCACCGTGACATGTAGCAAACGTAGGGAGACCACAAGTCATTGCTTCAACAACTGTAAGCCCAAAGGCTTCATAAAATGCAGGCTGCAAATAACAAAGAAAAAATGTTTTGAGTTTCATTTTGTCTTGTATGAGACGGTCTCAAAACATGGCCTACTAAAAAGAGAATTTGTTAACTGATTTACATTAAAACATCGTTACCTGGGACGACATTCGGTTTGGAACGGGGAACGGGAACACGGAACGCAACCTAGATTGACTCGGGAACGATTGGGTACGAGATACAGTGTACGAGATACAGTATGTATAAAAATATATATTTGAAAACAAAATTAAATAAAAATTAGTATTCTGGTTTTAGAAATCATTTTCAATCGAATTTATTTAGATTCCTAGGTTTTATCTCCTTTTTTTCTCTCTTATTCTTTAATTTGTAAATGAAGGCCTAAATACCTTCTGAAAAAGGTCTTCTACATCGGGACGTCAACTTGAGCGATTCGGAACGCGTTTCGTGGTGATTGGGGACGAACGTTCCCGGATCGCAGAACGTGGCTACGTTCCACGTTCCATGTTAACTATGCATTAAAATCCTAAAACAGTTTTCAAATCTTTTTTTGGTTTTTATTTTATTTTTGAGATGAGGTTTCTATTTTTTTTAAACAATTATTATTTGCGCCAGCCCAATACAGACCGTCTCTCCGTGAGATGGTCTTAACTCTTAACAAAGAACTTGTGTTTGAGTTATGGTGATGGGGATAGAGTTTAGTTGCTAACACGATCTCGATCACTAGTAAGTTAGAAAAGGCACAACTAGAATGTTGAGGAAAAATAATTTAAAACACGAAGGCAATGCAATATGCGAAAAACACGATGAAATTTTAAAGCCCTTTACAATATAGTGATTTCATTTCATCGTTAGGGAAGCGTTCATTAAACTCAACATGTAACACGTAAGTGATGAGGATGAAGTAGGACACACCTGAACGAAAATTCCTCGTTTGTCACAAATGTAACGGTATAGTTCACCATTTCTTACTCTATTTGTTTGAGAAGCTATCCACCGAAATTGTCCTTTTAAATTGTACTCATTAATAAGATTATGCATCTTTTCGATTTCAGCAATTTCTTCTCTGTCGTTCGACTTTTTTACATCATTGTATCCAGCAACCACAACAAGGTTGGCCTGTTCCCTGAGTTTAGCATTTTTTCCATAGCACTCCACGAGTCCAGTTATGTTCTTCACCCGGTCTAGCCTTGCCATGGAAAATATAATAGGCTTTGAGGGATCGTCTAGTATCCCACTGCAGAGATGAAAAATACTAGTTAAGTAAAGAACACTTAATTCATCATATATGAAAAGGAGAGTAAATTTCATAGGCTAAGCTAACTAAGTGTAACATAATTCGTCAGCTAATCCGCTTTTAGAATTCGCGATTCGCTCAAAATGACCCTAAAATAGCCCAAAATCAACCATAATTCGCTTTTTTTGATTCAGGATTTGTAAAGAGATTAGTGAATCCTGTGACAGTGAACTAACCATAATCTCTATCTTGAATTATTAACATTTTGAAACACATCACACCAAAACCTGCAGATGTATGCTAAGATGTAAACATGTGTTACATGTAACACCAGCTAATTTAAATTCGCAGTTCAATTAAATGACCTCAAACCCACCATAATCACTTTTTTCGATTCACGATTCGCTAGGAGATTAGCTAATCATGTGATACAGATGTAAACGGATTTGATCTTTATAAACTTTCACAGTATCCTACTCATCCAAGTATCCTATGCTTATAAGTCTAGGATCCTTGCTATTAGTGTTAAATAGATAGAGTAGGAGATTACATGTGTTCATCGTTCTGTTCAGCATCGAATAAGAGCTCTTCTATAAAGCTGTGAAATGCAGTGAGCCGTTTCTCTTTCTCTGAAAATGGGAAATAGATCGTCATGTCTGCTCCTGGCGAGACTATATTGAACTTGGGATCGAAGACATCAATCCCATGAACCACCCGGTAGAGCCCTGGCAAAGTGAAAGCCGTATGGTTCTCATATTGGCCAACAGTGTTTTTCCTGAGAAAAAGAAAGTTATTATCATATCATCTAGGAACTTTATCAAGTTATCATCTAACACTCTGGTTCATATAGTAAAACTTGAGAGCACTACATAAACACCAAAAAGCTAACAAAAGATGGAATTATAGGATACATTGTTGCCTAATTGACTTCATACTTTGAACACAAAAAAGGTTATCCCTTAATAGCTAAGTTAAAGGAGCAAACCAGGGACGAATAAAAAATATTATTATAATGTGGGCCAAACATAAATCTTTACATTACACGGAACCAACTTAGCCGCCAATTTTCTGTATTATACGTTACACAATTCAATATTCAGAGTATTTGAACAAATGACCTAGGCCATGGCTAGACCCGGGTCTAGATTCCCCTGGAACAAAACAATAATAGTAATGCATGGTAAACCGAAAAGTGCTAATCATCCTTCACGTGAGCTTCAAATGCATCAGATATCCACATACATATCAAATAAACTCATTTTCGCGGCATTTTATTTATATACCACGGTTTATTGGTCTTATGTTCTACGCAATTATTTGGAAACATAGGGAGCGAGGTTATCGCATTTAATATAAAATTAGTAGTTTTGCACTTACGTTCCAGCTATCTCTTGGTAGGTACTCGTAATGATAAAATCAGCGTGATTCATTGCCATTAAGTCAGCTGAAAACTGACACGAGAAATGGTATTTATCCTCGAGCTTTTTCCAGTATATATCAGAAGCTGGGTACTTGGTCTTCTCCAACGCGTGGGCTATGTTGCACTATAATACATTACATAATAAAGCAATAAATATGTAAAAAAAATATAGATGAAAATTTTTACTGATGCTATAAAGAAACTAGTATATATATTCCTTGAAATGCCCCCTCAAGGAAAAAGGATTAACCTGGGTGACTCCCATTTTGTGAGACAATAAAGAAGCAACAATATTTCCATCGCTGTAGTTTCCAATTATCAGGTCCGGACGACCTTGCAACTCGCCAATGATTTCACCGGCCGCATCCTAAGAAAAGCAAATCACACAGTTCACTTCTGTTGGCATATATAACATGAATTATTTTAGACTATATAAGCAAAAGTTCAAAACTTGCTATCAGACATGCTGCAAGGTATACAAGTCATAATCATGTGAACTAGGCAAGTCATGAATGTGATGTGCATAAAGTCTGAAAATCTAATATCGTGGTGGGTCATAGAATAACCTATGCCTCAAAGACGCTCCACCTCCGACAAGAATTTAATGCCAATTCGAACGTTTGAACTTTGAGGAGTTACTCAAAAGCGACCTCTACACCTCAACGGTAACAGATTGAACCAGTAAACATAATTCGCTAGCTAATTCGCTAATTGAATTCGCGATTGGCTCCCTAAGAATAGCCCAAAATCGATCATAGTTCGCTTTTTTTCGATTCGCAATTCGCTAGGAGGTTAGCAAATTACGTGACACTGGATTGAACCTCCAGACTTAAAGAAGAATAGCCCAAAACCGATCATTGTTAAAGCCTACTACTAACTTGTAACACCCCGGCCCAACGGACCACCAGTGACTACTCATGCAGACTGTAGACTGGCCCCACAAACCAACACAAGTCTTTCCAGCGCACTTTGACCTCACTCGTGCGCACCCAGGAAAACTTCCCAGGAGGTCACCCATCCTAAGATTGCTTCCCACCAAGCACGCTTAACTGTGGAGTTCTTAGCAAATGGGCTCCCATGAAAAGAAGATGCACCTTGTTGATATGAGTAGTCTATCAATCCCTTTTCAAGCTAAATCTGGGGTATCACACTCTCCCCCACTTAGGAATACAACGTCCTCGTTGGACCGTCATTTCAAGATCTTTTCCCCCGCTAGGTGCGCTGAACACACAATCAGCCACGGTTGCAGGGTTGCTCTGATACCATTTGTAACACCCCCAACAGACCACTAGTGACTACTCATGCAGACGGTAGACTGGCCCCACAAACCAACACAAGTCTTTCCAGCGCACTTTGACCTCACTCGTGCGCACCCAGGAAAACTTCCCAGGAGGTCACCCATCCTAAGATTGCTCCCCACCAAGCACGCTTAACTATGGAGTTCTTAGCAAATGGGCTCCCATGAAAAGAAGATGCACCTTGTTGATATGAGTAGTCTATCAACCCCTTTTCAAGCTAAATCTGGGGTATCACATAACTAGCACCAGTCCATCTTCCTCCCACTTTCACGGTCACTTCCATACGACCATACCTACTTCATTTACTATGTATATTCACATATTAGCACATTCTCAACTGTTAAGTATTTGGGGCACTACCCCAACCCAACATGTACCAACTACCAACACAACTGAGATGGACAAATAACATATTTAAGCTTAAAGAAGGAATCCGTAAAAACTAATCTGAAATTGAAACATTATCTAAAATCAGAACTTATCAAGTTAATTTGCTTTAGTTCATCTAGGAAACCTTATACATGTGATTGCATCAAGATAGAATTCCCTAACCAACACCGAAAACAGTAGATCAATATGCCAATCATGATTAGTACCACAAAGAAGTTTTCATGGACCATAAGCAATTACCTCTGTAAATCTTTCAAGATATGGCCACACATCAAATCTAGATATCCATTTACGAAGGATTCCTTTATCTGATCTGAACGGAACTCGCAAGATACTGGCATGTTCAGTTCCACTAACTCTTTCCAACCGCTGGTTGCATGTGGTTCCTTTAGCATCGGGTATCAACCGACTCACCTAAATGAAAAACTAGCACATCAGAATATTAACTACAACCAGAAATCCACGCTCTGCGCCCTCTATCAAAAACGTAAAAAAAAAATTGGACATTCGAAATTAAGTTATCATAGAAAGTACTTTACGCCCCAGCACAAAAATTACAGCTACAGACAGACAGAATCTTACGATAAGAATTCTTGGAGTTACATCCAGTCCTTGCTTCTTAATTCGTTCAACCATTTCATGTTCCAAAGCTCTCACTTGGTCAAGTATATAAACTATCTACAAAAGGAAAAGAGAATAGATGTTAAATGTATTACGGACGAAAAAAAAAATTCATAAGAATATGCAAACTGTTAAATGTCGAAAGTAGGCTTATACCTGCCCACCAGTATCAGGCAAGCCAAGCACATGAGCCTGGCCGAAGTATCCATGTATGGATAAAATAACCACATTAAACACCATGGGCAGTCTTCCAAGGAATGTCTCTAATGTAGAGGGATCGGGAGCCTGAAGTATGTCCATCAGAAGATGCATCATGTCTAGAACTCTGGCTGCAGTATCACCCCAACCTCTTTCAAAACCCATGCCTTGCAGTCTGCAAATTCATGACATATGGAAAAGATTTTATATTCCCGTCAAGTAACCAACTTTGAAAATGAGGGACATTATGATCATTGACCCAATAACAGATAAAAGTCAAGGGTACATGTATTCAAAATATAGGAAAAATTACCAGGATTAATACAACCTTTTGTTTATTTCCCTACAATAAATAATAATAACTTTTGATTAACTAAATTAAGGGGGTGTTTCCCAAGAATATCCTTAACAGGTTAAAAATCAAATTATAGGAAATTATATGACAAAAAAATTGGTAAGTAAACTAATAAACTAAAGTGGTATTACTCTAGGAAAGACACCCTTAAGTTGTGTTATTCATGGTTAATCAAAAGTTAGTATTATTGTAGGGACTAGGGAAATTAACGAAAGGTTGATTATCCACGGTAATTTTGTCCGAAAACATAAGCATTACACAAATTCGAATTCTGAGTATGGTGTATCTGCTGGGAGCTTGGATAGATGATCCTCAGCCTTAGACAAGGCTGACTGAAGACGGGATATAGATTGTATACGATCATTCAACATCATGACCTGCACAATTACTGGCAAGTTAATCAGAGCATATATTCTATGTTTCAATCATTGAAGAGTAATAGCGTAACTAACCAGTCCTTTATGTTTGTGCATTCGAAGGAAATTAAGTAACGGCTCCAAACAATCTTTGTTGCGAAACATGATTGATGATAGGTGTCTGTTGAGGAACTGAACTCCATTGCCAATCGATGAAGAGCGTGTGGGACGTGGAACTGATTCAGTAAAAGGCTCAAAATCAAGCTCAAGCACATAGTGATCGTCAGTCCTGCACCAATAAAACACGAGAAATATAACTTGAAGACTTGAAAACAAGATCAGATTCATAAAATTACAAAAATATATGCTTACTTTCCATCAACAAGTTGTTCCTTAAAGCGGAGGTATTCAGATACAGTTAACTGCTCCACATTAAGTTCATAGACATTAACGCGAACATATTCCCAAACTCCAGGCCTTGGACGAATTGCTATAGCAACAAAGGGTGGAACAACTATAGCTTCCTACCACAAAAGAAAACAAACTACATTTAAGAATAAAATGGAAAGTGTAAGAATATGGAAAAATAACCAAAGACCCATTTTCAAAATCCACTAGCCATTTCTATCAGGCCTCTTGTATAAACTTAACTTGTCATGGACACAAGGGAACAAAGGAAGTATTGAATAAATGATAATATAATCCTTCAAATGATAATGATAAGCTATAATTAATGGTTATTTGTGACCTTGTTAATGATTAGTTATTTGTTTTGGGTTATTGGTTGATGGATGTAATTTGATTTTTTCATCGACAATCATTGTGTTCAAATAACTACGTAATGAAAATTTAAATTTTATTGTATTTTTCTAGGTTAATAAGTTAGCATATTAGTGTTTTGTCTAATTGATAAAATTAGTAGTTTATGTCACATAAAAAAGGCATAACATTTGCAGTTTAAGAATTCATTGTATCCTTTCAGTCAAGGCCCCAAAAACATCCAAGACGGCCATGAATTTTAGATCAATACATAATTTGCCAAATAGCTTTCTAGAAGCTCAAAATCACCCATTAATCAAACAATTATTCCCTATAGTTTGTCATAAAATGAAGTCTAAGATCATAAACTAGTATATCATTATTTGTAATACAAGAAAATTCCCAAAAGCTAAAACAAATGTTTTGCTAAAATAGTCAAGAATCAAGAACAAGTTGACATTTCAGAAGTTTGCTTACTAAATTCAACCATGAAATACAAGCATACCATATAATCCCATATCACTTTCAACACCATTAGCATGCACAACCACACCTTTTTTGGCTCAAATTGAAATTGACCTAAAGACAATGATTCCTCAACATCAAAGACATCATTTTTATTGACATACAATTCCTAATTCTGCTCAAAGACAAGTTAATGATTTCTAGGAACTACAACTTGCAAGTTGCAATCCGTGTAGTTCTTACAAAGGATAATCTTAAGTAAATATGTGGGCCCCAATTTCCATAAACAACACTAGCTCAATCTAGAACAACCCAAGTTTCTCCATTTTTTATATCTCACTTTCCGTACATCAGTGTCACAACTCACAACCCATTAAACCCCACAATTGCTAATGATCCATGGTTTTATGTATGTTAAAAGGTCAAACTTGTCTCATTACACATTAGTGCCAAAATTAATAAAACCCTCCATAAATTCATGGTTATCCACCATTTAAAAGTTATTTTCCCTTTTCATATAAACAGATGGTGTAATTCATAATTGGAAGATACAATTATACAATTATGACATGGATTTTCATATACAATTTCTTATACAATTCATATACAATTGTACCATTTTATTATCCTAATTCTTAATCCTAATAACATTAAGTAGCAAACAATAGTTTGGCAATCTCATAAATACGAAACTTTAAGTATATCAAATTTTATATGATTACTTTTTATTAGAAATTGGCATTTCCAGATGCAAAATTCATAGAATAGAGCATACATCACCATATAAAACTTGTTCTTTTCTATTTATTAAAGGAAAATTATTAATAATAAAAAATCTCACCTTCACATTAATTTATAAATTACCGGTTTGTATAATTTATTTATCTAAAATACTTTTTAGATATTATTTTCTTTGCCCATTAATATCGGTTTTCCTAGCCTTTCTATTGGTGCATATACGTCAAACTTAAATAAAATTTAAAATGGATAAAGGATATAAAATTAAACTGTTCTATATTATTCAAAAGGTAGTATTATTTCCAAAAAAAAAAGGTAGTATTTTTATCATCCCAAAATATAAAATGTAATTTTTTAACCTTAATTTTCTTTATAGAACAATTTAACTAAAACGTCTCCCAATGAGACGCATTTCATACATGGAAAAAATTGTTCAACTAATATATTTATTAGCATATGGACTCCTTATTTTGAAGTCCTCTCAAATGAGCTCTTATGTTCGGGATAGGGTGAACGCCCGTCTCGCCCAACCTCTACCCAAATGGGGCCATGTCGCCAAAATCAAACAAAACTCTTAGCCTAAATCATCAAAACAGAGCATGAACAGATTCAAAGCTAAAACAAACAAAAAAAGAAAGAAAAAAACCTGGGCAGAGCGAAGAACTTCATTAAAAGGACCATCACTAAGAATTTGTTTGCCTTTATCTTCACCGATTACATTTTCAAGTCCATCAATCAGATGATGCGGTTGTAATAAACATTTTCCCTGTGCCACATACCTACATACATACATCATCTCAATTAACATTTGCCAAACAAAAATTAACAAATTCTTTGAAGCACCTATTCAATTTCAAAAAGTACGACAGTTTTTACACTAGGTAACTTAATATTATTATTAGGTTTCCCAATTTTTTTGCCCAAGCTCTCCGAGAATCGTAACCATACGGAGGCGCTTTATGCACCATACTTTATACAAAAACCTAGAAAACAAAAAAAGAAAAGAAAAAGTACGAAGAATGAAACCTGGAAAGAAGAGAAACGAGTTCGTTTCGATGAACAGAAAGAGTATCTTCAACTCTTTCCCTCATACTGGGACTCTTTGTAAGTTTAGGCGCCATTGATGAAAAAGGATTAGTATTATTTTGTGGAGAATCCGGAAAAACAGCAAAGTTTTATAGAGAGAGAAATGTGATGAATGGAGAAGAAGAGGAGAGAGAAAAAATGGAGGAAATTTGCAGAGGAAAAAGAGAAAGACGGTGGTTTGTAAGAGGAACAAGTGGCGGAATAAGGGTATGTTTGGGAAAACAATGAACTTAGTGGGGAACTGTCCAGTGTCGTGTGACATTTTGGGATTATGATTGTCATTTCTTTATTGTTTTCATCATTCGAGTTCACGCCTTATCTTGACAGACCGTTTATAGTATAAACGCCTCTTAAAAACCCAGTTCATATCTCTCTTTTATCTTACAAAATCACCAATCAGTTTTTTTTAAAAAAATTATAAATTGGGTCAGCCCAAAACTTGAGATGTCTATTGTATAGACGGTCTCAAGTAAGAATTTGTGATTCGAGTTTAGTTCCTCCGTTCTGAAATACTCGATACATTTGAGTTATGGGTATTATTTATTGTTCAAGCTTATTTTATATACTTCCTCTGTTCCATCGTACTTGTTACATTTAACTTTATTACGCAATCCAATTTACTATTTTGTTCATTTATATGTCAAATTATACACATTTAAAAAATATGAAAAGTCTATATTATGAAAATATGCGATTAGACGATTCAAACAAGATCTCACATGACTATTTTATTACTTACATATTAGCCGCAATATATAAAATAAACTTAAACAATGAATAGTGCCCAAAAACAAAATGTAGCAAATATTTCGGAACGGAGGAAGTATAACGACTAATGTGTAGGAAAAAATATAGTCAAGTGGAATCTTGTTAGAATCGTCTGATTGCATTCTTTCATAATATTAAACTTTTATAATTTTTAGCTAAGTGTAGTTTAAGATATTAATAATTAAAGTTGTGCATTGGATTGCGTAAAAAGGGACATGTAGCAAGTACTTAATTTTTTATATTGAATTAAATTAGAAGTATATATATTTACTTTTTAAGGTAATGTTTTATAATTTTAAGGTGATTATTGTATAATTATAAAAGTAATTAATTTGTATTTAGAAAAAATTAATTAATTTTAAATTGTAAATTTTCATTATGATATCATAACATTAGACCTTATTGATAAATTTTAGGAGTACTGAGAATAAACAGTGATGAAACTTGAACAAAATTTAAGGGGCAGAGTTAACAAAAAATTGAATTCAAGTAAATCATCATCATCATACCCAGTGTATCCCGCTCAAAGAAAACTTGATCAGGGTCTGGGGAGGGAGGAACGATGGTTTGTTCATACCCATAAAGAGAGTGCGATCAAAGAGTCCTCCGGGTCGAGAACGGTCTTCTAGCAAGAGGAACCTGCAGTTGGCAAATAGAATAGAAGCACACACGCAAAAACAAAGATAAGATCAAAGAAACAGGTAAAAAGCGACAAAAAGGCAAAGGATAAAGACGAACGAGGGGGTAAAGGGACAGGTTTACTAATCTAGGACTTGGATAAGGCGCCGCCAACTGGCCCTATCCCTGGTCAGGTCCTTGGAGAGGTGAAGTTCATGCATATCACTTTTGATTTGTTCCTCCCACGTTCTCTTAGGTCGTCCTCGACTTCTCTTACCCTCCACTATGATGCATTCGATCCTTCTTACTGGGGCGTCATGTGTCTTTCTCTGCACATGCCCAAACCATTTCAACCTGTTCTCCCGCATCTTTGCGGAGATAGATGCAACCCTTAACGTCTCCCTGAACTCCTGGTTTCTTATCCTATCCAACATAGTCTTACCACACATCCACCTCAACATACGCATCTCCGTTACTTCCATCCTCTGTTCGAAAACCTTCTTTACGGGCCAACATTCTGTCCCATATAACATCGCCGGCCTAATCGCAACGCGGTAAAATTTACCTTTTAATCGCCTCGAAAACTTTTTATCACAAAACACCCCGGTTGCTGCTCGCCACTTAAGCCAGCCCGCTTGTATACAATTAGTAACGTCTCCATCAATCTCCCCGTCGCTCTGAATCACAAAACCCAAATATTTAAACTTGGACGTACACGCAACAACTTCACCTCCTATGGTTACCTCTTGCTCCCCTAGCGATTCTATCCCACTGAAATTGCATCGCAGGTATTCTCTCTTTGTACGGCTTATGCGCAACCCCTTTCCCTCCAAGGCTTCTCTCCACTCTCCCAATTTACTATTAGCCTCCTCCTTAGTTTCTGCGGCCAAGACTATATCATCGGTGAAAAGCATGCACCATGGTACGGTCTCCTAGATGGATTTAGAGAGCTCTTCCATAATGACCGTAAAAATGAAAGGACTTAATGCTGATCCCTGATGTAGTCCCACATTAATTGGGAAAGACTCAGTCATACCCACTGGTGTATGTATGTTAGTCGCCACTCTGTCATACATGTCCTGTATTACCTCGATGTATCTTTGTGAAATACCTCTATTCTTGAGGCTATCCGAAACCAGGCTTCGTGGTATGCTGTCATACGCTTTCTCCAGATCAATGAATACCAGATGCAAATTCTTCTTTCGCTCCCTATACTTTTCCATCAATCTCCGCAAAATATGGATTGCCTCGGTGGTTGATCTTCCCAGCATGAATCCAAATTGGTTCTCCCTAATTACCGTCTCTTGTCTAATTCTTTTCTCGATCACTCTTTCCCCATAGTGTGGCTTAGAAGTTTGATCCCTCTATAGTTCTCGCAACCTAGTGCGTCACCCTTGTTTTTAAATATTGGGATAAGTGTGCTAACCCTCCATGCTTCGGGCATCTTCCTGGTCCTCAGGATGACATTAAAGAAGTTAGTAAGCCACTGAATACCTTTTCTCTCCTAAACTCATCCACACTTCAATCGGAATGTTATCCGGTCCGACTGGCTTTGATCTCCCCATTTTTTTGAGAGCTTCTCCTACTTTCGCCGTGGTAATATCGATAATCGACCCATGCTCCTGTTCTCTTTGGAGGTATGATGCTTGTTGAATTTCCTCCTCTCGGCCCCTTGTCTCATTGAGTAGTTGGGAGAAATATTGGTAAAATATAGTCAATTAATACAAACAAAAAATATAACGTAAATTTTGAATCAAAATAAAGCTCGACGGTCTTTTAGCACTTCTAAATCATCTATAATATCATTGACACTATATGTATTCGCTATTTGATCTAAATGTACATTACTAAACTATCAGCAAGAAAATCGTTGCCCATTTCATTACGGAATCCTTTTTTTTAGTATTTTTAGATTTGATTTTTTTTATGGGTTTTAGTGATTAAAGTATTAACTTATTCAAACTAATTATTAAATAAAAATAAGAAAATTCAAAAAAAATATAAAACAAACACTTTTCCTTTAATTGTGGATAGTAAGCTTAATTTTAGAGTTTGTCAATTTCTCTCAATCGCTTGCTTCTTTTTTCGTTTTTTTCAATTATTGTTAAATGATAATTTCATTCTTAATTTGATAATGTATTATTAATTATAAGATTCTTGTAATTTATTTTATTTATTCTCTTCTTTTAATTATGTTGTTTTTATTTGGTGGACTAAGATTATAAAAAATATATAATGACCTTATATATTAAAAAAATTTGCCGAAAATCTAGAGGAGCGAAGCCCCTACCCGCCCCAACAAATTTCCGCCATTGGGATAAAGTAACATTATATACTCCCTTCAATTCACAACTATTGTCCCATTTTCTTATTGGGTAAGTTCACCTCAAATGACTCAGTTTTATTTTTAGTCATGATTTTTTTACCTAAATACCCCATATTCAGTAATGACCAAAATACCCCACTTTTACTACTTACAATACACCAACTACCACCTTTACAATTAATTTAATTAATTAAAATATCCCAACTACTATCTTTTTGGTGGACTCCATCAACTTTTATTATCCGTGCCCAACCAAATGAGACAATAAATATATATTAAAGGGAGTATTTTAAATTGAGGATAAAGTAAAAATCTCTTATTTTCGAAAAAAAATAAAACAATTTTTGAGTTTTGTCCATCGGCTCCACCGTTGTGCTTCGCTGCTTCTACTGGCTATTTTAGGAATCTATTTGATTGCTTGTGTTTTGGCTTTAATGCTTTCTCGGATCCTCTTAATTACACATTTGAAGAGTATCATGAATCTCTTTCTAATAACCGTTTTAAGTCGAGAGACTCTTTGGTCATAACTCACATCCTTTTTTAGGGATATGAGTTGTCGTTTTTTTTTCTTCTTAGACTCTTATCATAGTTTCTATGAACGAGATATATTAGACATGAAAATGATGATTGAAAAGTATGATCATGACTTAGTGATCAATTTAGTGCACTAAGACTTGAAGCAAAACTTGGTTAGGGGCGAGTAAGAGCTTTGCCCCTCTAAGATTTTCGGCAAATTTTTTTAATATACAAATGTTATTTTATATTTTTTTTTATAATTTTAGTCCAATAAATAAAAGTAAAACAATTAAAGGAAGAGAATATCTGAAACATAATAATAATAATAATAATAATAATAATAATAATAATAATAATAAAAGAATCTTATTAGCAATAATGACTTATCAAATTAGAAATAAAATTATCATATTTTAACAACTGAAAAAAAAGGAAAAAAGTAGAAAGGGATAGGGAGGAAATTGACAAAATCAAAAATTAAGTTTACTATCCATAATTGAAAGATAAACATTTGTTATGTATTTTAATTAAATTTTCTTATCTATATTTGATAATTAGTTTGAATAAGGAACGACTTGAATCACTGAAAACTCATACAATAAAATAATCTATTATGAAGATATATAGTAAAGACAAGACTTCAAAACAAAATGGACGGCGATTTTCTTGCTGATAGTTTAATAATATACATTTAGAGGACAAATAGCAAAGATATGTAGTGTCAATGAAATTATAGACAATTTTAAAGCGTCGAGCTTTACTTTGATTTAAAATTTACATTATGATTTTTGGTTGTATTGATTAGTTGTATTTTAGTTGAATTCAATTTTTTCGTTAACTTCGCCCCCTTAACATTTTGTTCAAGTTTCACCACTGACTAAGATTTTATGTTTGCAATAAAGATTGATATATATCATTTAAATGAAAGATTAAATCCCCTTTCTTTGATAATTTTTTTATTTAATATTAAAAAAACATTAAGCATTTAAAGTTAATTTTACAAATAGTGGAATTTTTTCATAACATGTCATAACGTGATATTTGAATATTCTTAACTACTTAGTGAAAATCTTAATTCACCAATACTATTAACATATGTTTGAATTTTCTTCATTAACATATGTTTGAAAGATTACGATCTGAAATACTTGCTACTGATGATGACATATTCAGCGGAAAAATATTACTATCAGTAGTAAGTAGCATAATAGAACAGAGAAAGTATAATATATTTTTTTATTCCATATTCTTATCTTATTCCTAGCAAACTAAAAAGTGGTGCAACTAATAAGTTAGAGGGTAATCTATGTGCTCAAGACACACTGATTATTGTTTTATTAGGATAAAGATGATGTTGCTAGTGGAAGTTGGTGGCATGATGAAAGGTGTTGATGAACATTTCCCTCTTTTACTCGTTTTTATCTTAATACCTAATTATTTTTAGTTTTATTTTTAAAAAAATTACCGTGAATAATACAGCCTTTTGTTAATTTCTCTATAATAATACAAATTTTTGATTAACCATGAATAATACCAACTTTGGGGTGTTTTTTCCAAAAATAATACCAACTTTAGTTTATTAACTAATTTACTAATTTTTTTGGTCATATAATCATCTATAGTTTGATTTTTAACATGTTATGTATATTCTAGGGAAACATCCCCATAAGTTGGTACTCCCTCCGTTTTTTTAAGTCCTTCCACTTTGGGTTTTTCACAAATATTAAGGTAGATAGAATCTTTGGGTTGTAGTTGGTATTATTTTAATTAAATAGTAATGTGACGTAACGATTGTATTGGAAGTATGAGAGAAAAATAATTAAATAGTAGTGTGAAGTAATGATTATATTGGAAGTATGAGAGAGAAAATAATTAAATAGTAGTGTGAAGTAAGGAAAGTGGGGTTTTAAGGGGTAAAAGTGGGATGAAAACTTTCTAAAAATAAAAAGTATTCTAAAGTGGAAGAACTTAAAAGAACAGAGGGAGAATTATTATAGAGAAATAAGCAAAAGATTATATTATTCCTGGTAAATTTTTCTTATTTTTTTAAATTTTTATTTTTGTTTATGTATTTTATTTTTATTTATTTATTTACTATTTATTGTTAATTATAATGTGTGTTATAAATTACAGGTTTCACTTTAATCGAAGAGATATAAATGACACTTTATGGTCCTATGAACAATTTCAAAAGTGTTTAATATTTCAAAAGTGTTTCATCGAACTAACACTTTTTTATTTCAAGCATTTTTCTAATGTATAATTTACCAAAAAAACACTAAGAATAATCTAATTTATTAATTATTGATCAATCATGAATAATTTCAATTTTATGGATATTTTTTTGGAGTAATATCAGGTAACCTAATGATCTGGTATGGTAGGTAATTTTCGAAAAAAAAGTAAATTCAAAATTGATGTATGATCAGAGAAAATTTTTGAAAATTTACGTTAAAAAATTTTGAATAATAAATAAAATCAAAAAAAAATTTAACTATTTTTTTACAATTTTTTAAATATTTTTTAAGAAAAAAATTAAAACTTGCTATAGCATATCATTTATTTACCCAAGTTTACGCTAGGCAAATACTTTTAAAGTTGAGATTATTCATGGTTAATTAATAGGTGGATGGAATTATTATAGAAAAATCATGGAAATGTTATGGATTATCTAGGACAATTTTTCCTGAAATTTTAAGTATGATAAACGTACTCTCTCGTTTCTGTATAGATTACCAAAATGTTTAACCTAAACTAATGGTTGCTAAACAAAACACAATAATAGAAAAACTAATTATATAACACTAAATTTACACCAATTATATCTAAAACAATTTCATCCACCTAAATTCTCTATAGATTTTATTTTGTTTTTGGAAATTTTTTTTTGCCTTCCATTAGAAATTCATAATCCTAGAACAAATTGTTGCATAGTCATGATGACAATAATTGTTCTTGTATTATGCCTAATAATTTCATCAACATACATTGTTGAAGGTAGAAATAATAAAGAAAAAGTTGGCCTTGCAAATGTAGCTCCTTTGCCTATAGGTGGTGTTTTTGATGTTACCAAATACCATGCTGTTGGGGATGGTTCGGATGATACCGAAGAAGGGGAATCTTCCAATGCTATGGTATACAATTTTTGCATATTTTCTTTGGGGTTGAGTCGAGTCGTACTTCAGCTTCTTTCGTTGCAAGAACTTCTCTTGCTTTTTCTCGAGTTGAGGGATTTTTTGGTCGCACTCTTCTTTTAAGTATGAGTTGTCGCCATTCTTTCTATTCTAGACCCTGCTCATGGTTTTCTATGGGCGGTATACACTGGGTATGATCAGGGTCGTCGATTAGTAAGGGCAAAGCGGGCTATCTCCTAGGGCCCCAAATTTTTTAGAGTCAAAAAAACTAATTTTTATGTATATAAGTGACATTAATTTGAATTATATAGTATTTATTATAACTTACATTTTTTGCTAATTAATATAAGTTTTTAGTGTTTTTTTATAATGTAGTTTAAATATAAACAATAAAAAACAAAAGGTATACTATATATTATGCGTTACGTCTTAAGTCTTTAGGGGTCCTTTTTTATTTTTTGTGATTTGAAACCCATAAATGAACGAGACCGTCGTACTCATTTTGATTAATTAAGCTAATTTTTTGAATAATTTTATGTATTGTGTTTTCGAATATAATGTAATAAATTTAACTATATAAAGATAATTGATATAAAGTCCAATAGCATAAATGATAGAGGTATTATTAAAGTATAAGCTTTAACTATATTGTCATATTATGTCTTTGATAAATATCATAAAAAAAAAATAATGTATGGAATATTGAACATATTTTTTTAAGAATATGCGGGATATAGGATATTGAAATTATTATACAATCAAATAATCACAAATAAAAACAATAAATATGCAATTAAATTTTTGTTAATTTCCGTTAAGATCACCATTTTGACGTTTCTATAAATGTTGGTTCTTATCTTTATAATTTTTCCTAAACATTTGACAGCGTTGATGAATTAAACATCAAAATGGTGAATTAAACATTTAAGAGCATAAAAATAATTTAGGGTAAATTATAAAGACAACAACCAACACTTAATTAGGGTAGAAACATTAAATGGGTAAATTAAACGAAACTTGACTAGAATTTCACGAAAAATGCCACGACAGTTAGATGAGGCATAAACAAGATACTACCATGTGAAAAAATCTTACAAAAGTGTTACCACTAGCGTTTCATGAAAGTTCAATGAAATCTACCAATGTGAAATTTCACTAAATTTATTAACCTAGATTTTAAATTTTGACAAATCAAATAGACTTTCTTTTAAACCTATTAAGGACCCTATACCCATCAGATCCGGAGAGTCTGGATCTGGATCTGAAAATTTTAGACCCTTAGAGTTCAGATTCGGGTCTGAATCCATAAAAAATAAAAGGGTGGCCAAACACGCTCCAAACCCACCCCATGACCATCCCTAATCGACAGCATTGAACAAGGCTACATCCGCATTTAATTTATTGTCTAAAAACAAGGCTAGATCCGGAGAGTCTGAATCTGGGTCTAAAAATTTTAGACCCTTAAAGTTCAAATTCGGATCTGAATCCATAAAAAATAAAAGGGTGGCCAAACAGGCTCCAGACCCAATTCATGACCATCCCTAATCGACAGCATTGAACAAGGCTCCATCTGCCCTTAATTTGTTGCCTAAAAACAAGCATATATATATATGAATTTCAGGGATTTATTCAAGCATGGAGGGCAGCATGTGATAGTAGTGGAGTAACAAGAGTAATAATCCCAAAAGGGAATTTTGTAATAGGTCCAGTTCTATTTAGTGGGCCATGCAAATCAAAGGTAACAGTAGAGATTCAAGGAAATGTATTGGCAAATACAGATATAAGTCTATACCCAGAACCATTTGTGATCATGTTTGAGAATGTGAATGATGTTACACTTACTGGTAATGGTATTGTGGATGGCCAAGGGGCTAAACATTGGGGGAATAATGATTGTTCTGCCAATCATGATTGTGCTCCTCTTCCTACTGTAAGAATAATTTACCCCTATTTTCTCTTTTTTTTTTCTTTCTTAATACTTCCGCTGTTTTGTTTTACTTGCTACAAATGCATGGACGCACATATTAAGGAAATACTTCCTTCGTTTCATAATATTTCCTCCGTTCCATATTAGTTGCACCATCTGCTTTTTCACACTCTCCAATGTATAAATTGAATCTTTAATATCTCTAATTATATATATCGAAAAATTATAAAAACTCAAAATTAATAAACTTTGTATCGAGACGATTCAAATAAGATCTCATATGACTATGTTTTAACTTTTAGATTACCGACAATATGAAAGTCAATTTGCTTAATGGATAGTACCACAGTCAACAATGTTGCAAGTAAAAAAGAACGGATAAAGTACTTGCTACATTTTCCATTTTTGACAATTTCAAATTACTTGTTACATTTCTATTTTTAGTAATAAAACAATCATAAAAATATCTACTTTATCCCTATTTTTATCCTACTCTACCTCACAAACTTTTTTTCCTCTTCAACTAAGAAAAAGTGGAGGATATAATTGTACTTTACTCCCTCCGTCCCTATGAGATAATAGCAAAGAGAAAAATGGTGAGAATTAAGAAAATGGTAATAAATGAAGAGAGAGAATAAATTGTGTGGATGAAATTAAAAGAGAGTTAAAATGTATGGATGAAATTAAAAGAAAGTGGTGAGCCATAATCCAAAAATAGAAATGCTGCAATTTAAGTGGGACGGACGAAAATAGAAAATGGTGCAAATTCATAGGAACGGAGGGAGTATATGTTTTGTCCATCTTTTCTTAATTTTCGTGTCCATGCAAATGTAGCAACAAAAGCATAACAGAGGAAGTATTGTGCAATTATTATGAGCATGTGGGGGTTTCTTTTTAGTGATTTTTTTTAATATTATTTGATGAAAAATGAAAAAGAAAAATAGGTTTTTTAGATTATTGAGAATATTATAAACATTAAATAATGATAGGTATAAAAGTTAATGAGATATATAGTAGGATAAAAATAGGAGTAGGTGAAACTTTAAATGATTGTTTTTTACTAAAAAATGAAAATGTAGCAAGTAATATGAAACATCCCAAAATAGAAAATGAAGCGAGTATTATAGAACGGAGGAAGTATAATAATAGATGATCAATCCGTGTTATATGAGAAAGTCTTATCATGAGACGATTCCATACAAGTAAGCCCATTTCTTTAAGTGATTACTTTAAAGTTATACTTCTTTCCTTTCAATTTACTTGCAACGTCCAACGTTTGCTTTTTTATGCAATCCAATGCACTAATAAAATCCTTAATATTGTTAGAGTATATAGTATATATTGATAAGACTAAATAATTTACACCATTATATTGTTTCAAGTAGTGAGACTAGCTAGTTGTACATATATTGATCCATGCTGCAATTTTAAACCGTAATATTTATTTATGTCTATTTGTTACTAGTATAAATGCTTGAGGTCAAAACCGTAACATATAAGCTTTTTTCCACTGGTAATTGTTAATAAAAATTATATGGGCTTGAATAGTCCATAAAATTTCACAGGACGAACAACACTTTGGTGGAAGGAGTGAAATCAATAAATCCAATGTTTTTTCATATGTTTGTAAGCAACTGCCAAAATGTGACGATACGTGGGGTGAAGTTAGAAGCTCCATTTAACAGTCCTAACACGGATGGAATTCACATCGGTAGCTCAGAATTTATTACCGTTGCTAACACCATAATCGGCACAGGTGATGATTGTGTCTCTATTGGTCATGGTTCTAAAAATATTGATGTTCTTGGTGTCACTTGTGGCCCCGGACATGGTATCAGGTAATTTTTTCCTTAGCTTTTTTACTCTCGTAATATGTATTTATATTTTTTAGGAAAAATTACCGTGAATAATACAACATTTTGTTAATTTTCCTATAATAATACGAACTTTTGATTAACTATGAATAATACCAATTTTGGGGTGTTTTTTCCTAGAATAATACCAATTTTAGTTTATTAACTAATTTACTAATTTTTTTGGTCATATAATTACCTATAGTTTGATTTTTAACATGTTAGGTATATTCTAGAAAAATACCCCCATAAGTTGGTATTATTCATGGTTAATCAAAAGTTGGTATTATTGTAGGGAAATAAGCAAAAGATTGTATTATTCCGAGTGATTTTTCCTATTTTTTATTTATATTTGTTATGATTGTGTTTTTATTGTCATAGTGATAAGAACATACTGAAAAATCGTTCAAGATTGACAATTTTAAGGGGTTTTAAATTGAGTTGTATGATTAATTAGTTGTTTTTAAAATCAACTTAAATCATTAATTTGTGAAACCGACTGCTTCATATCTCGAAAATATCATCATTTAGATCTTGTTAATCTTATAATTAGTCGGTTAATTAGAAACCATTCAAAAAAAATGTCCTATATTGATTTGGAAAATTGTTTTCACACCAACTAATAATTCAGGGTCGGCCTTAAGGGTGGGCAAAAGGGTCATCGCCCAGGCCCCATGTCAAAAAAGCAAAATTATTGGTTGTTGAAGGTCCATATAGGTTATAAATTGCAAAGGAAAAGGGCCCCAATGTGCTATTTCGCACAGGGCCCTAAAATATCTAGGGCCGACCCTGACTAATATTTCTTAAATTTCTACCAAAATTTTCCTAGAATTTGAATATTTAAAAAGTTCAATGTCCTAATCTTTAAATTAATCCATAAATAATACACCTTTTGTTTTTTTATGTTTGTCCATCTTATTATAACGAGTAGTTTTAAAAATTTTATCGACTTTTATGTATTTTCCATTTTTGAAAATTTTTTTTCCCAAATAAATCCTCATAATCCCTTCCATTTTCCCCAAATATATTCTCCCTATATCCATGACAATGATAATTTTCTTTTTTTTTCTTTATTTTATCTTTAATTTAAAAGTCTTTTTTCTCTCATGATACCAATACAATCATTACTTCATAGTACTATTTAATTAAAATAGTAAATAATACACACTTACTACAAAGATTCTAGGTTTCTTAATTTGTGTGAAAAATTCATAGTGGACAATCTTTTAAGAACGGAGAGAGTAATTTATAAGAGAAGGTCTCAGTAAATAACGGTTATTTATAATGTTAATAAATCACCTTTATGTGTTAGGATGTAAATTGTGATGGGGTGAGAGTTTTGTTATTTTAATTTATCTTTTTTAATTTTATTTATTTTAATATTATTTTTTATAGTGATTTACAAATCACATCTTTATCTTTTATAATATTGATCAATAAGTTAATGTATGTATGTTTAATAGTGTGGGGAGCCTTGGGAAGTACAAAGATGAGTTAGAAGTAGTAGGGGTGGTAGTTAAGAATTGCACCCTAAGTGGAACAACAAATGGTGCAAGAATTAAGTCATGGCCAGGGAATAAGCCTAACAAAGCTTCAGCAATCACATTTGAAGATATAATAATGGATCATGTTAAGAATCCTATCATTATTGATCAACAATATGGGAAAAAAGCAAGCTCTGAGGTAACAACTACTTTTTCTTTTTTTTTTTTTTTTTTTCCATCTGGTTCGACCATTTGATTTTCGAATCGATGATTAGATCATGATAGATGGTAACTTATTGAAATGAGTGTTTTATAACTAGTTAATTCTACTAACTGATTTGACCAATTGACTTTTAAACCGCTGCTAGAAGCAGCTTGTTCAAAAACAACTTATTAATAACAAGTTGTTTCAACCTGCTAATTTATTAAATACTAATTGTAGGTGATTTGATCACTCAACCATCTATTTGTGTCAAAATAAGCTAAAATTAATGCCAATAAGGTAAAATTATTGTCCAATAAACTATTTTACCAAACGCTTTCATTTATTTACAAATCAATACTTCATCCATTCTGTTTTACTCGCTACACAAGAGCTTTGCACAAGAAATCGAAAACAGATTTCATTACATTAAAAAGACCATTATAACTCTTAAAAAGATAGATGTAGGAGTTAATAACGTATGAGGTTAAAAAAAACATGGGCAAAATAAACATCTCATGTGAAGATTATACTGATGTGCACCTAATGATCCAAATGAATACCTCTAATAACCCCTACGGTTAAAATCATGAAATCGCCACTTAGACAAATTCAGTCTTAATTGATATACAATATGTTTGCATGGTTATTCTTGAGCCAAGGGACTCTTTGACCGCACTCTCTTTTATGGGTATAAGCTGTCGTCTTTCTTTTCTCCCCAAACACTAAACATAGTTTTTCTATAAACGGGTTACACTTGATATAATGATGATGCATGGTTATCTACCCTAGACCCTGGCTATATAAGCAGAATTTATCGAGCATAATGATGATGATGATGATGCATATTTGTCTAACACGAAAACTTGGACGAGACAGTTTCATTAGGAGACTGTCAATTTGGGCTGGCCCAATTTGCGTGTGTAACAACATTTAAATTTTCTGGATATTTATCAATTTTGACCTTAAAGATATCAATTTTGAATATTGATACTTATAAGGTTAAAACTGATACATTTAAAATCAAAATTGAAAAATGCTCAGGTTGTTACACGCGCGAATTGAGCCGACCCAAATTGACGGTCTCATTATGCGGTCGTCTTGTCCAGAGCAGCTGTTTGTCCAATTAAAAAATGTAAAAAGTCGATGTTGTAGGCATCTCATGTGAAGATTAGTGATGTGCACTTCAGAAATATAAGAGGAACCTCAGCCACAACAGAATTGGTGACTTTTGATTGCAGCCCATTATTGCCTTGTACGGACATTGAGGTTGCTGATGTTAGCCTAACTTTTGATGGTAAAGCAGCCATTCATAAAAAGCTTCCTCTTACTAAGGCTATTGGTAGTGTAGTTAATTGCTTAAATGCCAAAGTTGTTTTCAAAGGAAAACATGATGGAATTAATTGTTAGTAAATATACAATTTTTTGTACAAAATTAACTTTTTTTTTATGTTTTCTTTTGATTATAATGATCAACAATTAATACCCATAATGGAGATACTATTTTCTTAAAAATAAAAAATATTCTTAAAAATTAAAAGTAAAAATATTAAAGAGTCATACGACATTTACAAAGTACATAACAACTTTAATCAAATATAATTCAAAATTAATAAAACTATGATCGTTGTGTATGAGATTGAACAATTCTGAATATTCTCTTTCAAATTGTTGTTTGATTCAACATTTTACAAGGGAGTCTTTCGATTGTTGTACACTTGAGGTATAATTGAATTCAATGTTGTTGATGAATATAAAAGTATATGTTATAGTGATGAATATAGTTTAATTATGTTGTGTTGTTTTTTACACGTTTTACTGTATGTTTATAAAATTTGGATTTTTTTTTTTGAAAAACTATGTTAGAGTTATTCATATTACAACAATTATTAAATACTATGATATCTTTGATGTAAGATTATTTTTATTTTGAGTTATACTATTATTATTGTAATTAGTGGTTTATTGTAATATCTGTTATTGACGATTCTAATCTTATTTTATCAAAAGAACTTGTTTTTTGATCTCTAATTGTAAATCTAGTATGAGAATCGCTATACTAGCTTTTCTTATTGTATTGAAAAGTAATAGGCAAAAAGCTACTTCCTCCCCTTTTTTTTTTTATGTTTCACTTTAGGTTTTTCACAAATATTAAGAAAAATAGAATCTTTGGTGGTAGTGGGTATTATTTCAATTATGAGAAGGTCTTAGTAAATAACAGTTATTTGTGAGGTTAACAAATCACCCTGATGTGGTAGAATTTGATAGGTTGAGAGTTTTGTTATTTTAATTTATCTTTTTGGATTTTGTTTATTTTATTATTATTTTTTTTGTCTTTTTATGGTGATTTACAAATCACGGTTATTGATTAGGATTTTTTGTTTCAATTATACAGTAGTGGGAAGTAATGATTGTATTGGAATTATGAGGGAAAAAATAATTAAATTGTAGTGTGAATTAATGATTATATTGAAAATATGAGAGAGAAAATAATTAAATAGTACTGTAAAGTTAGAAAAGTGGGGTTTTAAGGGTTAAAAATGAGCTGAAAACTTTCCAAAAATAGAAAGTATTTTAAAGTGACAGAACTTTTGAAACTACTCATCATAGTAAGGTGGAAGAACTTAAAAAAACGGAGGGAGTATTCTTTATAGTGAATTTCTTAGAAGATAAATAATTTTAACAAATTGTAATTCTCTCCTATAACAATAATTGGAATTTAAAGCGTTGTATTTGAAATAATTTTAACCTGCTACAATATATTACTTGCATCCTTCAAATTAAACATATATAGTGTAGTTTTAGAGATATTCAATTTAGCGGACCAAGTCTAAACAGGCATTGATCCGCCTCAGTTTATTTAAAATTCACAAATTTAACTTGTTCCAATCCGATTTAACTCATTAAAATAATTTGACTCGTCGTCCTACCCTGACATGGCACAATTAACAACTCTATTTAATGCATATTGTATTTCTAAATAAAGCTTATTGACAAATTTTAGAATATGTGTCATATCCAATACTTATTTTGTCTCTTTAAGTTTGCATTATACGATTCAAAAAGTTTTTATATATTTGCATTTTAAGATGCAAAATTAAAAGGACAGAGGGTGTGTTATCATGAAGCTTGATAAGAATAATTAGAGGCCTTGAAAATAGAAAATGTTTATAAGAATCTATGAGATTTGATCTTATCAAAATTAAAGAAAATCAGAGAAAAATATTATTATCTGCATTGTTATTATGTCTCTTATCTTTAGATTTGGAAGACATTAATTCATCAACTTGTTATTCAATCAACGTGTTGATTGGTTCATCACATTACTGAGGAAAGGCGTCTTTCAATTGCAATTAATTCTATTCTATAACTATTACTAAAACAAAACACTGCTGACATCATCACCTTTTAAAATCACTTACGTGTCACCCCTCATTAAAATTTTCCCTCGATGACATCATTGTTATTATGATTATCTTTGACTTTACTATTTTCAAATTTTGAGTATAATAATTTATATTGATTATTTTTTTACTTTTTAATTTACATTATTTAATGTATTAAAAAAATATATACTATATTTCTTTTATTTCAATTATAAAATCTTTTTAATTTTATTTATTTAAGGGGTATCATTTAGTGTATTGGATATTTTGAGATGTAAAATTTATTTCTTATAATTTTAATTTCCGAATTTCTGAATTTATACAAATATGTTAAAAAATTTGATAAAACCGTGCATCGCACGGGCACTATCTAGTTGTCTATATAAATAATAACCATTCATGAAAAGTTTTATGCAAAGCAAAGTAAGAAATTGCAAAACAATAGTTTTTCGCACCTCATGTATCCCGCTCATAGATAAATCATGAGCAGGGTCTGGGCAAAAAGTCCCCTAACTCAAAGAAAAAAAAAAAAAAAGTTGCTGCAATGAAAAGAGTTGGATGAAGTTGAAGCCACCTATTCTTTGCATGCAGGTTTAGTCAATCCTGCCTAGAGGCGGTTATGGCTTGGCTTGGTTCTAATGTTCGAATTTCGTCGTTGAATAACCTAGCTGAAAAAAAATGGAGAATGACCACAACAAAGAAAAGGTCTTTTGCATCGCCCTGTGTAGCCTGGTTTATCAGATATGGCAAACCCGAAATGAAGCAATATGGCAAGCTAAAGTCAAAGCCATTGATACTGTGCTAAAGATGATCAAGTACGAAGTGAAGTCCCGCTCCACTCTTATTTGTATCAAAGAGAATGATAGAGATAGAAGTTGGATATATAAGACCATATATAATGTATAGTTTTGCCTTATATGGTTTCCTAGTTTATTTTTGAGACCCTCGCCTGATTTCCATGCACATGAAGAATGCGAGGAGGAAACCCTTTCTAGAAGGTGTGCCTTCTTAGCAATCTGATGCAAATTAGTCGAAATCAGGTAGTGTGGTCTAGGATGTCTTTGTACATGTTTGTATTTTGTTTCTTTATTAATAGAAATTTCTTTCATCTTCCAAAAAAAAAAAAACAAATGAGAAAAAGTCAGAGAACAAGAACATGGTCGCACCTTGCAAACCTAATTGACGTATCTCGTGATCGATTTTGCACCTCGCAAACTGATTTATCATTGGGTGCACACCTTGCGACTACTTTGTTTTTCTATGTTCGTGAATGAAGTTTTTGACATATAAACTTTATTCACAAAAACTTGGGTGAGACCGTCTCACTTGTGAGACGCGTCTTATTGGACAGACCCAATTGTATATATTTTTTTTACCAATTTTACAAATTAAATTGTCAATTTTAAGAGTTAAATGACCAATTTGAAGACTTAAAAGAACAATTTCAATAATTCAAAATTGACATTTTAATCATGGAATTTGACAATTTCAAGACTTAAAAGTACAATTTCTATACTTAAAAAATCAATCTCAAGACTTAAAAGACCAATTGCTAGACTTAAAATTACCATTTCAACTTTAAAGTAGGAGACTCAAATATTAATATTGATATTAAAAACTTTTAAATTGACCTTTTAAGTCTTAAAATTGGATTTTTAAGTCTTGAAATTGTCCTTTTAAGTCTTAAAATAAGTATGTCAGAATATTCTAAAAAACTTATTGGGCTTGAGCCGGTTGCACGAATAAGGTGATCTCACAGAAGAGTTTCTTAACTTTATTTATTGTACTTTCAAATTAATTCTTGAATGCACTAAATATCCAACAATTATATTAACTTTTTTCTGCGTGACATTCCAATAAATCATAATATCATATTTTCGACTTAGAAATTAATCCAAATGTTAAATAAGGATTTGTGAAATAGAAATTGTAAATGTTATTTTCTTTTAAATTATCATATAATTATATATACTTTCTCTGTCCCATTAGAATTGCAACATTCACTAGTAGAATAAATCTAATTTGCTGCTATTTATTTACTACTTAAATTTCAAACATAGCAAATAATGTAATTATTGCTACTGTTTTGACAATTCACAGCAAAAAATATTTTTTTGCTACTATTTTTAACATTAACAGCAAATAAAAAAACTTATTGTTGTTTTTCTATTGAACAATAGCAAAAAGCTATAAGACACGTCACTCACTTAACCCTCTTTTTTTCTCTCAGTTGAAAAACCTTACATAAATATTTACCCTTCTATTTACTCTGATTCTCTTCACACATAATATTTTTTATTTGTTGTGGTTCTTTAATTAACAGCAAAAAGCTTTTAGGTATTTGGTACCCCTTTATTTGTCGCATTTCCAAATTGAGCAGCAAATAAGCACATTTATATAGTAGCAAATGACGTTAATTCTACTAGTGATTTTCTCTTAAAAGCACTTACATAGATTTGTGTAATGTTGTAATTTCAATGGGACAGATGAGTACAAATTAAATGAACACACATTTAATTTGGCAACCTAGGACTTTAAATGAGAAAAGTGATATTTACCCCAACTGAGTTAAAACTCGATTCTTTTATCAATTGATGTTAATCATAATACAATTAGATTATTATATTTAATTTTAATGTAATTGTTGATCGCTATATAAGGGGTGTTTGATAAATGGCTGATAGCTGGTAGTTGATAGCTAATTTAACCAGTTGATATATTAACTGGTTTAACCAATTAATTTTGAACCTACACTAGTAGAATTAAGGTCATTTGCTACTATACAAATGAGTTTATTTGCTGCTCAATTTTGAATTGCGGCAAATGGAGGGGCAGCAAATAATCAAAAGCTTTTTGCTGTTAGTTAAAGAATCACATCAAATAAAAACTATTATGTGTGAAAAGAATCAAAGAAAATTGAAGGATAATTAGCAGTGTAAGGTTTTTCACTCGATAGAAAAAAGCAGCTTGAAGTAGATGACTTGTATTATAGCTTTTTGCTATTATTCAATAAAAAACAACAATAAGATTTTTTATTTGCTGTTAATTTTAAAAATAGTAGCAAAAAATATTTTTTTTGCTATGAAATTATCAAAACAGTAGCAATAATTACATTATTTGCTATGTTTGAGATTTCAGTAGCAAATAGATAGCAGCAAATTAGGTTTATTCTACTAGTGCTACTACTTTGAACAACTTATTTAAAAAAAAACTTAATCAAACAATAAGTTATTTCAACCAGCTAGTTTATCAAATATTAGCTTGGTTGATTTAACCACTTAATCTTATAAGTAAAAATTATCCAATATACTATTATGTCGTCTTAGAGCTTTACTCCTATTATATGTCTTCCTTGAATTTTATACCTTCTTTATAATTAGCAAAATATATTTATTATTATATTCCCTTTTTTATACCTATATTTTTCAATTCTCCCAACAAGCTTCAAAGAAAATATATAAGTTATAAGTATAGCAATTTAAATAAAAAAAGAAATATTATAAATTTTTAATGTTTAAATGAATTCTGAAACATGATTATAAATTAAATTATATATGTGTTATCTTGGTTCAAGATCACTTTTGTATACAAACATTTTTATAAGAGAACATGTACAAGAATCAACTCCTACTCAAAATTTCTAATAAGTGTTGTATATATATATATATATATATAGAATCTTCTCATAAGATTTGCTTATGTATAATACCAAATAATCCTTTTTTACCTCAACTTCTTTATTCACTTGTACATCTCAACAAAATTAATTACCTATAATAAATCATAATTTAGTAGATTAAAATAAAATTTTAGATGCTCTCTTGAGAGACCATCTTTTGTAAAGACGACTCTTAAAAGTCCAGCCCAAATCTATATTTAGAGTTGTAACAATATATATTTAGAATTGGACTGAGCTTTTAAAAGTCATTGTTACAAAAGACATTCTCAAGTAAGAATTTGCGATAAAATTTTAAGCACAATTTAAGCCATTATGGGCCCCACTAAATGTGACTTTTGCATTGGCACAATTAGCTGAAAGAAGATTGGGTAACTTTCCGACAATAGATGGTTTTCCTGTAAAGCTAAGATTAATATCCGATACTTGAATTCCATCACAAGGAGTCACTTTGCTACAAGCAAAAGCTACAACTGCATTTGTTGTTGTAGTACCCTTTATATTTTTGAACTCAACATTTGTAATTTTTGCGTAATTTGGCTGCATGAATTCAAAACAAAGGATTATTTTTAGATTTAGAACAGATATAGAAACTCGTGCAATGTATAAAGCTATTAATATGAATGTATATACAAAAATAAATTTTAAATGGAGGTATAATTACATGCTATTAGTATGAAATTATAATATTTCATACTCCCTCCTATTCTATTCATAGAGAATGGGACATTTGTTTTTTCATACTATCCAATGCACTTGTTTAATGCTTAATATCTCTTATTATATATAACGAAATATTTATAAAAAGTGAATATTAATAATTTTTGCATTGAGACGAATCAAACAAGATTCCACTTGACTATGTTCTAATCTATAGATTCCACTTGACTATGTTCTAATCTATAGATTAAGAATAAAATACAAATTAAGAGTAATGAGTGAATAGTATCAAAAAACAAATGTCTCATTTTCTATGAATAGGAGGTATTATTTCATACTCCCTACTATTCAAAGAGAATGAGACATTTGTTTTTTCATACTATCCAATGCACTTATTTTATTTAATGCTTAATATCTTTTATTATATATGACGAAATATTATAAAAAGTGAATATTAATAATCTTTGCATTGTGATGAATCAAACAAGATTTCACTTGACTGTGTTCTAATCTATAGATTAAGAATAAAATACAAATAAATAGTAATAAGTGAATAGTGTCAAAAAACAAATGTCTCATTCTCTATGAATAAGAGGTAGTATAAAATAGTTATAGAATTTTAGAATATACAGTGTTTTTAATGAAAAATTAAAGTTGTTAATAATAATTAATTCAAGTTCAAGACATCTATGATAAATCTTCAAACGTTATCATGACACTTATTTGCCATTTTTAATACAATTTTGGATTATCATGAATCTTTTGGTTTTTTATAAAATATTTTAGAAATTAAAATTTTAATATATAAACTTTATTAATTAACAAATACTACAACATGAAAAACAAATATATATTTTTGGAAACTTTAGTTTGAATTATGTAGCTTTTAAATTCAAAAATATAATATTTCAAGAAAATTTAAAATATATTTTATTCTAATATACTACTCATATATTAAGTAATAGGTTGATGTAAACTTTGGTAAGAGTTAATTAATTATGGCAAATCACTATGGGGATGACACGTAAAATTTTATTTTTGAGTCTTTTTATTAGATCGTATGATATAATTGAAAACAAAAATACATTGTTTGTGAATATTTTGTGCACTCGTTTAACAAAAAGATGATTTGTATTTGTTTAAGAGTGGCTAAAGTAAAAACTACAATAATCCATGAAAAAAGAGCTCCAAATAGCACGATAAAATCATTTTTTATTGTGTATAAACCATTTTCTTAATATAAGGTTGATTCAATTAAACCATATCCTTATATATACCAAATAGCTTAGGGGGTAAATGGTTTATTATCTTGGTTTTTTCGTTATCTTTTGACATTTGACTTTTTATTTGGTCAAACAGAACAAAAAATGACTTGTAAATGGTTTTTAAAATCAGTTAAAAAGCAGACTTTTAAGCCAGAATCAAAAAGTTGCTAAGAGTAAATTTTTTTCATTAGCTTTTAACACTTTTATAACAACCAAGACTAACAATTAACTTTATAAACACTTTCATAACAACAGACTTATCAGAACATATCAATCCAACCAACAACTTCAGCTAAGAGTCATTTACTCAACCGACCCTTATATATTCAACCAAATTATAGAGATAATGAGGGCGTTTGGCAAATGGAAAATGACTGATAATTGATTACATTGACTGATTTGACCAGTAAATTTTATAAACTGGTTTGACCAGCTGCTTTTGAACCCGCTGCTATTAGCACAGCTTGTTCAAAAACAGCTTATTCGTATCAATAAACTGTTTCAACCAGCTAATTCACCAATCACTAGCATTAGCTGGTTTTACCACCCAACCCTGTATTTATATCAAAATAAACTAAAATTGTTCAATAAGCTAATTTGCCAAAAAAAAATGACAAAATGAAGATGTACCGTACCTTATCTGGTATGGGGAGATAATCTTGTTTGATGGAAATAGGATTAAGGGTTTGATCCATCACCAAATCTTCAAAAACAATGTTGGATATTTCACTAGGTTTATCAGTTTGTCTAGCATTAATTCTTGCACCATATGCTGCCCCTTTAAAAGTACAATTCTTTACGATCACCCCTTTCACATTATAGTCCGGCCGAAAACCATCTAGTTGGGATCCCACACTATATTCAAACATCAAACAAGTTCAATAGTTAGAGTCCATCACACGAGAATCGGGTCTTATTTCAGTTGGAGCATGTATAATTGGAAATACTTCACATGCGAGAAACTGAATTAAATGTGTGAGTTGTGGACTTGCATATGTTGTTTTTGATTAATCCTTGTAATACTATATAGTTTTGTAGTGTCGCTCCTTGCATTTTATGAACACTAGACAAACTGAAAGAAATGAGCCCTTTCTATGAGGGTCGATTCTGAACTTAAACATGTATTTATTAAAAATAATAGAGACGAATACTATATATTGTAATCATCATCATAAATATAGATGTGTTAATCATAAATTGCAAATTTTTAAATGTCTACTTTATCAACCATATTCTTTAGATATTAGGGTGACTTTGAGCCCTTACATATAGACAGAAACGACCCTTTACTTTTAAAGAATTAAGAGTGACCTCATCAAGTGTGTATGCAAGTAACGCTCATTACCCATGGGTTTATAAGCTCAAACCCAAAGGTGTCTTGTGGGTTTGTCCACATAAGTGGACCCACGGGTGATTATGTGACGAATTATCACTGCCTAATAACGCTCATTACCCATGGGTTTATAAGCTCAAACCCACAGGTGTCTTGTGGGTTTGTCCCCATAAGTGGGCCCACGGGTGATTATGTAACGAATTATCACAGGCTAACATGTGTCACTTTTCCAAAGAAAAGACCTGAATTTGATTCTCGCTTTCCCTCGGCCTACCCTGCATCCAAAAAAGGAAAACAATGACTATACCTGATTCCTTTTCCAGCAACACAAGTAATGCCAGAAATAGAAACATCAGATGAACCACCAGAAACTGTGATGCAATCATCACCAGATTTGATTTGGGCATTGGTAATTGCCACAAAACTTGATCCACTTACATAAATTGCATTTGAATGAGTATCTGGCTTAATAGTTGTAGCATCAAAATTGCTGTTCACAATAGATATGTTATGGCTATTCTCAACTAGCACATGGAATGCTGATGGATTCAATGAATGTATTCCATCCACCACACAATTTGTAGCATTGCTAAACTTAATACTCTGCACTCAAACAACATCAATAATCAGCCAAAATTTCGATTTGTAGTTCTTTGATTTCGGATTACAATGTATGACGGTAAACTGGTTCGTCTGCTCACATGCATGCACTACTTATATATGTTACTCAGACTTTTCTGTCAAGGAACCAAGTCAACCAAAAGCTTAAGCTGATGGTTGAGGCCCCATAATATGTTATATACTCGAAAACGCCCCCTTATACGAGAGCCCATTGAGCTAGAAGTGTGAATGTGCATATGTGTTGAACATTCCACTTTAAATGAGGGGTGGTTGAGATTCGAACCCGTGATCTTTTGCCACGTTGGCTTCTGATACGATGTTAAGGAACCAACTCAACCAAAAGCTTAAGCTGATGGTTGAGGCCCCATGATATGTTATATACTCTAACATTTTCATTTTGTTTCATGTATCCGTGTCTGATCCTTGATGCGCGGACATTGGGATGACATTTAGACACTTCATTTTAGGCATAAAATTGAATATTTAGACGTATTCGACACTTAGACATGTACTAGTATCCAATATCAGTTTCCAGAGTCCAAATAAGATAGCTTATACGTATTTAACCTTGTATTTGCATACGAAGGGAAAGTTGTATAATTCCGAATTCCGTTTAAGTCAAAGTTTAATTGAAAATCATTTATGATGTTGAAATAAAGTAGTGTGTGATAAATGGACTTGCCATAATCAAAAAGCTATTATGTTATAGTCGATTTTTCATTTTTGAATTTTTAACTCATATTTTCTCTCATAAACAGCCAACATTAGATGTCCCTTTATGCCTTGCCCGGATTAGGTAAACTAAGGGTCGTTTGGATTGAGAGTAAATATTTAAGGTAGTAAAAAAAGTCATACTAATGTAACAAAGGTAATTAGATATGCAAATGAAGTTATTGAAATAATTGTGATAGAGGTAGAATAGGATTAGATTAAAAAGGATGGATAGAAAAAGAATTTGATTTCACTCATTTGGAGGTAAAGAATTCCTCCACCTCCCCCTAGGGTAAATTTATACCCCAAAATAAGGGAATTTATTGCTATTTTCTCTATTTTTTCATTATCTTCTAATTTATTCTTCCACCTCTCCAACAATCAAATTTTTTTAATCACCTACCTAACTAACCTTAAATTCCTACTTTGACTTTTATTACCCCTTAAATATTTACTCTCAATCCAAGTGGCCCCTAAATGGTAAATAGTATCCCTTGAAACTTTTCTGTTATTAGTAAAGAAATTACCGTGAATAATATAACTTTTTATCAATTTCCCTACAATATTTCCCCCTTGTAATTTTCTCTGAAATCTATTATGTCAATAAAAACTACCCCTCAAATAATTCAACTCTCTTCTTAGGGACTTTGTTTAAGTTCCATAAAAAATAAAATAAACAACCAACTTAAACAACCAGTGTAAATATTATTTGACGTATCAGTCAAACGACTAGTAAACCACCTGACTAGTTCAATCAACAACTCGACTTAACATCCATTTGCCAAACAAAATCCAAAATGGATCAATTGTGAGTCTTTAAACATAAAGGAAAACACAAATTCTTGTGAGAGACGGTCTCTTTGAGAGACCATCTCTAATTGGGTTAGCCCATTAGGAAACATATAGAGTAAATATAGGCAATAAGCTTTAATGAATTGAGCCTGAGAGACGTCTCTCAGAAAGACGGTCTCTCAGAAGACTGACCGGAAAGAAATTAATGTAGTGACTTACAGGCATAACTTCCATAAAGACAAAATCTTTATTAGGATCAGATGGTTGAAGGGGCTGATTAACATCAATAAGGCCAGTACCAGTAAATTTAGCACCCTCAACAAGTTGGAAAACAATTAATTCTTGATTAGGAAAAACACTTGGATCAGGATCAGCTGTAATTTTTCCTTCAAGTTCAACAGTTACTTCTGATTGACAAGGCCCAGAAAATAAAACTTGTGCTACCACAAATGTTCCTTTGGGAATTACTACCTTTGATGGTCCTATGCTATTGCAAGCCTTTTGCCATGCTTGAATAAATGCCTACATTTTTGTATTTATTAATATAATATTCATAAATATATAGGTTAGTTCATGAAAATGTAACTTTTTTTATTACTATACTGAAATCGATCACATGACCCTACTCCGATAAATATTGGTTATTAATTTCATGAAAAACAAGTTTATATTACAAGGCAGGCTGAGGAAAACTAAATGAAAATTAATCACATGACCTCATGGTTATGAATAGCAACCTTAAAGTTTAGCGTTTTTGTGAGTTACAGCCTTAAAGTTTATTTTTGCGAATTACAGCCATCAAAGTATTAAAGTTTGCAGATTCAGGCCAAAACACAAAATTCCGACCATTTTGGTGGTCGGAATTTCAGGTTAAATGGGCTGAAAGTTGTGTTTTTGGCTTGAACCTGTAAACTTTGATACTTTGGTAGCTGTAATTCACTAAAAATAAACATTAAAACTGTAATTCGCAAAAGTGTTAAACTTTAAGGTTCTGATTCGCAGCTTATTCATTTTTTTATTACTATATTGTCGACTGAGCAAAGAGAAGTCTAAGTGAAAATCGATCACATGACCTTACTCTGACAAATATTGGTCATTCTCAAATTCTCAACTTTAACTACTTTTAAAACAATTGTGGAATTTGATCCAAATTCAAATTTGAAAATTTTTGATTTGTCAAACAATAATTTTGAGTCAATTTTAAATTTTCAAATGAAATCATCCTTCCAAACACGGGATAACAATAATTGAATAATTGAAAAGGGAAGAAAAGGACAAGAGAGAGATTTACAAATGAATTGGCATTTTCACCATCTTCCGTGTATTCAGGCTTTCCATTTCCCTTAGCATCAAATTTTGTGACATCAAAAATAGGTTGTTCACCACCTTTAGCAATTTGAAGATCATGTAAAAAGAAAACCAACCCAAAAACAAAAACTAATTTTTTTCTTATTAAATTATTTCTTGAGCCCATTTTTTTGTTTTTTCTTATTACCAAATAACAAGAAAGATGATAAAACAAATAGAAATAAGAAGCCAACTATTTACTATTTTTGAGATATATAATTAAGATAGCCAACTAATAAAATATTGATTTTCTACTCCATTAATATTGATTATTTTTGTATGCCCTTTTCTTTGCAATTACAACCATAAATTTGAATGTTGAGAGGTTTTTTGGGAAATTTGATTTCTATATTTTGACGATATTAAATTAAATAGATTCCCTTAAAAAGGGTAAGAGCATTAAGTTTTCCTGTTTTCTTAATTACGCAAGTATTACAATTTTAGTAAAAAAAACGACCTATTATTTTTAGGGTATCCCTCTTTGTTTTTTTTTTTTCTTACAAGATATGAAATTAATGGGATACAAGAAATTGGAATTCGGAAAGAAAGTAAATTCGAAAAAAAAAAACTATTTATCAAGTAGTTTAATCCAAGAAATCATAAAAAGTCAAAAATAAAAAAAAGTCATAATTATTAATGTTAAGTTGTGAACAATGTTGGATGATGATGGAATTAAACTGCAATGGATGAATGGAAAATACAAAGTTGAATTCAAATTGACATATATGTGTACTAATTATTTAGATTTACTTTTATAATGGAAGTAAAATTATTATGTTACGATGTTATTATGTTTTTAGATTTGGTTAAATATTATTTGGTTGTGTTTATATTTTTACTAGGACAGATTTTTAAATACGTTTATATCTTAATGAAATTTTAGATGAACAAACATATTAGATGAAGGTGCGTGATAAATTATTTACATACATATATTGTAATTTAAAAAGAATTAAATATAAAAAAACATAAAATAAGTTGTTAATAAAAATTTTATAGGTTTTGAAACACCTCTTTATATACTACATTCTTAGTATTTCTTTTGTCCACCATTTAGAATGAGTTGGCATTGTAAAATTTCCATCATTACAGATGTTCCCTTTTCTTCCACCAGGATTAAGTGAATAGATTTGGTCACATCTCTCTCTTTATACTCCCACATATGTATGACCTTTGCATTAATTTTCCATGTCCCCCTTTCATTCTGTATTTCCTGAATGTAATTTAAGCTCATGGTTATAATTGAAAATATTATTCACCAACACTAAAGTTTGAAAAAAGAGAAATGATATAAGCAAATAATTAAGTTGGCCAAATGGTGTATTTATATTGTAGTTCATACCATTGTATTGAAGGACAATTTCTATTTTTGTCAACTTATAAAATTGACTCAATTGAAATTCCTTCAATTAATATTCTTGCCATTAATATAAAATCATAATTTTTTATTTTCGTAAAAGAATAAAATTTTCTAAATTGACATTCTTGCAATTATTACTCCTGCCATTATTATGAATCCAATGTTTTATTTTTGTAAAAGAATAAAATTGACTGAATTGAAAATTCTACAATTAATATTCCTGCCATTAATATTTATGTCATTAATATAAATCCAAATTTTTATTTTTGTAAAGAATAAACTTGACTGAATTGAAATTCCTGCAATTATTCCTGTCATTAACAACATTTTATTTCCGTAAATGATTAAAATTGACTGACTTGAAAATCATGTAATCAATATCCCTGCCATAAATATTCTAATAATGTTGGCCAATAAAAAAATTACACATGACACTCTCTTATTCAATCTAATTTTCTTTACTATACAACAAAATTAATATAGTGTATGATTCCTGCATTTATTACAATAATCAGCGGTTTTTATTGATGTCATTGTAGTAAAAGTCAATATTTATTTTTGTAAAGAATAAAATTGTTAGAATTGAAATTTATGCAATTATTATTCTTGCTATGCTATTTTGAAACTAGCGTTTTATATTTGTAATAGAATTGAATTGAATTTCTTGCAATTTATATTTATGCCTTTTATTCCTGCATTTATTAAAATAAAATTTGTATTGAAATTCATGCAATGCTTGCCATTAATATGAAGCAAACCGTATTTAAAAATCCCTGGCCAATTATTCTTGCCATTTATATGAATCAAACTTTTTTTTGAAAAAGATAAAAATTCACTGAATTATAAATCATTTAATTAATACTTTTGTCATAAATACTCTTATAATGCTGACCAATAAAATAATTACAAATGGCACTTTCATATTCACTCTAATTTTCTATACTATACATCAAAATTAATATAGTGTATGATGATATTAAGGCCATTAATCTTCATCTTAAGTACATCAAAATGAAGTAAAAATGATCGAATTGATAGAAAAATTTAAATGACATAATAAATTTGATTATGCTTATTATTTGTGCTTTTGCCCTTGATAAACATCATCATCATCCTATTCAATCCCGCTCATAGATAATCAACCTTTATCAAAACTTTAGGCTTTGGGTCAAACAAGTGTAAACTTGTACTCCCTCTACCCTCTTTGATTTGCATCAAAGAGAAAAAGAGTAGTTTTTAAAAATGTGATAATAAATGAAGAGAAAAAATAAATTGTGGATAAAATTAAAAGAGTTAAAATGTATGTATGAGATTAAAAGAATATGGTGGGTCATCATCCAAAGATAAAAATGTTGTAAATAAATAGGACGGACCAAAAAGAAAAATACTACAAATTAAATGGGACGAAGGGAGTAGTATTTGAAAAATGATTCCTCTTACATTTGAGGTCTTCAAGAATGCATCTTGAAGATGAATTGATGTGTGGTAAAGTTTGTTGACTTGTTGAATCTCTAAGAGAAATTCTATATAAGAAAGAGTGAGAAGAGATCATCACTATTAAGGGGTGTTTGGTATGGAAATATAAAATCTAATAGAAAGGAAAATGATAAACATGAGTAAGGATAAAGGTATGAGTTGTAATTATATGTTGTTTGGTATGAAAAATATAAGATAAACACAATTGATCATAGTTAGAGAATTTGTTACTTGACATAAATGGGTGGTAGCAAAGTAAGGGTATCCATTACCCTTAAGAAAGGGATTGAGTAACCTAATATCATACCAAACAAAATATATGGAGTAAAGGTAATTGAATCTCTTACTTAGTATAAAACAATTCATACCAAACACCCCCTAAGTGTATAAAACAATTCATACCAAACACCCCCTAAGTGTATAAGAGTAATCCTCAAGGAACATGAGAGGGTAGATTCACATGGCTAAATTGGAGTGTCCAAAACATTAAATATTTTTAACCAATTATGTAACACCCGAACTTCTTCCCGTCCTTTGCTGTTTTGGTTCCTTTGGATCGGATTTTCAATTTCCGACCCCTTACAATACGGAACAAAAACTTCTTCCCGTCCTTTGCTGTTTTGGTTCCTTTTAAGGGGTCGGATTTTCAATTTCCGACCCCTTATAATACGGAACAAAAACCGCAAAGGACGGGAGGAAGTAAGAGTGTTATAATGGCAAGTCCCCTAACTAAAAATAATAATTCCATGTAGTCTAATCAGAAATTTAATGGGAAACATAGTATGAGAACAATACTTGTCAAATTTCTAACCGTAATATTTACTATATAATCGGAGTATTAGTACTTTTCTAGGTGTCTTTAATATGTACAACTAGCTTTTGTATAAAATGAATAAAAATGCAGCTAATAGCATCATGAGTATTCTATTTTAAAGTAAATAATATCAACATATTTATGTTTTAGTGTTAGTTATATATACTATCTATTATAGATGATAGATGTGTACCACCTGCTCATATTCAACATAATCTCTATCCGCCAAATTCGTTTCCAAACCTGGGCAAGTACCTTATATATCAAATATGTAACATCGTTTAAACACAAATGCAAACACAAAACCCAACTCAATCTTAACCACTCAATCTTAAACCAAGTTAGACTAGCTTCCTAAATGATAAGGTTTTAATCGACCATGTCGCCTGAAATGCTAACCGTAACCAAATTTATTTATTTTTTTTGAAGATAACCGTAACTAACTTTGGACACTCCAATTTAGCACAAACTAATCGTATAACTTTTTTCATGTAAGAACCAGGGTCCAATTCATATCTAGTGTTTCCTTTCCTTCGTCTACCGTCTACCCTATAATAAAAAATAAAAATAAAAACAATTTACAACCAAACTAAATCCTCGTCTATTCACTCACTCCACATCCTTGAATTTGATCTTCACTACCAAAAGATCAAAAAAAAAAAAAAAAACCAAAACCTAGAGTAACAAATTCACAATTCGGAGGAAATAAGGAATACATGTCCGGACATATCATATATGCACATATGGTAATGATAAAAACGATTTTAACATATAAAGAAAGTAATACATTACCAAGTACTAAGATTTTATCAAGTACCTCTATCTCAGTCACAACATAAAAAGATCCACAAAACATATCAGCTGCAAAAATAGTACTATGTTGACAAAATAACAAGGTCTACGTAAGTCGTAGACTAACCCTAAAGCTTCCTTGTCAATTCTGATCACTGTCCCTTCACTTCTTTGCTTTCTTGGGGGCTCTGTAAAATCACAAGAACCATATTAAATACAATGTTGAATACAAATTATGGGTGCAATTATTGAAAAAGCTCAGCCGTAATCAACTTACTGTGGCTTGGGTGCAGTGACAGGTGCAGCAGCTACAGGTTGGGCGGCTGCACTCTCACCACCTGGTCCCTGAACAACAATGAAAATAATTTATGATTATTCAAAGGGTGTCACAAGAAATTGCGAGCAAATAGAACAAAAATTTTAGATTACACCAGTCGATATAATTTATACAACAAAATTACCTTTGCCAAACGCTCTTCTCTCCTGGCCAATTTCCTCTCCCTGCTAGCCTTGTTCTTGGCACGCTTAGCCTCAAATTGGTCGGACAAAGTCTTGTCTCTAGCCTTCTCAGCCTTAGTTTTATGGATGCTCTCCATAAGTACTCGCTTGTTCTTAAACACATTACCCTTGACCTTCATGTACATGTCGTGATACATGTGCTTGTCAATTTTCTTCGACTCCCTGTACTTGCGGAGCAACCTTCTAAGAACTCTCATTCTTCTCATCCATAATACCTTGGTTGGCAACCTTGCCTCTCTAGTACCCTTACGCTTACCTATAAGCAATCAAATTGACTTTTAAAGTAGTACAACATAGTCACAACTCATCTGCTATCTCGTGATAATATATCCCTTAGACATGATAAAACAAAGAGGGAACGGCAGACATGGTACCAACTCAATGCTATTTAAGAATGCAAATAAGTTGTAGAAAATATTGCTACAAGAAATGTCAAATTACTGCAACTTCATCATTCGCATGGTCTATGATCTACCAAACTTGATGAATAAGTTACAAAATTGGCTATCATCTGCCCAACTTCATGAATAAGTTGCAAGTTTATCATTCTTTCTGTCTATGATCTACTCAATTTTACAACAGGATTGCACACAATAAAACATTGAACATTCAATGCAGGTTTCGAACCAAATTCCAAATGCATTTACAAATAACTGTTAATAAGCAGCAATATACCATATCCAGAGTGACGACCCTTCCTTTTGGCCTCTTTCATGCGGCGAGCACGAGACCTAGAGTGAATCTTGGTAGGCTTCCTGATGATGAATCCATCCTTAACCAGCTTCCTAATGTTTTGACCTGTACATTATTCTCCGAGATTCAGCCAATTGATACCAAAATGTTTTCATTGAACAAGAAAAATACAGACAAACATCATTTTTCACTAACTAAAAACAAAAGTAATTCTTCACAATCTTAAAGTAGAATCACAACTAACGAGCAACATAAATGAATGTCAATCTTGAAATTACAAGAGCTAAATAACTAAGGATAGGCCTATTATAATTCCTCATAAACACAATCGTCTATGCAAATAGGCCATTAAACAGAATAATGCAAGCAATCTGCCATTTTGAAAAAACGTCATCCTAATTTCACCATTATAATTTTAGAATAAACCAAAAATATCAGAAAAACTAGCCGATTGGATCAAAAACAATACATTACAACAAAAATTGCAGCTCCATCGCGGAATAAATCGCCAATATTGATCAAAAGATCTCACTTAAGCAATTATTCTTCCAGTAAAACATAACATTACAAACTCAAAATCTTGAACTCCAATTATAATCAGAGAAATGAAAGAAATGGATAAAATCTAAGCGTCTGCAATCCAAAATACTTGAGGATAGCAACAGAAAAAAATAGATTGAAATGAAAGTAAAAATGTTATGAATATTGATAGAGCGAAAACGTACGAGAGTTAGCCATGGAGATCTCACTGCCTTCATTAGGATCAAGCCAGACCTTGCCACGACCACACTTGAGAATATCGGCGGCGAGCCGTTTCTGAAGCTTCAAACTTACCATTTTTGCGGGGTTTTCTTTCTCCTCTCCCTCTGTGTGTGGCGGAGCTGCTAGAAAAAGGGGAAATCTGAAAGAAATGGTTTTATACGATAGGTTTACTGTTTACAGAATTAGGGTTTGGGGTACAGGTTGTTATGCCCATATTTTATTTGTAGTTGGGTTATTCGGGTGGGCTGGGTTTAGTCAAAGTTGTACTTTATCTTTTCCTTGGGCCCAAAGCTAGAACATTTCGTTGGCACATGACTCCCCCTCATCAGCATCATCACAAATTCTTACTTGAGACGGTCTATACAATAGACGTCTCAAGTTTTGGGGCTGGTCCAATTTATAAATTAAAAAACAAAAATTAATTGGTGGTTTTGTAAGTTAAAAGGAGATACGGGTTGAGCTCTTAAGAGACGTCTATACTATAGACGGTCTCTTAAGAGAGTACCTGTAGCATCATACCTATATCCTATTCATAGAACACAAATTCTTACTTGAGACCGTCTATACAATAGACGTCTCAAGTTTTGAAGTTGGCCCCATTGATAAATTTTTAAAAAAATTGATTAGTGGTTTTGTAAGTTAAAACAGTAAGTCTCATGGGAGACGGTCTACGCTATAGACGGGAACCACAAAAGCCCAGCCCAACAAAATTCAGCAGTTTTTTTTTTTGAAAATGAAAAAAGAAAAAAAAAGTAAATAACCGCCATAACATAATTAGGCGTGATTTCACAGAACTTGGAATCCCAAACGCTAACCATCATAACTGCCATTTGAACCTTCTCTCTGCAATTTGAACCTTCTCTCTGCCATTTGAACCCCAAAAGACAATCATCATTCTAATTCCTAAGAAACTATTGAATATAATGAAGAATGCAGTATGAAGACCAAAGAAGCTACACAACAGGAGCTGCAATATCCAATTAATCAGAGACAGAAAGCCTCGGGTGCAGCTGGTACCTTACAGACTTGAAGGCCTTATATACAGCTGTTGTCTTTATCATTAGTAAACACGTGTTCATTAGGAAACACACGTGTTCATTAGGAGTCTTTGTAATTAGGTGGTTAGTTTATTATAACAACCTAACCTTAGTTAGATATTGTTAACTCATGTAGTTCTTGATTACTTACTCCCTGACTCTTGCCTATATAAAGGCAGCATGTCCACCTTCTGTACTACTACTTCTTTAATCATCAATAAGAAAGTATTTCTTTATCTCTTTGTCTCATTTTATAACATGGTATCGGAGCATCCTTGCTGCTGAACCATTTCTTTCTATTCTTCCCTCAAACCTCATTATCCTTTATGAAAACATCATTTCTTTGATCCTGTGATCAAAAAGGAATAATTCTTGAATTCTTGATTGTGCTTTCTTATACATGTTTCAAAACAGGTTATCCATAATGACCAACAAAAATGACAAAAGTAATGATCCCACTCTCAAACAAGCAAGCCCATATTACCTACACCCAACTGACACAGGCCTAAAAATTGTGTCAACAACTTTTGATGGGGTAGGCTTCAAAGTTGGAAAAGGGCAGTAACAATAGCCTTGTCTGGCAAAAACAAGTTGGGTTTTATTGATGGCTCAATTAAAAGAAGTACATCTAATGAGGTGTATGCCAAGGCATGGGATAGGGTCAACGACATTGTGATTGGATGGTTACTAAGTGCGATGAGCGAGAAAATTGCACAAAGCGTTCTATGGATCAAGACAGCAAAAGGCATATGGGATGAATTGGAGCAACGTTTTGGACAATCATCCTCTGCTCAACTATTCACAGTTGAAGAAACTCTAAGTAAAGCTATACAAAGATCAGAAATGTCAATAGAGGACTTCTTCACAAAAATGAAGGGTTTGTGGGATGAAATTGATACTTTGGATCCACCTGCTGTTTGCACTTGCACAGGTTGCAACTGCGATCTGTCAAAGAAGGTTCTTAAAAGCCAAGAATCAAGAAGAGTTATCCAATTTCTCATGAAATTGAATAACAAATATCATCAAACAAGGAGTAGTCTCTTAATGATCAAGGATTTACCCTCTGCTTCAGAAGTATATAGGATCTTGCTACAAGAGCAAGTCCATCAAGAAATCAGCAAAACCAGCAATGATGAAACACAAGATCAAGCAATGGCATACAGGGCTGAAAAAAGGAAGTACAATGAGTACAAGAACAAGAACTTCAAAGGTTCAGGGAATAAGAAGCCTAATAGTAATTTGTACTGTGAAAATTGCAAGATACATGGGCACACCTATGAAAAATGTTGGAAGGTACATGGATACCCTCCCAACTTCAAGAGCAATACATGGAAGAAAGATGAAAGTAGGGCAAACAATGCTCTGGGAAATCATGCAAATGATGCAGCCCCAAATCAAGATTCCAACAAGGTTGAGACAAAACTCACCATGGAACAATACAACCAACTGATTAGTCTGCTAAGCAAACAGAACAACACTGATCATGAACAAAGAGAGGTATCACAATCCCATACTGCACAACTCACAGGTATCTTATGCTTAAACTCTCAAAAATATGAAAATTGGATTATTGACAGTGGGGCATCTGACCATATGTGCCACAATATAGATTTTTTTGATACATACAAACCATTACCAAGCAAGGGACATTCTGTTATTGTCCCAGATGGGAGACAACTCAATGTGGAATATGTAGGAAACATAAAACTACATGACAGTATTGAATTAAGGGATGTTCAGTATATTCCTAATTTTCAGTATAACCTGATTTCTGTGAGGAAACTTATTAAAGATGCCAAGTGTCAATTGTTGTTTACTGCTGATGAATGTTTCATGCAGGGACATTTGATGAAGAAGCCTTTGCTTCTTGGTAGGGAAAGGCACTCTTTATACTACTTTCAGCATGATGCTGACAACAAACAGGAGAATAAAAGATTTAATTCCTTCTTGGGAATAAACTCAGAGAGCAATAAAAGGCTACAAGAACTCAAGATGTGGCATATAAGATTGGGGCACTTGCCATTCAAGAAATTACAAGCTGTGTTTCCTGAACTAAAGGGAGATCATGTAGAACAACAATGCTTTTGCACCATATGTCCATTAGCTAAGCACACTAGGTCTAGCTTTCCTAGAAGTAGCATAAAAACAGTTAGTATATTTGAACTGATTCACATAGATGTTTGGGGTCCTATGAGACACCCTTCAAGATCAAAATGTAATATGGTCATCACCCTAGTTGATGATTTTTCAAGGTTCACTTGGACCTTCTTAATAAAACACAAATCAGAGTTTTTACATCATTTCAAACTCTTTTATGAATATGTCTTAACACAGTTCAATGTTAAGATAAAGAAAGTCAGAACAGACAATGCTATGGAATTGTCTCAGGGAGAAACCTTGAGATTTTACATGTCAAAAGGCATATGCCATCAAA